>JAJPUD010000322.1:654720-701157 GCA_023553655.1 Myrmecobius fasciatus
AGAGGGGGGGAAGGAGGGAGGGAGGGAAAGAGAAAGAGAGGGAAGGAGGGAGGGAAAAAAGGGAGGATGAGAAGGGAGGGGGAAAGAAAACCTTAACTACTAGGAATTTAATTTGATATCCTATTGCTTAAAAAAAAATAATCCCCTACCTACTGAAAGTAAAATATTCAAGACTTTACTGTTCTATATTCTTTTTTTGTGAGCCGTTGACAGAACTCTCTATTCCTTATCCCAATCTAATGCAATTTGACAGGTATTTACTGAATATCTATTTAGAAGATAATGCATAGACAAAACAGCCAAAAAGCTGCCCCTGACCAGAAGGGTTTACCTTCTACAGCTGGGTTACATATGCAAACAGATAAGTGTGTACATGATCATACGAGGAGCAAGAAAGAACAAACATCTAGGGGGATCTAACCATAGGAGTTGGTTACTAAATTAAACATTGAAAGAGACTAATAATTCTGAGATGAAGTAGCCAGTAAAGAAAACATCTGGGGCATAAAGGAGAATTCAAACAAAGGCACAGTGGCTAGAGGTAGAATGCAAAGTTTGGGTACAACAAGTAGAATAATGTGGCTAGAATGTAGTACGGTGAAGGGGAATTCTGTGAATTAAGCTGAAGGTGGGTTGGTGTCAGACTCAAGAGCTTTAAAGGCTAAGTTGTCCTTTTTTTCTCAACTTCCCTCTCTACTCCAACATAAACTAAGCTGGAGCATGACAGACCCAAAACTATTCTTTAAAAAAAAATAAGGAATAAAACAGAGCATTGTCAGGTGTGTGTCTTAGGGAGGCAATATGTGCTTGGGTTAAAAGCATATCAAGAGAAGAGAAAGAAAAACAATTGGCATTTCTATTTGAAATGCAGTAAGAATTCTTGTAATTTACAGACTGGGAAGCTGCCAGCTGTTGGCTCACTTGAAAGAAAAAGCCTTTTTTTGGTCTGTGCATCCAGAATAAGTGTATTTAAAACATATCGTCTGTGTTTCTTTTTGCACTTGAGATACTTCTAATTTTACTCCCAAGTCTAATAGACCCAAAGATAGGTAGCAATTTTTCATCTTAACTATGAAACTGAGTAATTCCTAAAATCACAATTTATTTGAAGTTTCAAATATTAGAATAAGTCAACAATATAAAATACTCACTTGTACTTAAGAAAATTAGTTCTTTCAGTGGTCACTGTGTAGCCTGTATGAATTGTTAATGTTATTAATAAAATGTTCCGTAATATGCCAATCCAAATCTACAATAAAAAGACAGCTCATTTAGAAGAAAGGTGTGGTCTGACAATGAATATGATATTCTATTAAGTCCAAGCAATTTGGTGAGGCCTACAGGAGATTTCCAAAAAGTCTAAGAATGAAACATGATATAGTTAGTACATGGATAACTGACATGCAGGAAAAGCACTAAAAACAAAAAAAAGGGGGACAGGAATTAGAAAGAGGGTTCAATAAAATGTTATATTATGCACAAATGGAAAACTGTTGACTAAAAGATGAATCAAAAATATGAGCCATTAGGAAAGTACAAGCAGTCCCCAATGTACATGTTCCAAAAGATCATCTGTTAAGTCAGTTGTTTGGCTCTCCAAACGCATTTTCCCATAGAAACAATGTCATAAATGGTGGTTAAGTTCCCAGATTGTTCCACAAAAGTCTATTTAACCCATAATATAACCCAAATTCTTGCAATACTAATAATCAAATGCCAGAAAGCAAGAAAATTAATTTAAATAGTTAAAAAAAATCTAGTCAAGTGCTTCAATTAAGCTAGTGCTTAAAAATACATGAAAGCCAAGTTTCACTTTTTTTGCCACCTAACATCAGATCTTTGTTTGCTTGTTTCTTCAACCAAAGTTTCTTGCTTGAAACCTCTACTCCAAACCACTCTATAATTCTATGATTGTCTGAATCTAGGCTTGAACTGTTATACTCCAGTGATTACACCACTGATTGTCTGGGGAAAACTGTGGAAGGGCAGGTATCTCAGTTAACTAAAAAAATTTTTTTTCCCTCTGGGGGTCAGGAAAGGGGAGATGGGTGGATTTGGATAGTGGAGGACTAAATTGAACATAGCAACACTGGAAATTAGCGAGGCAAAATGGTTAGTTGGAAATCAGGTGTTCTGGTGGAGGTGGGAAAATTTATTGCTGACTGGAAGAAGGGAATGTTGAAGGTGAGGAAGAAAAAGACAACATTCCTGATGCCTGAAATCTGATGGGCAAGATGGCTACTTAGACACTGTCTATGAAAGGAAACCTTTATAGAGCCTTGGATACAAATTAACCCTTGATAAATATATCTATATTTTACAAAACATCTCATTACTACAACTTCCTTCAATTAATGAAGTAAATGCATCAATGCTATTTTAAGAAATTTTCTTTGTATGTAAATACCTTCAGTCAACCTATGAACATCTGTTAAGTACCTACAGAATTCCAGGCATTGTGCCAGGTGATAGTGAAATAAAGACAAAACAAAATAGTAGCCAGTCTCAAGAACTTATATTCTATAGGGAGAGACAACACATACATATATAAACATAGATAAAATATATGCAAAATAAAATAAAAGATAATTGAGGGAAACACTGTTGAGGGGAGCTTGTGCTGAGCTTGGAATTAAACTAGGGACTCTCAGAAGCATATATGAGAAAGGATTACATTTGATACATAAAGTATTTCTCTCTAACTCCAATTACCTTTTATTTATTTTTTATATATTTTACATATATCTATACATGTACCTCCACCTGTAGAATATATGCTCTCTGAGGCTTGAATGGAAAAGAGAATCAATTAAGGAGAAACAAAATAATTACTTAAACACAGTAAGGGTACAATTGAAATTAGATTGTATAAAACAAAATAATTACCCAAATATAATGAAGGTACAATATTATTAGTGATGCTACAAATTGCTTTAACTGTTCTGGAAAGTTACATGCAATTATGCAAATTAAATAACTAAAATATTTATGCCTTTCTACAGGTAGGCATATATATTAAGGTCACTGACAGAAAGAAATACTACATACAATAAAATATTTATAGTAGTACTTTTGGTGGTAGGGAAGCCTGATATAACATGAACTGATACAAAGAAAAGTCAGAGAAACAATATACACAATGTTAATGGAAAGAACTGCCAAAAACAACTGTAACTGAATGTTTCAAAGATATAAAGATTAAACTTGCCCTCAGAGATGAGATATAAGAAGACATCACCATTTTGTAGGAAGAGCAATCTATGGATATGGAACATCATATATACCATCTGGTTTTTTTAATGAATTGATTAGATCTGCCAAATGTTTGTTCTTTTCCCCTTTAATTCTTTGTTATTAAGGATAAGGTTTCTGAGAGGGAGAAAATTACAGGAAAAATGTAGGCAATACCAAAATGAAAGATATCAAGAAAAATTTATTTTAAAAAAGATTTTATATGTGTGTATATATGTATATATATATATATATATATATATATATACACACACACACACACATATGTGTGTGCACACACACACATATCAAGTTCTCATCAGGGACTAAGGTACAGAGGAAGGTACATGAGTTTCATATTGAATATGTAGAGACAAAAGGGATAGTATCCTGAAGGCTGGTAGATTACTTACCATCCTCATCTATATTCTTTTTTTTTTTTTTTTCCTGAGGCAATTGGGGTTAAATTACTTGCCCAGGGTCACACAGCTAGGAAGTGTTATATGTCTGAGGCCAAATTTGAACTCAGGTCCTCCTGACTTCAGGGCTGGTACTCTATTCATTGTGTCATCTAGCTGCCCCCAAAATCTATATTCTTAAATTGGTTGTTTTTATGAGACTGCCTATATAAAGTAGTACTGAATTGGATGGCTCTATTCTGCATGCATTTATTACTATGAACTAATGTTTGTACAAATTAATATTTGACTTACCCTCTTAATAGAACAATTATGTGTGAAAACTGGCTTTTTAAAAAGTCAAATATTCATCATATAATCTTGCTGTTGTTTTTGTTAGATTTTTAAGTCTTTAAAGTGTCTATGGGACCTTAGGAAAGTCATTTCTGAGTTCCAGTTTTTTGTTTTTTTTTTTTTTACATATAAAATGAGGATTTAGAATTGATAGAAAGAAAACTGAATCAACACTCAAAAGTTTGGGATTCAAATACTTCCTAGTATTAAGTCACCTTGATGATTTTGCTCAGTTTCATAAAAGGAGGTGCTAAACTAGATGGCCCATAAAGATCTTTTCCATTTCTAAAACTATGATTCTATGATTCTATATATCTATATACATAAGTGTAAATTACATGGGATATACAGTTGGGCATGTTTTGGCCCCAACAATTGCCCTGAAATTTAAAAAATTATATGTTCAGGTCCCTGAATTCACTTTGTTCTTTGGTCTTGCGCCATTTCCCCCCCCCCCCCCAAGTAGAGGTAGAAATTAAGCATGTGTAGCTACATGACCTTCTGAGTAGATTAATACAGATGTATTTCTATATATTACTAATCAAAGACTGAATGAATCGGCTTTCTTCCCTTAAGTGGTTTATTTAACTATAGTCTCATTTTTAGACATGCTGAGATAGAACTCATTTGTATAAGCAGCGATGTCCTGTAGGAAGTTGAAAATATGTGACTGGAGTTGAGTTCCTTCACCTGTATGTATTATCATTAATAAAGCAGGTCAAGAAGTTATTAGGTACTCTGCTTTTGACACAGAGAACTCTACAATATGTCTGGATAATCAAAGTTCTTCATTACAACTCTTACCATGTCTCTATGCCAAACTCATTTCCTTCTGTCTGGATGGTTGATCGTATAACACGGTAATAAAATCATTTCTATTCATTATTTAATCTTAAATTAGATATTCTTTGTCATTTATCCTCTTTGGTTACTGTGTTTCCTCATATGACTATATCCTCTTAATGTATGATGGCACACCCCCCCCCCAAACACACCTTGTTTCTTTTTTGTTAGAATAAGAAAGCAAGACTTTTCATGAATTCATACTACTGTGATGAAGATGAAGAGACAATAATATAGACAATAGTATAATTAGTTGGATTTAGAACTGTCTGGAGAGTCAAATTCTAAGAGTTGTCAATTTCTATGTGGCAGGAGGTATCTGGCCCTGGGTTATTTATGAATAAAAACTAAAGGTATGCTTGGGAAATTTACTCATACAAAGCTGGGAAGTATAGCTAACACATTAGATAAGTCAGGATTAAAAAAACAGCTTGACCTGCTATGGCATTGGATGTGAATCTAATGGATGTGAAATTCAAAAGGGTTATAAAAATAAAGTCGTATACATGAGTAAATAAAAATTAAATTCACAATTATAAGACAGGGTGGACAAGGGTAGACAGTAGGTATCCTGAAAAAAATAAAGAGATGGAGCTTTTGTTGGGCTACAAGCCCAATATGACTTAAAAGTATAGGCAGCCAAAAAAGTTAATGAGATCTTGGACTCTATTGAGGCATATAGCTTCTAGTAAGGGGACATGATGTTACCACATCATTGACATTGTTAACTCCTCTAGCATACTGTGCTCAATACTATGTACCACAGTTTAAGAAAGACAATAAGCAAAAAAAGATTCAGACAATCAGGATAGTGAAAAGCCTTGGGTCATAGGAAAACCAGTTTTTAAAAATGGGGCTAGTTAACCTGGAGAAAAGAAGATTTGGGGAGGGGTGAAGGGAATTGTAATCTTCAAGGGCTGTCTTGGGAAAGAGGTGTTCTGTCTGATTTCAAAAGGAAAAACAAGGAGCAATGAATAGGAGTTGCAAAAAAGCAAACTGAAAGTTTGCTCAATCTATTCAAAAGTTGAATGGATTGCCTCTAGAGGTAACGGATTCTCCAACTCCAGAGATCTTCAATCAGAAACTGGATGATCTATTGCCTGGTATATTACAGCAGGGATTTTTTTTTTTTTTTTTTGTATGTGGGTTGGACTAAATGGCTGCTGAGATCCCTACCAACTTTTAAATTTTGCGATAATGTAATTAGTTACCATCATCAAACACTAGATCTACAATTTTCAAAGCATTTTACATATATTATCTTTTATATTTTTATTAACAAGAATCTTATAAAGGAGATGCTAACTATTGCCAATGTTAGGAAACTAAGGCTCAAAGTAATAAAATGACTTACCCAAGGTCACATAACTAGTGTCAGAGGTGAATTCTGAACCCAGGTTCTCCTGACTCCAAATCTGTGATCATGCTACTATATTAATGAACCTTGATATATAGTGGGAAAACAGAGAGAAGAGTAAAGTCTTAAGAAACAACAAGCAGTGAATTAGTAGTCATTTTGGAAAGTAATTTAGAATTATACTGAATAAATTGCTGAACTGCCAACATTTGATTCCTAATTACTAGGTCTATAACAAGGACATAAAAAAAAAAAGGATTCATATCTACAAAAAATATTTAAAACAGCTCTTTTTATGGTGGCAAAGAACTGAAAACAGAGGATCTCTATCAATGACTGAACATTATGGTAAATGAATGTAATGGAATACTATCATGTTGAAAGAAATGAAAAAATAGATATGTACTATGCCACTTAACTGCCCTAAAAATTAAGAATGAGACTTGGTTTCAGAGAAACCTAGGAAGACTTATATGGACTGATGCAAAATCAAGTGAACAGACCTATCACTTTTTGATATAGTCAAAAGGGAATGTTTTTCGCATTACTATTCTTATTTGTTGGAAGAGTTTAATTTTTCTTTTCAGAGGGAAAAAGTAAAAATGCATACTTGATAATTTAAAAAAAAATTAAGGAAAAAGAAATGTCCACTGTCAAAAATAACAGAATCATATATTTAGAACTGGAAAGGATGTTACAGAACTTCTGGCCCAATCGCTTTATTTTACAGATGAGGAAACTGAGATTCAGAAAGGTAAAATGACTTCCCTCAGGTCACATAAGTATCTAGCGGAAGACCCTGCTTCGAAGTTAGTGCTCCCTGTACCTTAACATTTCCCTTAAGAAGCGGAGTCCCTGATATTTTGGGTTTGTCTCCCTTCAAGTACCAATTAGGCCCAAACCTGCTTAGTTTCCAACATCAAATAAGATGGGGAATGTTCTGGAGAATATAGTCATAAACAGTAAGAGGAAAGGGGAGATGTTTATGGGAAGTAGAAAAAAGACTAAGAGATTGAGAAGTCAATAGAAAGGAAGTGGGGGATAGAACCAGGATAGAACAGGGTTACAAAACAAAAGAAGAATGAGCTTTAAGAAACAGATACTGGAATCTTTTTCAGATCATGATGCAATAAAAATCACATGCAATATAAGGCCAGGAGAAAATAGGCCAAAAGTTAATTGGAAATTAAATAATCTAATCCTGAAGAATGAATGGGTGAAAGAGCAAATCATAGACACAATCAATAATTTCATCCAGGAGAATGACAATAATGAGACAACATACCAAAATTTGTGGGATACAGCCAAAGCGGTTATAAAGAGCAATTTTATATCTCTACATGCTTACTTGCATAAAATAGAGAAAGAAAACATTAATGAATTGGGCTTATTATTAAAAAAAACTAGAAAAAGAACAAATTAAAAACCCTTAATTAAATACCAAATTGGAAATTCTAAAAATAAAATGAGAAATTAATAAAATTGAAAACAAGAAAACTATTGAATTAATAAATAAAACTAAGAGTTGGTTCTACGAAAAAACCAACAAAATAGATAAGCCTTTAGTTAATTTGATAAGAAAAAGGAAAGAGGAAAATCAAATTGTTAGTCTCAAGAATGATAAGGGAGAACTTTCCTCCAATGAAGAGGAAATTAAAGCAATAATTAGGAGTTACTTTGCCCAACTTTATGCCAGTAAGTTTGATAATCTAAATGAAATGGAGGAATATCTACAAAAATATAGATTGCCCAGGTTAACAGAAGAGGATATAAACTATTTAAACAGCCCCATATTAGAAAAAGAAATAGAACAAGCTATTAACCAACTCCCTAAGAAAAAATCTCCAGGGCCAGATGGATTTACATGTGAATTCTACCAAACATTCAAAGAACAATTAATTCCAATACTATATAAACTATATGAGAAAATAGGGACAGAAGGTATACTGCCAAATTCCTTCTATGAGACCAATATATAGTGCTGATAGCTAAACCAGGTAGGGTGAAAACAGAAAAAGAAAACTATAGACCAATTTCCCTAATGAACATCGATGCAAAAATTTTAAATAAGATATTAGCAATGAGATTACAGAAAGTCATCCCCAGGATAGTACACTATGACCAAATAGGATTTATACCAGGGATGCAGGGCTGGTTCAATATTAGAAAAACTATCAGCATAATTAATTATATTAATAACCAAACTAACAAAAACCATATGATTATCTCAATAGATGCAGAAAAAGCATTTGATAAAATCTAATACCCCTTCCTATTAAAAACACTAGAGAGTATAGGAATAAATGGGCTTTTCCTTAAAATGATCAGTAGCATCTACTTAAAACCATCAGCAAGCATCATATGTAATGGAGACAAACTAAAACCATTCCCAATAAGATCAGGAGTGAAACAAGGCTGCCCACTGTCACCATTACTATTTAATATTGTATTAGAAATGTTAGCGTTAGCAATAAGAGAAGAAAAAGAGATAAAAGGAATTAGAGTAGGTAATGAAGAAACCAAATTATCACTCTTTGCAGATGATATGATGGTATACTTAGAGAACCCTAGAGACTCAACTAAAAAACTACTAGAAACAATTCACAACTTTAGCAAAGTGGCAGGATTGAAAATTAATCCACATAAATCATCAGCATTTTTATATATTACCAAAAAACATTCAGCAGCAAGAGATACAAAAAGAAATTCCATTCCAAATAACAGATGATAGGATAAAATATTTGGGAATATATCTGCCAAGGAAAAGTCAGGAACTATATGAACTAAACTACAAAACACTTTCCACACAAATAAAATCAGACCTAATCAATTGGAAAAACATTAAGTGCTCATGGGTAGGCAGAGCGAATATAATAAATATGACAATATTACTCAAACTAATTTACTTATTTAGTGCCATACCAATCAAACTCCCAAGAAATTATTTTACAGATCTAGAAAAAATAGTAGCAAGGTTCACTTGGAAGAACAAAAGGTCAAGGATTTCAAGGGGATTAATGAAAAAAAAGGCAGATGAAGGTGGCCTTGCTGTACAAGATCTAAAACTATATTATAAAGCAGCGGTCATCAAAACCGTTTGGTACTGGTTAAGAAATAGAGCAGTCAATCAGTGGCATTGGATAGGTTATCAGGATAATCTAGGCAATAACTTTAACAATTTAGTATTTGATAAACCCAAAGACCCCAGCTTTTGGGATAAGTACCCACTATTCGGCAAAAACTGCTGGGAAAATTGGAAACTAGTGTGGAAGAAATTAGGGCTTGACCCATACCTAATACCACATACCAAGATAAGATCTAAATGGGTTCATGATCTAGATATAAAGAGTGATATTGTAAGCAAATTAGAGGAACATAGTATAGTTTACCTCTCAGACCTGTGGAGATGGAATAAATTTATGTCCAAAGAAGATCTGGAACTCCTAATTGAACACCAGATAGATAATTTTGATTATATTAAGTTAAAAAGTTTCTGTACAAATAAAACTAATGCAGACAAGATTAGGAGGGAAGCATCAAATTGGGAAATCATCTTTACATTTAATAGTTCTGATAAAGGCCTCATTTCTAAAATATATAGAGAATTGTCTCATATATATAAGAATTCAAGCCACCCTTCAAAAGATAAGTGGTCAAGGGATATGAACAGACAATTTTCAGGTGATGAAATTAAAACCATCTCTAGTCATATGAAAAGTTGCTCCAAATCACTATTGATCAGCGAAATGCAAATTAAGACAACTCTGAGGTACCACTACACACCTGTCAGACTGGCTAAAATGACAGGAAAAGATAACGATGAATGTTGGAGGGGATGTGGGAAAACTGGGACACTAATACATTGTTGGTGGAACTGTGAACGGATCCAACCATTCTGGAGAGCAATTTGGAGCTATGCTCAAAAAGCTATCAAACTGTGCATACCCTTTGACCCAGCAGTGTTTCTACTGGGCCTATATCCCAAAGAAATCTTAGAAGAGGGAAAGGGACCCACATGTGCAAGAATGTTTGTGGCAGCCCTTTTTGTAGTGGCTAGAAATTGGAAACTGAAGGGATGCCCATCAACTGGAGAGTGGCTGAATAAATTATGGTATATGAATGTCATGGAATATTATTGTTCTGTAAGAAATGACCAGCAGGATGATTTCAGAGAGGCCTGGAGAGACTTGCATGAACTGATGCTGAGTGAAATGAGCAGAACCAGGAGATCATCATACACAGCAACAACAGTATTACATGATGATCAATTCTGATGGATATGGCTCTCTGCAACAAAGAATTGTCTCAAACCAGTTCCAATTGTTCACTGAAGAAAACCATATACACCCAGAGAGAGGGATATGAAATATGGACCACAACGTAACATTTTCATGATCTCTATTGATATTTGCTTGCATTGTGTTGCCTTTCTCTGATTTTCTTTTTTTTCTTTTAAATAGGATTTTTCTTGCATAACTTATCAAGTATTTCAACATTATTAAAATGTCATGGACTTCCTGCCATCTAGGGGAGGGGAGGGAACTAGGGGTAAAATTTGTAATGGAAAGCTTTGTAAAGATCAATGCTGGGGAACTACCCATACATATGTTATACAAATAAAAAGCTTTAATAAAAAAATAAAAAATAAATAAAAAAAGAAAAGAAATAGATACTGGTATAGAAGGGAGACTGAATATACATGCCAGAAAGCAGCCATCTTATTTTTAGCATAGGAAAATCAGGGTTTTTGGCTCATTATACAGCATATACCCAGAGACAGAGAAATATATTGTATAATGAGGTAACTGATGTCACAGGGATGTCAAAAGAATACAATACATTCTTATAGCTAATGTTTCAACTTGTGGTGATTTTTATATCTTTAGGGTTCTTTTGAAATTTGCTAGGATTCTGTATGTATAGAATAAAAAATATATTTTTATACTTTCATATGATTTTAATTGATGAGATACTATTAGCAAAATTACCATTAAATACTATGTATAATCAACATTCCCAAATGTAGCTCATAACAGTGCTTTTATTTAATCTGATCATTCCCAATGGATTTTCAAGAATGGTTAGATGCAATAAGAGCTCATTTTATTTTGCCATCAGGCATCAATAATCACTAAATTCTACATATCTCTTCAATTCAAACATCCTAATTGATATTATCAGAAAAATTCACATATATTTAAACCAACTACAAAAAAAACAAATAATTCACATTTATATAGTACTTTAAAGTTTACAAAGTGGGAAACTGACACATGAAGCATTTAAGTCAAAAGTTGTCAAACACAGTAATACTCTGGGTTGAACCAGTCCAATTAAAACATAATTAGGAAATATTCAACAACATAAAGATACAATTGGACACAGATAATGTTATTATGTGGTTTTCAGAGTTAATATATATAGGCATATGTATTCCCAGGGTTTAGCACATTTGAGTGGCACATAGTAAGTAAACCTTTAATAAATGCTTATTGCTTAGTTTTAACTATGGTTAAAAGGACGTAGGAAATAAAACTCTACACCAGATGTACTTAATGTGGGGTCTAGGTACTTAAAAAAAAATTGACTACTATATTTCAATACAATTGGTTTTAATGGTAATTCTACATATTTTATGTATTTAAAAAGCACTGTTCTTGGGGCAGGTAGGTGGCACAGTAGATAGAGCACCAGCCCTGAAGGCAGGAGGACCTGAGTTCAAATCTGCCCTCAGACACTTAATACTTCCTAGCTGTATGACCCTGGGCAAGTCACTTAACCCCAATTGCCTCAGCCAAAATAAATAAATAAATAAAAATAAAAAACACTGTTCTGAGGAAATAGACTTTATTAGACTGCCAAAGAGGTTCATGACACAAACAAAACTAAGAACTTCTGCTCTAAGCTATCTTGTGATAAAGTTATAGATTTTTATTTTAGAGAATAATTTACTTAGATTGAAA
Organism: Myrmecobius fasciatus; assembly: GCA_023553655.1. Taxonomy (NCBI): domain Eukaryota; kingdom Metazoa; phylum Chordata; class Mammalia; order Dasyuromorphia; family Myrmecobiidae; genus Myrmecobius; species Myrmecobius fasciatus. The sequence continues at coordinate 666,867 of JAJPUD010000322.1, forward strand.
GCAAACATTTTGAATGTGTTCTGTGACCTTCATATATTATTTTTTCAATTATTTTCTGAGGATATTTGGGTATTGTTAAGCACATTTGAAAAAAGCAGTTTACTAAGTCATTTTTCTGAAGATGACAACCAACTTACAATCAAGAAAATTTAATATATATACTTTTTACAAAATCAATATAGTGGGAGCAAACCAACCTTGTACACTTTTATTTTTATTTTTCCTTTTCATGAAAAATATTTATTTGAGAGTATTTTCAACATTTTAATAAATTTTTATTACTTAATATTTTTCACTTAGCAAATATTTGTCTTCCTTGCAGTTTGTATTTTTGAGCAAATTAACATTTCAACACCCAAACCTCACCAGTTCGGCAAGGAGTCTAACTTGAATGAATCAAGTCTAAATCATAAAATTCTTTGAAAGAAACTTTAACTACTCACAAATATTTGGTATCTTTTAGTTTATAGGAAGTGACTAAATTCTTGGGAATTTTTTGTTTTGTTTTGTTTTGTTTTAGGATTTTTTTCTTTTACTATTTCTAAGTATATGTCACCATACAGAATATTTTTAATCATTACTGCCATCCTCCTCTACTAGGAGATCAATAAATACTAAACAAAGATTTTTTTGCAATATATGCTACTTAAGAAATCATGAAGGCCACTGAATTTATAAATAATTTGGGTGAACCTATAACAGACTGAATTTATCCAATCTTTTTTCTTCTTGGGAAACTTTATTTATTTATTTGCAGACTATCTCCCTCTAAGCTACTGGTTTATTTCAGCTCTTTAATAAACTATTTTCCAGTCACACTGAGTAGATTTGTATGGTTTAATGATGCCACCCTGTGGCCTCCCAGTCTTCATGCTCAACTGCAGCAAACAGTACTTTGCTAAATTGTAGTTCTGAGATCTCATCAATGTACTTACTCCATCCAAAACAAATCACAACATATTTTCCCTTTTCAGTGACTTTTATCCATATAATTCTATAAATCCTCTCTAAAGTACCCACCCAAGTGCTAAAGGCTTTTCTCTAAATCTTAAAAAAACAAAACAAAAACAGCAAATTGTTTTAAATCTTAGGAATGCCTTCTTACTATCCTGATTGTGTCACTTCACAAATAATAAGCTCAACCAGAAGTTTAAAACAGCTGACAATAATAAAACTGTGGTTTTTTTCATAATTTACTCTAATATCAAAGTTAACCTTTGCAGGAAACTTGCAAAAATACATTTCTTTTTATTTAGCATTTACTTTTCACAAAACCTCTTTTGGATTATAAAACATTTTTTAAAAAATTCTAGTGGATTCACTTGATTTTTTTACATGATCTATAGATTTTAAGTACAAAATCTGAATGAAAAAATGGATTTGAAAAATAATGATGCAGCCCAACTACATTTTCATTTAAATAATCTTAATCTGTTTTAGAAATAATGATTTATAAATTCCTAATATTATTTCAAAAGAAACTTGCTGTCTTCCTTGACTAATTAGGCAAAATGTTAACTTTTATCTTAACTTGAGTTATGTAATTATGTTTTATCTTACTGTGAAATTTTAATTGTTGAAGATTCTTATAAAAGTTACTTCAAAAATGTCTTGTAGGTGAGGTAGAGTAGTACATTTCCTGATAGCAGGGAGGCTCAAGCTTGTGTTCTGGAGTACTGAGTTGTAGTGGAATAAGCTAATCATGCAGTAGCACTAAGTAAGCACAGCACCAACATGGCAAGACTGGGAACTGCCTAAATGGAAATGAACTGATCAAGTCAGAAATGAAGCAAGATAAAGCTCCTGTTCCCATCAGTTGTGGGAAGTGGCCTTGAATGACCAATGCCCATCTATTCCAGGTGGAAAATACTTAATCTGAAGGAAAAAAAAAAGTTTTATATTGGAAAGATGTTTAAAGATAAAAGGGATTCTGCCAGTCTGGACATTTTTTTCCCCTGCAGATGAATGCTTTGATAATGACAAATATTTAAAATGGTTTCTGTCAGCCTTGTGTCTACAATGTAGAGTACAGAATTAATATATTCTTTAAATATAGGGTAATTGAGGAGGAAGGATATTTGCAAGGAAGATCAGGAAAGGCTTCATGTAAAAGCTGGTATTTAGCTGTATCTTGGAGGAAGTAAGAGAGTCTATAAAAAGGTAGTGCATTCCACCTCTATTTTGTATATCTGTTACTAGATATATCTCCCAGTAGAACATGACTTCCTTAAGAGCAAGGTTTGTTTTTCTTTGAGAGGCCCAGAGAGCACAAGGGACTTGTTTTAAGATAGAGGTCATGAATAGAAGAGAAAAACTTTGAACTCAAATCCATCTTTACTCCAAACCCAGTGCTCTTTCCATTAAATCACAATGAACTGTTCTGAGCAATGAATTAATGAGTCCCCGTGTTATTTCTACATTGGTGTTATGTTGCAAGGAGTTGACCAGTGACCTTCTGTTGGCACTAGATTATCACAAGAAAAAAATGGCTAGTAGGAACATGATAAGGAAAGGATCTATACTCAAGTTTTAATAACTCTGTCTGTTTAACCCTCATTTATTATTTTCCACAAAATCTTCCCAGTGAATAGGTGCCATTTTAATTGTTACCTATAATTATTTGGAAGAATCTGCAGAAATAAATTTCATTTAGTATCTAATTCACAAAATCTCTAAGTCCTACTAGCTTCAATGGCTACTATAATTCATTTCTGATAGTAATAGCTGGACAAAACTGAGTTTGTTTCAGACTTAAATTAGAAAAAATATAATTCCAGATGATTTTTATTAGATATACAATACTACTGAAATATGATATCATTAAAAAACCCCACAGAACCAAAAACTAATAAATTACTAGTATAGTTTTTTAAAGAAGCTCATTAAGCCTATTTTAAGGAAATATAATTCTAATAATAAAATTATTCTTTAGTTATCATCATAGGATCATTGCCTGATAATCTTCAAACAAAAGATGGCAAAAATGTCTCACAACAAAATAAATGAACGATGGATTGCATTCTCAGAACAATATTTTACACAGTGCTTTAAAGCTTACAAAGTGCTTTCCTTAAAATACTTTGAGGTAAGTAATAAAAATATTATTATTATTCTTATTTTACAGTTCCAGAAGTTGAAGCTCAGTGAATTTCTAACTTTCAAGAAAACTACCAAGTGATTTATAATTTTTGGTCCTTTCAAATTGCAGAAATGCATCATAAGAAATGAAAAACTATTAAGTATATTAAATACAATTTAATTTTGGTTCTCAAGATACCTGTTAATTTACCACAGAAATGCTTAACATTTCTTTCCCTATAAAAATCATAATAATCTAGTATTGTTGTGGTCCTTCAATCCACTTCACTGCTACTCAGCAAAAATATATTAAGTATGCTCCATGTCAAAGGAACTTCACCTTCATATCTGGCTACTTTTACCATGTGAACTCCACTTCTTTGAAATTTCTCATCCCTCCCTTCAAGCTTCTGAACTGTAATAACTGTATAACAAGCTTTTGAACTGTAATAACTCCAATCACCTCTTCTTTCACTTCTCCTACTTCTTTAAACCTTAAAATCACAAAATCTTATAAATGTGAAGTCCAACTTGCAACTGAACAAGAATTCTGAATATAATAAATCATATTTCCTCAAAACTAGCTCTTTCTCCAAATTTCCCAAGCTGGCAATTGTACTTTTATTTTCCTTATTACCCAAATTTTGGGTCATCATTTGACTATGCCTTCCCCCAACATTGTTTCAGTGACTAAGTTTTATCCATTTATTCTTGAGCTATGTATTCTTTTGCATTTGTTTTGGCACCGCCTTACTTTGGCTCTTAATGTGTCATGCTGAGACTTCCTGATTTTTAACTGGTCTTTATGCCTCTACTGTCCACCTCTTTCAATCTGCATTGTAAAATAGCCCAATAGTTTAATTTCCACAGTACAACAGTCTGCTTATAAAAAGGTACTCAAACATCCTTCTGTTTCTGCAGACGTAGGAGATTTGAATTCTACATCATACTAGCCTGCTAGTAATTTACTGAATGGTTTATTACATAATCTTTCTAGGTTCTCTTATCTGTAAAATGCAAATAATACTTGCCCTACCTACTTCAATTTTTTTAAGGCAAAATAAAGTAAATGATGTTTAAGTACTTAAATTTTGAAAAGCTACAAAGTTGTAAATTATTATTTGCTCCTTTTCTCATACTCGGTATTATAGAAATCTCATGTTATTCCTTTGCTGGAATAATTAAGATAACTTATTTAACCAGATTGACAGTTATGATTATGACACCACACTGTTCATTATAGTTATGAACTTTATTTTCTTTAATAATTGTCCTCTCCTTTCACACCATGTTTTTACTATACAACAGAAAAAGAAAAGGAAACTATTTGAGTTTGGGCTCTGATCCCTAGTCATTCTTGAATATTTTCATATATATCTATGATTCTCAATCCAATTTATTAAACATTCTTCAAAAGTTATATAGTAATCAGTATCAAAAATAATTAGAACCTAGGATAAAAGGTGATTATTACTAATTCCACTGACTACCTACATGAGAGTCCTATAATGAAAAAAGCCCTAGATGTTAAGTCAGAAGACTTCAAATTTCCAGCTTTGTTACTTATTACTCACATGACTTTGAAGAAATCACATAATTTCTTGATCTTAGTTTCTTCATCTGTAAAATTAAAGATTTGAATTTTATGACCTCTATACTCCTTTCTAGTTCTCCAAAGCTTTTCTGCTTAAGTTCCTATCTCTGATGAGTTCTAGATACTTTCTGGCTGCCCTATCAATATATTTCCTAAAATGTGTTTCCCAGAACTGAACACAATACTACTTAAGATGTACTTTGTTTACTTCAGAGCATATGTTAGGATGTTCACTGATATGATCAAGAAAATCCAGGAGAAGGCAACTAGAAAGATAAAGAACTGGTTGAAAAAACTGGATATTTAGCCTGGAGAAGAAAAAGCTCAAGGAGATACATGGTAATTGTCTTTCAAGTATAAGAAAGATGATGAAAGAGAAAACCTCCTATCAGAAATATCCTGAAGTGGAATGAGATGCCTTCAAAAGATTTTAAAAGGTAAGCAACAAGTATTTATAAAGTGCTTACTAATAGAATTCAAACAAAAAGAAAGATACTCCTTGCTCTCAAGAAGCTTACATTCTAATTGAGGAAAGACACAAAAAGGAGATTGAAAAGAGAGAAGAGGAGGAACAATGAGTAGAGAGATGGTGAAATTTGGAAGCAAGGAGAGTTAAGAAAAGTGGAAAAGAATATGCATTTATACAGTTTGGAATGTGCAAGGCACTGTGCTAATAATTTTACAATTATCTCAGCAGATCCTCATAACCACCTTGGGAGGTATGTTGTTATTAAACAGTTATAGATTGTTAAGGAAACTGAGGCAAACAATGGTTAAGTGACTTGAGAGATCACACAGCTAGTAAATATCTGAAGCTATATTGAATTTAGGTCTTCCTAACTGCAGTGTTCTATTCATAACTGTACCACCTAGCTGCCCATTCAAGCCAGAAAGAAAGCCAAGAGGGAAATGAAAGATAGCTTCCTTAAATTGGAGGTCTCAAGAGGAACTGGATAATGCAGAGGTTGGATAGCTATTGTCAAGTATGTTGGGGGTTCTTTTTTTGAGTAGGAGTTGGACTAGATCAATATAAAGATTCCTTCCAACTCTGAAATTATGTGAATATGCTTCCTTTAGCTGTTGCCCAAAACTCTTTCTGAGAAAAGTTTTTAAGTATGTATCTCTTCCCTACAGCTCCTGCCATTTCATTCTCAGGAATATCTTTAAACCCTTTCTCAAAAGGAATAAATATACTTAGGCTGCAAATAAACTTACAAGTACTCTTGCTCAGCTATCAAAAGATCATCGAACCTTTACTTTATATTGGTGTAATATATAGCTCCTCTTTCTTATATAAAGTTCTGAGTCTATTAATTATTAATGAAAAATGTTTTGACTTCTATGTCCATCAAGCTATACAGAACAAAGAAGAGAAGGAGCCTAACTCTCCTCAATGACCTAGGGATTTTATGTGCCTGTCATGGGCCTAATATGAAATTAGCATGAATTGCATACCTCAGGAATAGAAGTTCTTTGAAAGCTAACATCAATCACCACTGCAACAATCAGGAGCAGCTGAAAGACACCCCCCCCCCCTTTTTTTTTTTTAAATTTTGCTGAGGCAATTGGGTTTAAAAGACTTGCCCAGAGTCACACAGCCAGGAAGTGTTAAGTGTCTGAGGCTAGATCATATCCTCCAGGCTTCAGGGCTGGTGCTTTATCCACTACACCAACTAGCTACCTCTTGATAGACACTTCTTACAGTAATAGGGGGGATGAGAGAGAAAGGGGAAGAAGGACAACAAGAAAGAGACAACAAAAAGAAAAAGGTTGTCAAATAAAGGGCATTATTTTACATGGAATTACACACATTTTTATGTCACTGAAACTTCAGAGTACAGAAAGCTGAGGTTTCAAGTTGATTACCTGAATGTATTTTATATTTGTCCCACAGGACTTGAATATACTCCTTTCTCATTTCTACCTCAAAGAATCTGACTATCTTCATGATCCAACTCAAATATCACCTTCAAACAAAGCTTTTCTTGATTAGTCACTCCTCCTCCCCCAAATCACTAGTGCCCTAAGTGTTTCCTATCTTGTATTTAACTGCTCTGTATTCTTTTAATATTTATTCTGTATATATGTACATATGCATACACACACACAGGTATATGTGTGTATACATATTCCTTAAAAATAGGCACTGTTTCACTTTTTTTTTTTTGTCTTTATATCCCAAATAACATTCCTAGTACAGTGTTTCATCCACTGGGGATTGACTGAATGAAGCTGCCAGGGAGCTCATCAGAACAGAACTCAAGGCTTACTTAGGGTCACATAATCAGTATCAGACATAAAACCCAGATTTTCCTGACCTCCTAAGGTTAGGAGGAAGGAATCTAGTGAAATAAATCCATTAGAAAATACAAATTTTGCCTCCAGAAAAAAAACTGATGGAATCTGAATATATATTGAAGCATGCTTTTTTTTTTTTTCTTTTTTCCCTTTTTGCTGAGGCAATTGAGGCCAAGTGACTTGCCCAGGGTCACACAGCTAGGGAATGTTAAGTGTCTGAGATCACATTTGAACTCAGGTTCTCCTTTCAGAGCTGGTACTCTATCTACTGCGCCACCTAGCTGCTCCTGAAGCATGCTTTTTAAAAACTATTTTTCTTTGTTTTGATTTGTGTTCTCTTTTGTAACATGGCAAATATGGAAATACGTTTTATATGACTGTACATGTATAATCTATAGCAAAATGCTAAAAATGAATGTTAAAATTCTTTTTTATATGAACTGAGAAAAAATAACATTTCAAAAAAAAAATACAAGTTACCTGGAAAAAAGTCATGTTTTTTTGTAGTTGCTTTAGGTTTTTAAAAATTGTTTAATACTTCAACAGGGAAATTGGATTTGTAATCCTTGACAGTGGAAAAGTAGAAATGGCAGCAGAAAACTTTATATATTTCATTTCAACCTGTTTTTTGTAGACTCAGATGTTAAATTCTGTTTCCATCTATTGGATTAACAATGACTCAGAAAAACTTAACTCATGTTTACCAAAGAATATTGAGAAGCCACTGAGTACAATAGAAAAATGTGTAGAGGAGTGCTGTTCTACTCAATTTCTCCTTAATTTTACCTCCTTTGGATTTATAAAATAGTACTTATAAAAAGAGAGAGCCTCTCTATCTGCTGAATAAATATGTATTCCCTAGGGATCTCAAGGCATATTTATGCAAATTTAATTCCCCTTCACAAGAAACAAAAGCAAGTGTGAACATTTTCTATAACCTTTTAGCTCAAGATATGCATCTTTAGGGACTATTCTCTGTATCTAGGAAAAGTTTTGTTTTTATTTTTAAAGAACTTAAGATCAAAGAGTGTCCTTACCAGTTTTCCAATATACATGCTTAGTATGACCAAAAGTAATTGAAGACATGTGAATATACTATGCGATACCTATAAAAATAATTTTAATACATTTCATAATAACAGTTCTGCAATTAGAAAAATAAAAGTACAACAAACTATATGATTTCAAATATTCCAATATCCCAAAGGATTTCAAAAACAACCAATTTTTTGGAAAGGTATAAACCTTTAAAATATAAAAACATTTCATAATTAAAAAAGCATATGCCAAAGAGCATATTCCCATCCTCTAAAAAGTGGTACCAAATTGGCAATCCTTATACTTCTGGCACAGTGGCTGGGGATGGAGTGATGGTGGTGATTATTCATTGACACTCAGTGGGAGAGAGAAGCACAGAACATAATGATTCTTGAAAGCAGCATAGAAGAGTGTAGTAGCAATGAGAGGTTCATGTAAAACTCAGCCCACATACCACTGGTTGCTGGCTCTCTGAAAGCTCTTAGAGAATGAAAGTGGAAGGACTTCAGGAGGACAAATTCAATTTCACAAGCATTTATTAAATACCAACTACGTTCCAGGCACTGTGACAAATATTTGGGAATATAACACAGTATAAACAGTCCCTGCCCTCAAGGAGTTTACATTCAATGAAGGTAAACTTCCTGTAGATAGAAAATTAAATACAAAATATATACAAATTAATTTTCCAGGGTGAGACATTAGCAGCTAGAAATTACAGATTTCCTATAGGAGGTGGTACTCAGACTGAGCTTTAAAAAAAGACAGTGATTCTATATGGCAGAAATAAGAAGCAGGGATGTGAAAAGCCTTTTGTTGGCTCTCAGCTTTGATATTCTAGTTATAATATTCTGGGTCAATTACTTAATCTCTCAAAGCCTCAGTTTCTTCATGTGTAAGACAGAGATTAATTCTTATACTACAGACATCTTAAAGAATAATTAGACAAAAAGTTCTTCATAAATTGTAAAGCATTGTTAAACATAGTATTCATTTCTTTTATGACTTTTTATTATCAGATGAAAATATAAGTCTGAATTCACAGAAATTGTAAAAGGATGCGTCAATTAGGCAGGTTCTCTTAAGTCAAACTCCTACTTTCCTTCAAAGAAGTCAAGACTGGTCTGCCATCAAAAACCAGGCAGGAAATCAAGAAATACCCAAAGCAGGGAAGGTGATGTCAGAAAACAGACTTGAAGCTTTGTTAGACACAAAAAGGTCTTAAAACTAATGTAACACTAGTTGTTTCTTACATATACTTTTATACTATCTGCCATTTCCAAATCATGGGTAGCTCAGGAGTTCCAGGGCAGAGGAATTTGGAAGAATCTAACTGTGTGAGATGCATATGGTTAGCGTTAAAAGTAGATGTTAACAAAGAGATGGCATCAAAAACCTGATCATAAGATTACTTAGTATGAGACTCAAATGTCAATAATTTGCTAGAGATATTATCAGTTTAGTTTTTTGAATGATAGAGAGTACTACTTCCTTCTACTTGGAAGTTTTCTCTCTAGGCTGGAGAGGGGTTGCTGCTAATACACTGTCCAAAATCACTTCTGGGGGGAGAGATCATTACAGGTGTGGGGCTCAGGTTGAAATTAACCACAGCATTCAGGTAGCCAGAGCTCCCATTGACCCAAACTTAACAATTAGTTATCTGTATTCCTGAGTAGTTTGAAATGTTATTTTAAAAAAAATTACTCAAGTTTAGAACTGGAAAGATTTAGAGATATTAAGCAGATCAACATTTCTCACACTGAGCTCCATTTGAAATGAATGAGGCTTCCCTAATAAAACTGATAGTAGCAATATAAGTATTGAATTTAAAATAATATATAAAAATGTCTGCTATATGAAGCAATTTCAGAATGAAAATAGGCTTCATTTTTTCTATTTTGCTTTGAGGTATCCCAGTTCCAACTTTTTTTATCTCAGAGGTATTCAAAACCTTCATATTCAATCATTAAACAAGCAGTTATTATATACCAGATACTGTGCTGGGTATTAGGGATACAAAGGCATACAAAGAATGAAACAATCCATACTCTAAAAGGAACCTACCTTCTATAAAAGGACAGAACAATTAAGTAACCACATACGTAATATAGAGAAGTTAAACACAACATAGTTTGGGAGGGATAGCATTAGAGAAATCAGGAAAGGCTTCATGTAGAAAGCAGCTTTAGTTGAATCTCAAAAGGAGAGAAATTCTCTGAGCTAATGGTGAAAAGAAAGTGAATACCAGGAATGAAGGACTGCCAGTGCAATGGCATGGAGAAGGGAGATGGAGCATCCTGCCTGAGGAACCAAGAAAAGTCCAATTTGGCTGGATTGCAGAGTACATGTCAGTGTACTCTGATGATCAGTGGTAGGCAATGAAATTGAAAAGACAGCTAAAGAGGGGAGGTTATATGGAAATTCTTAACCTGAGATTTGTGAACTTTTGAAATATATTTTGATAACCACATTTTAATATAATTGGCTTCCTTTGTAATTCTATTAATTTTATACGTTTAAAAACATTGTTCTCAAAAGGTATCTAGATCTCACTAGACTGCCAAAGGTGCCCATAACACAAAGAAAGGTTTAGAACTTGTAGTCATCTGGATCTGCTCTAAAGGAAAATGCCTTCGGCAGCTCAGATGGATTGTAGGGGAATAAAATATGAGGCCTCGAGACAGTTGTCTAGGCAGGATTTGGACTAAGGTGGTCATTCATGACTGAGTAGAGCCAAGAGTTCCTGATGTGAGAAACATTTTGTAAACAGAAATGGAAAGATGTGCCAATTTAGGTATATATGTGGGGTGAAGAAGACTGAAAACACTGATGACTCTTAGAAGAATGCTGATGCATTTAACAGACAGAAATATGGAAGAGGGGTGTTTTTTAGGAGAAAGGACATGACTTAACAATTGAATAACAATACCAACTGAGGGGGGAATCAAGAAAGGTCTCAAGGAGATAACACCTGAGCTGAGCCTTGAAGAAATATTTGGATTTTGAAAGGCCAAAACATAAATGAGGAAGAAACATATTCAAGGAATGAGAAATATCTGCCAATGTATAGCTATGGATGGTGGAATACTAAGTTCTAAGAACAAAAAGCAGGACATTTGGCTAGAACACAGAATAATGGGGAAAAAGATGAGGCTGAAAAAGTAGGTTAGAACCATAATAGAGAGAGCATGAAAAGTACTCACTTATGTCAAACAGTACTTAGTACTCACATTTTATTCTTGAAGCAAAAGGGAGTAATCCACAAGTGTTCTTTTCCTGTCCAGATATTTCATTTTATTGTCAGAGCTGTGCCTGAGGAAGATTTCAGCAGTTTTGTTGAGAATCAATTGGAGAAGGCTAAGATTGGAGGTTTAGAAGGCTATTACAACAATACCAGGAAGCTAAGTTGAGAGCCTGAACTAAGGTTAATGGCCACATGAAAGGTCAGGAAGGGGAAGATATTGTGAAAGCAAAAACAACAGAACTTATCGACAGGTTAGATGTGGGATGAAAGAGAGAGGGAAAAATCAATTACTCTGGGAACTAAACCTGCTAATTAAGAGGGCAGTGGTACCCTGAATATAAACAAGGAAAATCTGAAGCAGGATAATGTTTAAAACAGAAGATAAATCTGGTTTAGGCCATACTAAATTTGGAAAAGGGCAATTAGGTGGTACAATGCAGAGTGCCAACCTCAGACACTTACTAGCTGAGTGATCCTGCTTACCTCAGTTTCCTCATCTGTAAAATGAGATGGAGAAGGAAAAGGCAAACCACTTCAGTATCTTTTCCAAGAAAACTTCCTTGGGGTCATGAAGAGTCATACACAACTGATCAACAACAAACAACAGTTTGGAATGTTGACAGGTCATCCAAACTCATAGATAATGCAAGGCTAGAGTTATGATGAGAGATATATTTTTATAATTATATGGATACAGAACATACTTGAACACATAGGAATTGATGATATCAATAAGAGAGAAAATGTAGAAAGAGAAGAGGACTCAGGACAGAGCCTTAGGAATGTGCAGCCTGAGATGACTGATGGCAGGAAACAATTCGGAAAAATAGAAAGAAGGAAGAAAATGAACTCATAAGGTGGGAGAATAAGGAAAAAAAGTGACATTCTGGGAGACAAGAAAGGAGAAAATATCCAGGAGAGAGAATGGTAAAAAGAGTTATAAATTGCAGAAAGGTCAGGAAGAATGAGTACTGAGAAAAGACCACTAGATTTAGGAATTAAGACTGTTGGTGGCCTCTGAGGGAACAGCTGCCGAAGAATGGAGGAGGAAAACAGTTAGTCCATTAGTGGGGGAGTGAGTGGTAGAATCAAAGAGGCACTGACTGTAATTACATCTTAGACATAAAGGAGAGGAATTTACCTGTTTTTTTTTAGCAAAAGCGAAACCACACACAAGCTTCCCTTCCTGGGAAGTTATTGGACCTCTATTCCTGTAACTGGAAAGCCTATGGAAATTACTTAAAAATAAAACAGAGAAATCCACAAGTTTCTTTTTCCTGTCCAGTTATTTCGTGAAAATCTCCTGTCATTTATTTCTAGACTTGTAGCTATTTCAGGATTTATTAATTCACCCTCCTCACGCTATTTCAAAGATCACTCGCTATCTGTGCTTCATCCCTCTCCCCAATCTGCAGTTAGAGGTGCTCCCGTCTCCCGAGGAGGGGGAGTAATGGGAGGAGGGCAGATAGTCCTCGAAGTGGCCACGTTGAGGAGGCAGAGGCCCCCTTCCCTCAGGCCCACAATAGGCTCCACCACACACGGGGGGGGGGGGGGGGGGGGGGGGGGGGGGGGGGGCGGGTCTGGAATAGGGATGCCCGCGCGGGGATCCGCTGGGGCCGAGGTGGGGCAGGGCGGTGGTCACGCTGGGGGTGACGATGGGGGTGGGGGGACAAACTGACTGACAGACCGAACAGGGAATGAAGGGCTGGGCCGGCGTCGGCCTTAGAGTCCCCTCCGTGCTCTCGGACAGTTCGTCCCGCTCCCACGACAGAGGAAAAGGCAGAGACTGTGATCCCGGGCCCGGACCTGGCTGGTACCTTTAACTCCGCCGAGCAGCGGCAGCAGCGTCCCCGCTTCCCCGAGCCAGGCCCATCTCTCTGCGGCGACTGCACAGCGACTGACAAGCGAAGGGAGGGAGGGAGACAGGGAGGTAGGCGGGCACGGAAGAAGGCAAAGCGCGCAGGCGCAGGCGGCTCTGCGCGCTGGGATGAGGGGAGGGGAAACTGCTCCCTCAGCGGCATTGGCGGCGTCGGAGCCGACCTCCCCCTAGAGGCCGGCGGCTCTCATTGTCCTGCTGGGGGCATCTCTCCTACTTCAAGACTTCAAAATCCAAATGGGAACGGAAAACAATAAACTTGAATCTATTAAGCGCTTACTACGAGCCAAGCCTCTGAGTGCCGTCACTCTAAGACTACCTGGGCAGTTTTTTTGTTTTTGCTTGCTGAATCCCTTCATTAGATTGAGCTCTTTGAGAGCAGAAACTTCGTTTTGCCTTTTTCATTCCTGGTGCTTTGCACTGTTTGACATAATTTGGAGCTTAATTGTTGTTGTCCTCCTTTGTAGAAGAGGACCATGGACATCAGGGAGTTAGGTTTAAGTGAGGGAGGACTGTGCAAAGTCACCAACCTCACTTAAATGCTAGTTGACTGACACCTGAGTAGTGGTGCAGTGGGAAGACTGCTCTAGCCTATATTAAGAGAGCGTGAGACTAAGAAGAGATTTTTTTTTTACTAAATTTTTTTATTTTCAAAACATATGCAAAGATAATTTTCAGTATTCATCCTTGCAAAACCTTGTGTTCCAAAATTTTTCCCTCCCTTCTCCCCAAGACCCGCCCCAAGACCACAAATAATCCAATATATGTTAAACATGTGCAATTTTTCTATACATATTTCCACAAGTAACATGCTGCACAATAAAAATCAGATGTAAAAGGGAAAAAACAATGAGAAAAGACAAAATGCAAGCAAACAACAAAAAAATTAGAATACTACTCACACTCAGTTTCCACAGTCCTCTCTCTAGATACAAATGACTAGGAGAAAAAACTTCTCTAGTCAGAAAAAAATACACATGCAAGATTTTAAAATTTTATTTGAATTTATTTTAGTTGTAAATAATTAAACTTCAGCAGCACCGGGAGGGGTCCAGGTGTGTGAGGGGGTGGAGGAAGTTCTATCAAAATAGAAGAAAAACTGATCAATAATTTAGTGTTTTAAAGAGTAGTTTGGAGGCACTATATGTTGCATGTATGTACGGCTTGCCCACCCCATTTGTTTCAGCTCTGAACATGAAGACTCTGGGATGAGCTTGCTAGTTCTTGACAAAGGGTTGACTGTTGTCCTTCCTTCTCCAAGATGGCTAAAATAATGTTACTATGTTGGAGTCAAGATATAATGTGTCCAACTATGACTGATCAGACCAATAACAGTTTGGGAGGCTCTACCACAGTTTGGCACAAATAGTCCATATGAAGATTTGCAGTGGAGACATCTCTAAATTTACATCTCATGTTTCTTTTGAGATACTGCAATTCTGCTTTGCTCAGAGAGCACAGCACCTTTTTTGATGTGGGAATGCCATGCTGTGTCAGTGTCTTCCATGCCTCACAACTGATTTCAAACTTCTTCAGAGAGGCAATGGGAGTATCTTTGTATTGATTCTGACCTCCATGCTAGTGTTTGTCTTGTGTGAGTTCTCAGTAAAATCGTCATTGCATGAAAGTTTAGAATTTGAACAATGTGTGCAGCCCATTGCAGTTGTGCTTTCTGCAGTACAGTTTGAATGCTTGCAATTTAACTGGAGAAAGGACCTCAGTGTCCAGTACTTTAACTTGCCAGGTGATCTTCAGAATCTTCTCAAGACAATTCAAGTGGAAACCATTCATCCCTGTGTGAATGTAGAAGTTACAGGTTCTGTCACTGATTACCTGTATAACCCACAGCAAGTCATTTAAACCTCTGGCCTCAGTTTCCTCATTTGTAAAATGGGGTGTGTGTATGTGTCTGAATGACTTGTAAGGTCCTTTCCATCTCTAAATCCTGTAATATAACCTAAAAATAGGTCTCAGAGAAAAATGTTTTCAGTAAGATAAAATATTACTCATGATATACCATAACTCATATGCAATGGTTTTCATGAGGATAGATTTCCAGGTCAAATCTTATTCTTTTCCCAGCCCCCAGGTAGCTCACCTGCCTCTGAATTTCTATAGTAATTTCCAGCCCAAAGGAGTTATTTGCAACTTTGTGTTATTATATGTCTTTTTCACATATGTGCTCTCTCTTCCTAACCTGCATATAAACCCTCTGAGGACAGGGACTGTGTCTTTGTATCTTTAGCCCCTTAAAAAGTGTCTTGCAAAATAAATGTATGATGGGGATTACACAATTCAATTCAAACAAATTCAGCAAACTTATGAAGCAACTATTGAAAGTACAAAGCTAATATAAGGGAAAAATAGAGACCCTAAAATTTCCCATAAATCCTCATCGAAGAAGATTTGGTAAAGGAGATTTAAAAAATGATAGGCAGAAAGTTGTAATATTGCTCACACTTTAGTTGTGTTGGCCACACAGCAAAGATCATACCTACCTTTTCACATTGTAGTTTGAAGCTCTATTGCCTCAGTTTAGAGTTGAGCTATATTAAGCAAAAAAAAAAAAAAAAAAGTCCATAGCCATAATCTTTATATAGACTATTTGTGCCAGTCACATGCTACCTGCCTCACAATAGAGTGGTAAAGTTCAAATGAGAATGTACATAAAGAGCTTTGTAATCTTTTTTGTGTCATGGACTCTTCTGGTAACTTATGGAACCTTTCTGAGAATGGTGCTTTTTAAATGCAGAAAAGAAAATGAATAAAAGGATGACAAGAGGAACCAATTATATTGAAATAAAGTTATCAACAATATTAAAAACCAAAATTCAAAGAGCCCAGATTAAGAACTCCTATAAGGTGATGTGTGAATATATTTGTAGCTATATGTATATGTTTTACATATGATTTTATGTATATATATATATAAAACATCCATCCATCTATATATATATATATATGCATGATGCCCTCCAAGTTTTAGTGCCTAACACTAGCTATGTGACTCTAGACCAATCACTTAAGTCTGTTTGCCTCAATTTCCTTATTTATAAAATGAATTGAAAAAGAAAATAGCAAACCACTATAATATCTGCCAAGAAAACACCAAAAACAGAGTCAGATATTACTGAAAAAATGACAATAACAAAACAAGCATGAGAATTAGCAACTTTCAATAACTTTTTTGGGATTTTTTTTTTAAAGAAAAAGTTATATGCTCCCTACTCATCTTGTTTTACTGGTTTATAAGAAGCTTAAAAACTGAGACTGTAGCTTGTATTGTGCTTACACAGAGAGTTTAACATAACAGTTGCTCAATAAATTTTGTCAGTCTAATCAGTTGTTTGTTACAGATGGCTGATTGCTTTTTGTACTGATAACAATTCTGTGTCTGGTTTAATTTTGAACATGAGCAAACTAGTGTTCTGGCTGGACATAAAGCCAGATGCGCCACCTCAAACCAAACAGAAAAGATACCAAAAAAAGTCATTTGTTTCATTCAACCAAGAAATATCACTTGAGTACTGACAGTGACAAGCACTGTGCTGAGTTTTGGGGATAAGCAAAAATAAAGAACATGATCGTTATCATGAAGGAAATGATAATCTAGGTGAAAAAAATAAGACTAATACATGTAAAACAATATTAAAAAAAAATAACATACAATTAAGAGCCCATATTTAGGGTGTTTTATGTAGTGGTGGTGGTGAGATATTTTGTGTGGCTGTAGGGGGAATCCAGACTTGTGATTTCTTTGGTTTAGGGAATTCCCAGTGCATAAATTTACTCCATTGATAGAAACTGGCAATTCATTTGCAATTTTAGAATTATAGTAAAGATAAATGCTATAAGAATTGAGAAGGAAAGAATCTAGCACAGTGCTTGAGACAAAGTAGACACTTTATAAATGTTTGTGGTTGACTCTTTTACATACCTGAGATGTCTTTTTACATAAGAATCTTTTAAGATAGAAGTGAAGACTAAATCACTATTTAAAAATAGCATTTTAAAATTTTAAAATGACAATTTAAAAAGTAATAATAATAACTCATATTTACATAGTATGCTCAGGGTTTAAAAACACTTTCCTCACAACTATATAAGCTAATTAGTATAAATCTCATTTCCCCCATTTTACAAATGAGAGACTGAGACTCACAGAAATCATATGACTTGCCCACAGTTTCACAATATAGTTAACCTCTATAGTTAATCAAAAGAAAAATGCCCCAAATAAAAACAAAAATACTAAACCAAAAGGCACCATGGTGTAGTAGACCAGGGCTTCTTAAACTTTTTCTACTTGTGATATCTTTTTGTCCAAGAAATGTTTATGTGACCCCAGGCATATAGATATATATAAAACAGATAAATCAAATATTTGCTGATAATAAATTCATAATTTTATAACCCCATATTCAGTCATATAACCCCATATGGGATTCTACAGTTTAAGAAGCTTTGCAGTAGATAGAGTTGGCCTTGAATGAAATTATAGAAAACCTGGGTACAAGTACCTGACATGAATCGATTCTGTGACTGTGGCCAATTCACTTAATTACTCAGTGATCTGGCTGTGTCTTTAAGACTAAATTAGTTAGTTGCCGATTTGTATTGGTAGAAATTTCTTCATTAGGCATTGCTTTTTCAATGAAAGCACAGGCCTAATTTAAAAAAAAATTAAAAACAAATGACTTAAAAAAAAACTAAGCATATTAAGCCTTAATTCCAATCTTTAAACACAAATTCAGAACAAACTGGGAAATGATAAACGTGTAATTTATAATTCCAAGAAGATGAAGGGGTGTAAGGAAGCTTTGGGTGAATATAGTCTTAAAAAAAAAAAAAAAGCAAAGCTCTGCATGGACATAAGATAAAGGGTTGACATATACAATAGTAACTGTTAGGAAAAGAAAACATTGCCCAAAGCAGCCTTTTTCTCTTGGCTAAATTTGCTATATAGTCTGAATCACCATTCATTGGGTTCTGGAACTCTCCCTTAAAAAATAGCTTTTTATTTTCAAAATACATGCAAAAATAATTTTCATCATTCACCTCTGTAAACCTTATGTTCCAAAATTTTTCTCCCTCCTTTTCCCTCACTCCTAGATAGCAAATAATCCAATATATAGTAAATCTGCAATTCTTCTATAGATATTTCTATAATTATCATGCTGCACAAGAATAATCAGATCAAAAAAGGAAAAAATGAAAAAGAAAACCAAATAGAAGCCAATAGTAACAAAAAAGGTGAAAATACTATGTTGTGATCCACATTTAGTCCCCATAGTCCTTTTGATGTATTATTTCTATCACAAGTCTATTGGAATTGGTCTGGCACCATTTCTACTCTATCCCTGAAAAAAAAAACAAGCAAAGGCTTTTTTTTTTTTTAAGCAGCCCAGATACCATGGAGGAAAGTCAAGATTCAAAATAGCATCAGCAGCATTAGCTTTACAGTACCTATTTAAAGGAAATGGTTCTCTCTCTCCGCAGAAAGCAGATATGGTAGGACAGTCAGAATTCAGTGTCTTTCCAACTGCTCCATGTCTTGAACTTAAAAGGAATCTGTTGCATTAGAGGTCTGATCACATTCTAATTTCTAATATTGAATGCATGGCCACTAGAGGGAGATATATTCCTGGCCCATCACATGCCCATCCTCTCTCATCTCAGGCTGGTGCTGGGCAGATGTTTTCAGTAGACAGCAGCTCCTTCTCACATCATAACCATCCTAATTAAGTCAGTCAAATTGGGGATTGGAAGTGCATAGGCCCTGCACCTGTAAATGTACTTATAGGTAAGTACATTGCAGTTTCTTAACAGTCTCCCATAAGCTACACAAGCTCATCTTGTTAGTATTCTCCTAGTAATGCTACTGGGCTCTGAATTATAGAATACCAAAATCTAAAAAAAAATAAATACTTCAGGTGATATAAAGAGCAGTATATATAAGTAGGTTGTAACAAATTAGCATTGAAGTCTCACTTGCAAGAGGAAGTCTAAAAAATCTGTGAATGGAAAAAGGAATAATGAAATTATATAGCCAAGACAAGGATGGAGTTTTGGTGCCACATTGGCATCCATAGGGTATTAAAGAACAAAAGGAAACAATCTAGAACATTGATAAACCTTCTATAAAGATACTATAGAAAACTCTGGATAAGAATCACAAGGGATGAGAATAATAACTGACATTATCATAGCAGTTTAGGGCTTGCAAAGAACTTGATAAATATTATCTCTGTACCAGTGACTAACCCTCCCACTCACCCCATCACTGCCTCAAAATCAAGTATGTTACATTTCACCTCTCACATGGGATTCTCTAATACTCTTAAGGTGCTTTGGAGATGTCTAGGTTCTTTGCTATTGATCCAGCCCCCAATGATGACGTTCCCCCAATTTTAGTTTCATTTAATCACTAAAAGAAGGGTTGGCTTTTTACAAAGGAATACTTACTACCAGGGAATAATAATAAATATATAAACATACCCCCCAATATATGAGGCATAAACATCCCTTTCCATCCCTGTACTGCTTCATATTCTAGGAAGGGAAGAGAATTCTCATAATTGCTTAGCTCAGTTCCTATTATAGCACAGTCCCAAATTCCAAGTCCAGAACTCTTTTGGCTCAAATTTCAGGCAACTTGACTTTCCAGGGTTCCCTTGCTAGACTGGATAGGCTATAACTTTCAGCCTGGAATCTTGACCCTGAGTCACCATGGCTTGATGATTCCAGGACCAGTGGAGATTCTACTTCCTGCACCTGAAACTAGGAACAAATCAATCAAAACAAACAAATTCCTCATGTCTGTTTCTCAGGACCACAGGGCTTAAAAGGGGAGAGAAAAAAAGAGTCAGTTCTTTTACCCTCACTGGTTCAGAACATGGGGGAACCTTTACCCTTTCTGGATGCAAAAAAAAAGAGAAAAAGAAAGTGTAACTGTCTAGTCTGGTGTTTTTAAAGATGCAGCTTATTAGGGTTTTGTTGTTCATCCTTCATTTTTTGAAGAGAACCAATGACATCATGAAGTAATATCTTGACTCTTGGGTGAACTGGATTTATGTGAGGCAAAATTGCCCAAAGTCATCAGTCTTCTTTTTTCCAGAGTCATCAAAATTCAATGGCAAGACAAAAGTGAAGATGACTAGAGATAGCATGAGATGCAGTGGATGACCTTGGCATCTTCAATTCCTGACTAAAAACTTAAACCACTCCTCATTGATTGCTTCAGCTGCCTTTCATAACTGTTAGTACAAATTGCTCCCATTCCACTGGTTAATACCTGTGTGACCCTAGGCAAACTACTTAAAACTGTTTACCTCAGTTTCCTCACTTGTAAAATGAACTGCAGACTAAAATTGCAAAGCACTCCAGTTTCTTTGCCAAGAAAACTCCAAATGAGGTCATGAAGAGCCAAACATAACTGAAAAATGACTAAACAACATATGAACAACACATATAGATTTCATGATATATGTGTATACATACATGCACATGATACATATATGGACACACACATATCTGTTTTTATGTATACATACACATATACATAAATCACAAATATATCTTCTGCAAATATGATTCCACTCCCCATTAGTACATGGAAAAGTACATGCTTGTGGACAACACAAAATCTAGTAGACTTGAAAGACAAACAGCTCTTGTTGGGAGAGAACTCAGCAGATATTACATTCAAATAGCAGAAGAGGCAGACAGAATGTGAGAATGACAAAGGCACTGTGTGATGCAAAGTATTGGACTGATCATAGATTTATCCTCTCCACGTTAAATATTCATATTCAAGAAAAGCAGCGACTCCAAAGCAAGGTGACTACTAGAAAACTTAATGTCAACAGATTAGAGTGGTTCTCTGAAAGGAACAGTTTGTTGTTAATTTGGAGAAAAGTGGAGCCAACACACAATTGGCAACAATGGAGCAGAAAAAGGCAGCTTTCAGAGACTTAATGTACAGCACTGTATTTACTCATCTGGGTCAGAACACTTGCATGTACCAAGACTGACAAAAATGATGGGGAAATTTAGAAGCTGCTAAATGAAAAATGAGAACTCCACAGGGTTTAACAGCAAGATAGCTCATCTATCTCTAAGAAGGCAGTATTTAACTCCATCAAAAGTAATGTACAAGCTTAGAGAGATGCAGGATTCTTGGCTCAGTAAGAAGGCAGATGAAATTCAGTTTTACACTGATAGTAATAACCCAAAGCACATTTAAAATGCCCTGAAGACTATTTATGGGCCAAAGATGTACAATGCATTTTCACTTTTCAGTGTTGATGGAACCATCTTAATTAGTGAGTAGGACATAATTCTGGAGAGATAGACTGAACACTTTCATAGTGTTCTCAAGAGACTGTCATCAAGCAATACTGTTAAAACAATGTAAAACTGAAAATCTGAATTCCCAATATCTTTGAGAGAATGCTTTTTATGGGACAGTATTTTTCCTTATTTCTATGGCTACTGAAGAGCTTCTTCATCCAACAACAGAGGTGTAACTATGAACTCATACTTAAGCTAAGAAGAATTGGGTAATAGTGCTGGGGAAAGCCCATCAAGGATATGACTCTCAAGGCGAGAAAGTATACACTTTCAACCTGAAGGACTATCCACTTTTTGGAAGGGAAGGGGTCAGAAGTCAGCCACCAGCATACCCTGGTACAATGATGATAATACCCTCTGCGTCGAAGCATCCTTACCGGCTCCTGATCATCCTTTATCCTAGTTATAGTTCTATCTTATAATTCAGTCATTTTTTAGTTATGTCCAACTCATTAGGACCCCATTTGAAGTTTTCTTGGCAGGGATATTGGAGTGGTTTGGCATTTCCTTCTCCAGCTTATTTTATAGATGAGGAAACTGAGGAAAATGGGGTTAAGTGGTTTGCCCAGAGTCACACAACTATTAAGTATTTGAGGCCAGATTTGAACTCATGAAGATGAGTCTT
Source organism: Myrmecobius fasciatus (assembly GCA_023553655.1). Lineage (NCBI taxonomy): Eukaryota > Metazoa > Chordata > Mammalia > Dasyuromorphia > Myrmecobiidae > Myrmecobius > Myrmecobius fasciatus. Next base: position 688,972 of record JAJPUD010000322.1, read on the forward strand.
CCTGATTCTAAGTCCAGTGTTCTATCCACTATGCCACCTAGCTATACATAATTCTATCTTAGAAGGTGATAAAATAATTGTCACCACAATATCCTCTCTATATACAAAGAGAAGCTGCTGGGTGCATTGCCTATAGGAAAGTATTCAAAACCTTTCTGCTGGGGACTGATATCCCAACTTTAAATCATGAGCAAGAAGAAGAAGAGAGCTCTCACCATAGAAAGCTTTTACGGAGAAAAAAATAGAACAGTCCCCAGATCCTGACATTATGAAAACAATCCCAGATGAAGCCACAAAGGCAGACTTAAGTTGGTCTCCCTTTCGGAAGGCTTACCTGGAAGATTGCATAAAGAATCTCAAAAGAGAGCTAGAAGAAGAATGGGGAAATAAATTGAGATCAGTGCAACAGAAATATCAAAAACTGGAAAATAGGACTGGTGAATTGGAAAAAGAAAACAGTTCACTGAAAGACAAAATTGGTGAATTGGAAAAAATCTCCAATTCACTGGAAAATAAAAATGGTGAACTGAAAAACAAAATTGGTGAATTGGAAAAAGACAACAATTCACTGAAAAACAAAATTGGTGAATTGGAAAAAGACAACAATTCACTGAAAAATAAAACTGGCAAAATGGAAAAAGAATGCATTGAATCAAGAAATTCAACTGGCCAGCTACAAAAAGAGCTAAAAAAGATAACTGAAGGAAATAATATTTTAAAAATTAAAATTGAACAAATAGAAGTAAATGACTCAATAAGACTTCAAGAATCAGTCAAACAAAAACAAAAAAATGAAAAAATAGAAGAAAATATGAAATATCTCCTAGGAAAAACAACTGACTTGGAAAACAGATCCAGGAGAGACAATTTAAGGATTATCGGACTCCCTGAAAGCCACGATGAAAAAAAGAACCTGGATGCTATCTTCCAGGAAATCATGAAAGAGAATTGCCCTGATGTTTTAGAATCAGAAGGCAAAATTGGCATTGAAAGAATTCACCGATCACCTCCAGAAAGAGACCCCAAAATTAAAACCCCAAGGAATATCGTGGCCAAATTTCAGGACTATCGCACCAAGGAAAAGATATTGCAAGCAGCTAGAAAGAAACAGTTCAAATACCGAGGAACTGTCATTAGAATTACACAGGATCTGTCAGCTTCCACTTTAAAGGATCGAAGGGCCTGGAATCAGATATTCCGAAAGGCAAAAGGACTTGGATTACAGCCAAGAATAAATTATCCAGCTAGAATGAGCATCATCTTCCAGGGAAGAAGATGGTCATTCAATGATACAGGAGAATTTCACCTATTTCTAATGAAAAGACCAGATCTGAACAAAAAATTTGACCTCCAAATAGAGAACTCAAGAGAAGCATAAAAAGGTAAAAAGGAAAACTCTTGAGAACTATATTTCTACTATAGGTATCCTTAAAGAATGACAGTATAATTTGATTTTTCTTTGATAATAATGGAAAAGAAATTAGAGGTGGAAGGGATACCATTCTGAAAAAGAAAAAGGGGGGAGGGGGGAAAGGAGGCAAAATAAAGTAAAAATAAAGGAGGTAAAATAAGGCAAAATCTCATAAAGATACATAGAAGATCTAATATAATTGAGGGAAAGAAGGGAGGGTGATGAGTATTGTGTAAACCTTACTCTCATTAGATTGGACTCTAAGAGAGTATATCAGACACATTTGGCTTCAAAGAAAGACCTGACCCTCCTTGTGGGAAGTTAGGAGGGAGGGGAGAAAAGGAAAGGGATAAACTAATAGAAGGATTAGGGGAAAGGTATAAAGGGGAGGGAGGAACTCTAAAGGGAGGAGGATTATTGGTGGGAGGTGGTCATCAAGAGCAAAATACTGGGGAGGGGGGAAGGGAGAGAGGGGAAAGGGAAGAGAAAATCATAACTCTGGGTAAATAAGATGGCAGGGAATACAGATATAGTTATTTTAACTGTGAATGTGAACGGGATGAACTCTACCATAAAATGGAAGCGAGTAGCAGACTGGATTAAAAGCCAAAATCCTACAATATGTTGTTTACAAGAAACACATCTAAAGCATAGAGATACATACAGAGTGAAGGTAAAGGGCTGGAGCAGAATCTTCTATGCTTCAGGTGAACAAAGAAAGGCAGGGGTAGCAATCCTTATCTCGGATCAAGTAAAAACAAAAGTAGATCTAATTAAAAGAGATAAGGAAGGAAACTATATTTTACTAAAGGGTTCCATAGACAATGAAGCAGTATCAATACTTAACATATATGCACCAAGTGGTATAGCATCCAAATTCCTAGAGGAGAAACTAGCAGAGATGCAAGGAGAAATAGACAGTAATACTATACTAGTGGGAGATCTCAACCTTGCTCTCTCAGAATTAGATAAATCAAATCACAAAATAAATAAGAAAGAAGTTAGGGAGATTAACAAAAGGCTAGAAAAGTTAGGTATGATAGATCTCTGGAGGAAATTGAATGGTGATAGAAGGGAGTATACTTTTTTCTCAGGGGTTCATGGAACTTATACGAAAATTGATCATGTGTTAGGGCATAAAAACCTCAAAATCAAATGCAGAAAAGCAGAAATAGTAAATGCATCCTTCTCAGATCATGATGCAATAAAACTCACATGTAATATAAGGCCAGGAGAAAATAGACCACAAGTTATTTGGAAATTAAATAATCTAATCCTGAAGAACGAATGGGTGAAAGAGTAAATTATAGACACAATCGAAAATTTCATCCAGGAGAATGAGAACAATGAGACAACATACCAAAATTTGTGGGACACGGCTAAAGAGGTTATAAGGAGTAATTTTATATCTCTAGATGCTTACTTGCGTAAAACAGAGAAAGAGAAGATCAATGAACTGGGCTTACAATTTAAAAAGCTAGAAAAAGACCAAATTAAAAACCCTCAATTAAATACCAAATTGGAAATTCTGAAAATTAAAGGGGAGATCAATAAAATTGAAAATAAGAAAACTATTGAATTAATAAATAAAAATAAGAGTTGGTTTTATGAACAAACCAACAAAATAGATAAGCCTTTAGTTAATTTGATTAGAAAAAGGAAAGAGGAAAATCAAATTATTAGTCTCAAAAATGATAAGGGAGAACTTTCCTCCAATGAAGAGGAAATTAGAGTAATAATTAGGAGTTTTTTTGCCCAACTTTATGCCAATAAATTTGATAATGTAAATGAAATGGAGGAATATCTACAAAATATAGATTGCCCAGATTAACAGAAGAGGAAATAAATTATTTAAATAGCCCTATTTTGGAAAAAGAAATAGAACAAACTATTAATCAACTCCCTAAGAAAAAATCTCCAGGGCCAGATGGATTTACATGTGAATTTTACCAAACATTCAAAGAACAATTAATCCCAATACTATATAAACTATTTGAAAAAATAGGGAAAGAAGGTGTAGTACCAAATTCCTTCTATGACACAGATATGGTGCTGATAGCTAAACCAGGTAGGGAGAAAACTGAGAAAGAAAACTATAGACCCATTTCCCTAATGAATATTGATGCAAAAATTTTAAATAAGATTTTACCAACAAGATTACAGAAAGTCATCCCCAGGATTAATACATCATGACCAAGTAGGATTTATACCAGGAATGCAGGGCTGGTTCAATATTAGGAAAACTATTAGCATAATCAATTATATTAATAACCAAATTAATAAAAACCACATGATTATCTCAATAGATGCAGAAAAAGCCTTTGATAAAATCCAACACCCATTCCTATTAAAAACACTGGAGAGTATAGGAATAAATGGGCTTTTCCTTAAAATGATTAGTAGTATCTACTTAAAACCTTCAGCAAGCATCATATGTAATGGAGTCAAACTAGAACCATTCCCCATAAGATCAGGAGTGAAACAAGGCTGCCCACTGTCACCATTATTATTTAATATTGTCTTAGAAATGTTAGCTTTGGCAGTAAGAGAAGAAAAAGAGATTAAAGGAATTAGAGTAGGTAATGAGGAAACCAAATTATCACTCTTTGCAGATGACATGATGATATATGTAGAGAACCCTAAAGATTCAACTAAAAAACTACTAGAAACAATTCACAACTTTAGCAAAGTTGCAGGATACAAAATAAATCCACATAAATCATCAGCATTTTTATATATTACCAATAAAGTTCAACAGCAAGAGATACAAAAAGAAATTCCATTCAAAATAATTGTTGATAGTATAAAATATTTGGGAATTTATCTGCCAAGGAATAGTCAGGAACTATATGAACTAAACTACAAAACACTTTCCACACAAATAAAATCAGACCTAGTCAATTGGAAAAACTTAAAATGCTCATGGGTAGGCCGAGCGAATATAATAAAAATGACAATATTACCCAAACTAATTTACTTATTTAGTGCCATACCAATCAAACTCCCAAGAAATTATCTTACAGATCTAGAAAAAATGGTAGCAAAGTTCATTTGGAAAAACAAAAGGTCAAGAATTTCAAGGGGATTAATGAAAAAAAAGGCTGACAATGGTGGACTTGCTGTACCAGATCTAAAACTATATTACAAAGCAGCGGTCATCAAAACCATTTGGTACTGGCTAAGAAATAGAGTAGTCGATCAATGGAATAGGATAGAATCACAAGACAAACTAGGCAATAACTATAGCAATTTAGTCTTTGATAAACCCAAACACCCCAGCTTTTGGGATAAGTATTCACTATTTGACAAAAACTGCCGGGAAAACTAGAAACTAGTGTGGAAGAAATTAGGGCTTGACCCACATCTAACACCACATATCAAGATAAGATCTAAATGGGTTCATGATCTGATATAAAGAGTGATACTATAAGTAAATTAGAGGAATGTAATATAGTTTACCTCTCAGACCTATGGAGATGGAATAAATTTATGTCCAAAGAAGAACTGGAACTCTTAATTGAAAACCAGATAGATAACTTTGACTATATTAAGTTAAAAAGTTTTTGTACAAACAAAATCAATGCAGTCAAGATTAGGAGGGAAGCAATAAATTGGGAAATCATCTTTACATCTAAGGGTTCTGATAAAGGTCTCATCTCTAAAATATATAGAGAATTGTCTCATATTTATAAAAATTCAAGCCATTCTCCAATCAATAAATGGTCAAAGGATATGAACAGACAATTTTCAGAGGATGAAATTAAAACTATTTATAGTCATATGAAAAGGTGCTCCAAATCACTATTGATCAGAGAAATGCAAATCAAGACAACCCTGAGGTACCACTTCACACCTGTCAGATTGGCTAAAATGACAGGAAAAGTTAATGATGAATGTTGGAGGGGATGTGGGAGGGCCGGGACACTGATGCATTGTTGGTGGAGCTGTGAACGGATACAGCCATTCTGGAGAACAATTTGGAACTACGCTCAAAAAGTTATCAAACTGTGCATACCCCTTGACCCAGCAGCATTTCTATTGGGCCTATATCCCAAAGAAATCATAAAGGAAGGAAAGGGCCCCACATGTGCAAGAATGTTTGTGGCAGCCCTTTTTGTAGTGGCTAGAAACTGGAAATTGAATAGATGCTCTTCAATTGGAGAATGGCTGAATAAATTGTGGTATATGAATGTTATGGAATATTATTGTTCTGTAAGAAATGACCAGCAAGAGGATTTCAGAGAGGCTTGGAGAGACTTACATGAACTGATGCTGAGTGAAATGAGCAGAACCAGGAGATCATTATACATGGCAACAACAGTACTATATGACTATCAATTCTGATGGACATGGCTCTCTTCAACAATGAAATGTTTCAAACCACCTCCAATTGTTCACTGAAGAAAGCCATATACACCCAGAGAGAGGGATGTGAGATATGGACCACAACATAACATTCTCATACTCCTTGATTGATGTTTGCTTACATTGTGTTTCCTTTGTCTGATATATTTTTTGTGTAGATAAGATTTTTATTGCACAACAATGATAAGTTTGGAAATATGTATACATATATTCGATTTGCCACTATATTAACACAATTAACATATAGTAGATATCCTGCCATCTAGGGGAGGGGTGGGGAGCTGGGGGGAAAAATTTGTAACAGAAATGTACGTAGGGGTTATTGTTGAAGAATTACCCACACATATGTTATGCAAATAAAATTTAAAAATGTTAAAAAATAAAAAAATAGAAATAAACTCCTCTTTACAATCTAAAAAAAAAAACCTTAAAAATAATGAATTCCCTCAAAAAGGTCAAGAAAATCAAGGCCAAGTTTATCATCCTTTCCCCTCCTTCCCTTCTGGTATTTTTAATTATGCGTTTATTGCAATCTTTTCCAGATAGTGGTAGCATAGTAGGTTGGGATGTGGAATTACTCTCCATGTCTAATTCTAGAGAATGAGGCCATACACTTTGACAGCTGTTTTCCCCAACAACTTGACTAATACTGTCTTTTCTACTGATTTTCTTGGCCAGTAAAAATGGAAATTATTGTTTTTGGCTCTGGTGCAGGGAAAGAGGGAGGAGAAAATGGGGTAAATGACATAAATGACTTCTAAACTAAGTAACTTAACAGATGAATTTAAGCAAAGAGAATGAGAAAAATTTCTTAACAGTAAGTTATTTAGCAGATAAGTTCAAAGAAGTTTAGCAGATAACAAAAACAAAACAACAACAGCAACATAAGAGAACACTTACCAGTTCATCCCCTGGCCAGCATTATTTACTTGTTGCCTGCTGTTTAAAAGGTTGCTTTGAGATCTGGTCCAAAGGATGGCCAGACCAGCAGGAGTTGGATTTTCTTATATTGTAATTAGTCCCTTAGGTCTCTTTATCATTATATATTTTCTCATTAGGCAAAGACTAGCCACAAGTACCTCTGTGTTGTTGTTGTTTTGGTGAGGAAATTGGGGTTAAATGTCTTGCTCAGGGTCACACAGGTAGAAAGTGTTTAATGTCTGAGTTCAGACTTTAGAGCTAGTATTCTATCTACTGCACCATCTAGCTGCCCCAGCACTTCTGTTTTGAATGGCTCTGTGATCGCATGACGTAGCCTTTTCCCTCCAACAGTGTAGATTTCATCCCATCTATACTCTCTCATTCTGTGTCCTTCTTCATATTGGTTCTTCCTTGGGGATGCACCCCAAATTCCAAAAGATTCCAATTGCTCCTATAGAAGCACTCTAACCAATATACTTGGGGCCTTTTCATAAGTCATAGAATAATAATTTAGAGGTAGATAGAGTACTGGATCATACATTATATAATTGTTATTTCAATAATATATTATACATACTATTTATGCAAACAACATAAAATTTACTATATATACTTTATGTTACACATTACAAAATATATTACATGATATATTATTTATTGTATGTAGTTTATTATAAGATATAATATAATAAAATATAATGGTACAATTGAGTCGGGGTAAGAACATGGAAATAAAAGTGGAAAAACAAAAATATCTTATGTAATTATAAGAAAGGGATCTGATTCTTTGAGCTGGTGGAAATTAAAATTCCAGCTTTATAGATTTTAGTATGCATTCAGTCAATAAAGAATACTTTTAAGAACTTTACATACTTTATCTCATTTGAGAGAAAATGTAATGGAAATAGGTAGGTGTTATGATAGATAGAAAGAGCCTCGAGTCAGGAAGAGCTGAGTAAACTGTGATTCAAAGAGGATCAGTGACTTGCCTAATCATTATTTAACTATTGAGTGTCAAAGGTGGAATGTGAACCTTTATCTCTCTATAAGATCAATACTTTGTCTATACTACCATGCTGCCCCTTAAAATGAATGAAGATATATAATTAACTAATTTTTGTTCAATTCAAAGTAATAATGTACAAGGAATGAGCAATTGCTTTGCCTTTGTGTATAAGGAAGCATAATTGTTGAAGGATGTGCACACCATCAGAAAGGGTAATGCCCCACCAGCTATGGTTTGTTAGTGTTTTAAAAACAATTCAATATTTAATGACTTTTTTCAATAGCTGAGTCCCCAAATGGCTGATTTTTGATAGAAGATGCCTACTAGTTGGTTTTCCCTTGGCTGTTTTTCTTCTGTTGAAAACAGAATTATGAGATACCCTTGCATGAGACACAGATAATGCAAAGTTACATTCTTTTCTCTGTATCAAATAGAGAAGATTATGGAAAAGAGCTGTGAGCATCTCACAGGTGTTAATTTCCCAGCAGGAGAAAAAACACCTAGATTCAATCCCAGACCAGCTCCTTTTCCTTCATATTAACTTCCTATTCCTTGGATACCTCTCACCCTGGCTGGCTTTGCTGGCTGTAATACAGAATCAATCACTGTATGCAGTCCCATAGACAGATGGAAAATCCATTATGAAGACAGCCAACTTTATATTCCCACACTCCAGAAAACCAAACCCAGTGAACAAAACACTACAAAATCACTACAGTCAGCATCTTAAAAATCATTGGATGATCTAGCCTCCTCCAAGGAAAGCAAAGGTGGTTAACTAGAGCCATTACCCTTCCAAAAAGCATCAGAGGCAAATCGGTTGGGTTTATCCTTTGAATCCAAGGTCCAATCCTAACAAAAACCACTTTGCTTCAGTCCTTTCTGTTTCTTTATCTGAAAAATGATTATAAGTCTGGTCAATATGGAGAGAAATACTTAATTACAATAAAGCAAAAACCAAGCACAGTTGAAAGGTTTAAGTTTAGAAGCTTATTTTCAGGGCTATGGGCTTCTCACATACATATGCACACACACATACATATAATAAGTAAAATTTTTAAACTTAGTTTTTTTTTTCATAATAACTTGGGAACTTGGGGCAGGTGGGTGGTACAGTGGACAAAGCACTAGCCCTAGAGTCAGGAGAACCTTATTTCAAATCCAACCTCAGATAATTATTAGCTGTGTGAGCCTGATCAAGTCATTCAATCTTGATTGTCTTTAAAAACAATAACAAACAACAACAAAAGAAAAGAAGGAACTTTCATAATTTAGCGTGGTCAGGCCTTGGAGTGAATTTAAATGACTTACTTAATATTTCATCTACATAAAATTTTTAAGAGAATAATGAATCAAGGGTATTTTGAATGAAAATATTAGCAGGTAGGGTTTCTTTCCTCAGCAACATTCCACAGTACACCCTATCTTTATTTTTACATAAGTATTGGAAAGGTAAAGAGAATGCATGATCTTAATTTACTTGTTTGCTGATGAACCAAAAAAGGAATTAGATTTGGTAGAATAAAGTGTGATCCTGAAGCCTCACTTCTTCTAAGGTATACCCCATTCATATAGTAGAATTATTTGAGATTATTTGAAAGATATAACAGAAATAAGCTTGTTCAATGACTCACTCATCATTAATTTCAGGTGAGAAACAAAATGAGGAAATATATGTTCACAAAGGTGTTGCTTCTTTCATAAAAGAGATCTAATGCAGAGTCCAAGTTGGGGCAAGATTCTCTATGAAGGGTGGAACCCTTCAGATACTCCTGTCTGTGGATGACACTGTATCAGATGCATTATATTACATTCTCAAGAGTTTGGCCTTAAAATCTAACAGAAAAAACATAAGTGGATGAAGAATGCCTATTGCCCAGATTATGACACGTTTGCTGTTTAGATGGACGATTTATAGAGCGCATTCATCAGTATGTGCACATTTGTATATTTAAGTATTGCAAATAGAAGAACTGTATGCAGAATTAAATTAGAGACCAGCAGGCTGAATTGCCTTTCAGAAACTACAAAACTGCTTTAATAATCCCCATATATTCCCAGAAACAAAGGTCCATTGTTTTAATGCTAATGGTCTACTAGAATTGTAGAGCTATGAGCCAGAGAAAACTGCAATCTAAGAAGAATTAAAAATTAATATTACTCAGAGGGACATGGTGGTCATGAGTAGGTTATAACAGAACAAATTAGAAGCTATAAAAAAAAGAACTAGCATAGGAGATGTTATCGAAGATATGTATGATCAAAAAATGATGGGTAGGTCATCAAAATAGATGAGGAGGCAGCTAGGTGGTACAGTGGACATAGTATTGGACATGGAGTTTGAATCTAGCTTCAGATAATTAACAGCTATATGGCCCCAGGCAAATCATTTACACTCTGCTTGCTTCCATTTCTTCATCTGTAAAATGGAGATGAGTACCTACATCCCAGGGTTGTTATGAGGCTCAAATAAAATAACATATGTAAAATACTTTACAAACCTGTAAATGTTAGCTATCATTATAATATATCTATATCTACATATGTAGCAAATCCAGAGAAATGTGTATGTTCATCTATTTGTACATACACTCATATACAAATGTTTTTTGGCAGGATAATGATCTAGTTAACTACCTTAGTCAGAATTTCCAAAGATTATGCTGACTGTGGTAACTAGGTACTACTATTTATTCACTGGACTTGGTTATATGTTTGAGGTCAGATTCAAACTTGCAATGTTAGTTTTCCTGACTCCAGACTAGGCACTCTATTTACTTTGCCACCTAGCCACTTTTATAAAACTTTAACCTACCTTTAAAAAAAAGTCTCTAGAGTTCAGCTGGCATGTTTTTCAGGACTGAATATATGTATGTAGCTCAGAGTCACACTTCTATTATGGCACTGGGAAAATAATGACCATTGTTACCCCCAGCAGTTGTATCTCCATCTTTACCTAAGACTTATGACAAAGAAAGCTGCTTCCCATAATTGTAGGGTAGGATTTCCTATCCCAAATATCAAAGTTTTTAATCTAGGAATAATTCATAGGAAAAAAATCCTTTCAGATAAAATTTTATCTTTAATTCCGGAGGGACTGTTTTCACAAGAGTTCCTCTTTCCCATATAGATGCCATAAATCTGCATTTTAAAAATTGATTGAAGATTCCTATCTTTTTATTTTCAGTTTCCTCTTCTGTGATTTTTTGGGGGGTGTCACCTATTTTACTTACAGTAAGGAACATATTTCACTTTTATAACATTTTCCCCCTGTATTTTCTAGTATTCATGATTATTCTTAATGTCTTAAAATTCTATATCCTAAAACACTAGTATTTAGTCTAAACAAATAAATATTGACAAGAATAATCTTGGGCAAAGTCACTTGACTTTTCTATACCTCAATTTCCCTATCTGCCAATTGAGAAATGAACCTCCCTATCTTTGTTGCATGTGAGTTTTTAATATGAAAGTGACATTTTAAATGCAAGGCATTATTATTTATTGAGCAATGAGTTACAGGCAGCTAGATAGCTCAGTAGATAGTGCTGGGCCTGGAGCTGGGAAGATTCATCTTCCTCAATTCAAATCTAATCTCAGATATTTACTGGCTATGTGATCCTGGATAAGTCACTTAATCCTGTTTGTCTCAGTTTCCTCATCTGTAAAAATAAGCTGGAGAAGGAAACGGCAAATTGTTACAGTATATTTGCCCAGAAAAGCCCAAATGGGGTCAAGAAGAGTTGGACACAATTGAAATGACTCAACAGCAACACTACTGAACCTAATGCTTTGGAGAGTTTTCTTTATTGGGCAGAAAAAAAAGTATTTTCACATTTTATGACTCCATGTGGAGTTTTAAAAAATACTAAATTGGTTTGCCATTTCCTTCTTCAACTCATTTGGTTAAATGACTTGCCCAGGGTCACAAAGCTAGTAAGTGTCTGAGGCCAGATTTAAACTCAGGAAAATGAGTCTTCCTGACTTCAGGCCCAGTGCTCTATCCACTGTATCATCCAGCTATCTACAAATTTATGCTATATAACCTCAACTGGGCTCATACTATTGCTAAGCAATACTTGTATACTTCTCCAATTAATTCACTATCTTATTCAGCCTTTTGCAGACTCCCCTTTTCTATTCTCATCTCGCATCACTCAACTGCCTTCTGCGACTATCTACTCCTTCAAAAATCTGTTTTCTCCAGCTAATGATCTTTTTTTCTTGCCATTTCCTCTTATTTATCCTATCCAATTTTTTCATGACTTAACAAGTCTTTCTTTTATTCTTTGGAACCCTATCTAACCAATCCAACATCAAGTTGATCTTTTCCTCTGAACTTCTGTAATAACTTTTTTACCCCTACACTCATTTGGTATTTAGCATGTGCTATCTTGTGGGATGTGTGTGTGTGTGAAAGAGAGAGAGAGAGAGAAAGAGAGAGAGAGAGAGAGAGAGAGAGAGAGAGAGAGAGAGAGAGAGA
>JAJPUD010000322.1:718128-755427 GCA_023553655.1 Myrmecobius fasciatus
TATTATAAATTTATGCAAAGTAACAGAATTAGGATAATATTACAAAAAAAAAAAAACCCAACCCCTCAACAACTTGGAAAGACTTCAAAAATCTGACCAATGTGACAATAAATCATGATTCCTGACAATGAAGGATGCTGCCTATTTCCTGACAGAGAGATAATATACTTAAAACTCAGAATGAGATATTTATTTTTTGGAAGTGGTTTATTTTTCTGGACTATGCAAGTTTGTCATGAAGGCTTCTTTTTCTTTCTTATTTATTTATTGTTCAACTGGAGAGGGGAGGGAGAAGAGAAAGAGATAATAAGTGTTTGCAAAATAAATAAATGACTTTATTTAAAAAGTGGATGTTTTGTGTAAATCATTGCTCTGGATGCTAATCATTTCCTCTCTGATTTTTCCACTATATCCCATGGAAGCTCATTATTGAGAAAGCCTCATCACCAGGATCCCATTAGTCCTATTACTCCATATCCTCCCATCATGCAAGTCCCTCTGATTGGTGGACAGAAATATGAACTCCAAAAGCACCACTTAAGGGGGGAGCTCAGTTCAGAATGTCTCATTCCTCACTTGGCTGGTCTATTTTAGGACTTTTCTGACTTTTCTATCATGCCTCCTCCTTCCCCTGCTTTTCAGCCTCCTTTTGTGTATTGCTTTTCAGTTGCATGCAGTCATATCTGACTTTTTATGACCCCACTTGGGGTTTTATTGGCAAAGATACTAGAGTGGTTTACCATTTCCTTCTCCAATTCATTTGACAGATAAGGAAACTGAGGCATACAAGGTTAAGTGACTTGCCCAGAGTCACACAACTAGTAAGTGTCTGAGACCAATTTGATGAGGCTTTACCAACCTCAAGCCTAGCATTCTATCCATTATACCACTAAGCCATATTACCTTTTCTCTTTTGGCTGTAAGCTCCTTAAAGACAGATACTATTTTTCTTTTTTCTCATTTGCATCCTCAGCATTTAACACAGTGAGCAGCACTTTTTTTAAATTAATGTTTTAATTGATGTTTACTGACTGATTCTGCTTGGCAGGGATCATTTCCTGGAGGTAGGACAATGAGAAGACCATTATCTTTGCTTAATGATTTGATTCAAACTAAATTCCAATTTTTTTCTCTTTTTTTCTAGATACAAATAAGTGTTGTGGCCATACAACCACAGGCAACAATATCAATCCACAGGTTACTTGAAATTTTACCAAACTCTGTGATCCCTCCAATTCTGGTCTGTGATAAAGTCCTAGAGTTCCATTAAAGTAATTAAAAGATTTGATTGGAAGAAAAAATGGAGGGGGTGTGTGTTTAGAAATATCAATAATGGCAGAAGAATGTCCAATGGGTTATCTGCTCTGTCCCTGCCAGGCCTCTCCTGCTGTCCAGGTACTTACAGATAGGGCTCCATTCCTATGCAGAAAGACTACAAATCAAAAACCTTAAAAAAACACTTTTTAAGCAATTGTAACTTTGTCTTATCTTTCATAATGTGCATGTATATATAAGAAATGACATACACACATGTACACACACATATATGTATTATAGAATTTAAAGGCTTGCAAAATATTTTATATATACATTTTTTTCATTTTAGCCTCATGTTAAGCTTATGAGTAGCTGGCTCTGAATATTATCATTCCAAAGAAAACAACCTCAGAGTGGTTAAGTTACTTAACAACGGTCAATAATTAAGTGAGATTTAAATACTGTTTTACTATGAGTACACTATTCCAAAATACCTGAACACACACACACACACACACACACACACACACACACACACACACACCCCTTCACAGGACCAGAAAGCCAAAGTCTGAAGAAACTTTAGAAATCAACTAACCCAGAGAGAGGGATGTGAAATGTGGACCACAACATAACATTTTCATGCTCTCTATTGATGTTTGCTTGCATTGTGTTTCCTTTATCTGATATTTCTTTCTTGTACATACGATTTTTCTTGCACAACAGTGATAAGTGTGGAAATAAGTATACATATATTCGATTTGTCAAGTATTTTAACATAATTAACATGTAGTAGATATCCTGCCATCTAGGGGAGGGGTAGGGAGTAGGAAGGAAAAACTTGTAACAGAAAGCTTTGTAAGGGTTAATGTTGAAGAATTACCTATAAATATATTTTGCAAATAAAAAAATAAAAAATAAAAAGAAAGAAATCAACTAACCAAACTACCTCATTTTATATATGAGGAAACTCAGGTTAAGTGCCTTGCCCAAGATCATATTGATAATAAGTTGCAGAATTGAAATCAGGACCCAGTTCCTCTGATTTTCAAATATGGTGCTCTAGCACTGAGCCACCCATAATGCCTCCAATACTTCACACAATCCAAACTAGACAGTAATTTTATTCAACTCAAATGTTAATTAAGCTCTCACTGTATGCCAGGCATTGTTCCTATACTCCAATATAAAAGCTGATGACTTTTTAATCCACAAGTTCTTTCATTTTACATGTGAATTTAAGGAATTCTGTAACCTCATTGGCTCTCATAGCCAGAGTTCTAAAAGAAATAAATAAATTTATCATTAACATCTCCATTCCAGCTATTTAGTGTAGAAGTATTACCGGCACAAAGCAGGGACTTAGTCATTCAGAGGTGAAAGTACTTTTCCTTTTAATGGGCCCACTTCAGTTAATGGCTTAAAAAAATTTTTTTTTGGAACCTAAGTGCTCCCTGGCCTTCAGGAGAGGTTGGTTTTTATTACTCTTTTATAATAAGCTTTCTTGATCTTTTTGTTAGCTTAATTGGCTTCTTTCTACCACAGTTACTTTACTATTTCTGACCTAACATACTTGTAACTTCCCATCTTTTATGATCTCAACTCATGAACTTGAATTGTTTTCCTCAAGGAAGAGAAATACTAGGAGGAAGAAAATAAACAATAAAACAATAAAAGAGCAATTCCTTCAGAAACATAGTAGACAATCTCAGTTTAAAAAAATCAGTGCTAAGTTAAAGATGTGCATCCTTTTATTGTTCATTAAATTAAATCTGGAGAAAAAGTTTATAGTTGATGTAGCATATTTATGAAAAATCAGATTAAAGATCTGCAAAAATAATTGAACCATAACTGCTAACCAGACATCAGTCATCTTAATCTCCCCTAATTAGGAAATTTTAAAAATCAAACTATATTTTTATAAGGATGCCAGAATGATTCCAAAATACTTATAATAAAAAAAAATTTAAACTGATCTATTCTTAGCTGAATATCATCTCTTTCAGTAATAGTTAATATTCTTTTTAGAAGTATGTCCAGAAAATTGAAGTTTAATTTTACATTAAGAGAATTACCTTTAAGATACAGGTTTCATCCAGTCAATAGTTTTTTGATTTAGCACAGCAGTTGCATAAAGTGGCTTTGAATACTTATGGGATGGGGTCTTCCTCAAGTTAGCACCCTGTCACTTCCATTTCTACTTTGGGGGCTTAAACATCTTCCTATACCATTTTTCAGGGTACTTTTTTTTTTTTTGCTTTTTGCTGAGGCAATTGAGGTTAAGTGACTTGCCCAGGGTCACACAGCTAGGGAATGTTAAGTGTCTGAGATCATATTTTGAACCCAGGTCCTCCTGACTTCAGGGCTGGTGCTCTATCCACTGCGCCACCTAGCTGCCCCTTTCAGGGTACTTTTAAGAAAAATAAATAGAGGTTATGACTTGCCCAGAGTCACATAGTTAGCAAGAATCAGGGCCTGGAAATGAACTCAGCTCCTCTTGACTCCACGCTCCACCCTTTATCCACTGTGCCAACCAGCTGCTCCTCCAGGGTACTTATTATGACTTGCGGTTTATCTAGGTTTCTTCAACTGTAAAATGGGGGTAATAGCACTTATTTCCCAAGGTTTTTGTAAGGATTAAATGAAATAATATTTGTAAATCACCTGGCACAGTATCTGACTTGTAGTAGGAGTTATAGAAAGGCTATTTATGTATCTATCTTCATTATTATTTATCATCTATCACCTATCTTTAATTGGGATTTTTAAAGAAATCGATATTGGGCAAGTCGCTTATCCTGCTTGCCTCAGTTTCTTCCTCTGTAAAATGAGCTGGAGAAGGAAAAAGCAAACCATTTTAGTATCTTTGCTAAGAAAACCCCAAATGGAGTCACAAAGTCAGACATCACTAAACAATAATGCTGGAGCACTAAAATATTATCAGCCAAGTAAGTGTGACTACTTTTCTCTTAAGAAAATGTATAGTTTGAACCTTAAAGATAGTTTTTTGGGACTTTTTATCATTCTGTCAGATTGTACCCAACAAGCTCCAAGGAGAGAGGAAAAAGATCTCATCTGTGTATGGCCTGTGTACTCTAGGTCTTTGTCTTTTTTCTGGATTGCTAGATTCCTGAGTCCTCAAACTCTAGTTTGGCCTGGCAGTACCAGTTACAAATGAAAATAAAAATATCCACAGGGAAAAAACTTACCATTTCTGTATTTTCTTCAGCTAGCTTCATCAGTTTCTCCGATATCATCTTTTTCAAGCAGCTACTCAGCAAAAAAGCCTACAAAAGCCCAGAAATAAAATCTCTCAATAAAATACTAACCCATCAATTCTATCCCTTTCTCTGAACCACAATACAGATGTTGTTCTCAATTTGAATGTTATTTTTCCCAGAAGAGATTTTTCTTTCTTAAAATTTCCAGAAAGATTTGATTTAACATCAAAAATGCCAAAATTCGCTTAACTACAAACATATATATGCAGTAAAAAAAATCCAACAGCAGACCAAAAAGACAGCCAAACTTATATTGCTAAGACCTTTTAAAATCTCCCTATTTCCCTGCTCTCTGATTAAGAATGTTTCTTATTTTTTAAACTACAGCAATGTAAATGAGTGTGCTGTGAGAAATGGCAACCATGTTACATGAGCCATAAAAAATACCATATTTAGTCCAGTTTACTGGTATAATTGAATCAAACTTTCCTTGAAGTTAATTCAACTCCTATTTAACAATACACATAATACTTATATTGTATTGCATGATAATTAGGTATTACTGACAAGCTGTTATAATATATTGGTATTAATTTTATTCAACTGAAATTTATTTTTCAATTTTTGTTTTCTTCTTTTTTTAGTTTTTCAGTAGCTATCCATAGTATTAGTGTCCATAATTTTCCCTCTTACCATCTACTATTCAATCACCACTACTACCAAACAAAACCTTATACAAATCATTTTACTTCTGAGCCCCAATTTCCTCATATGTATTTATATATTACATATACATATTATATAATATTATATGAAAGGTATAGATTGAATGGTTTTTAAAGTCCCTTCCAGGACTTAAATTTTATAACTAACCCAGAAATACTATTCTCTCACAAGTCACATAAACATATAGGTTCTGTCCATTTCTTTCCATAAATCCTCTATAGAAAATCCATTCCCTGTTTTGGGGTCTTTCCTCAAGATGCGAATTTACATGGGTACCAGTAGAGCACATAGGCTATCCATCCATTTTTTCTGACTACATGAAAAGCCTACCTCTTTTTCTTGCCATAGGTAAGCACAAATCCTGTGTCTTATTCCAAAACACCGGGATATCTTCATTCTGCCTATTCACTTCCATCATCCCAGTTCTCTTCAGTATTACTCCAACACCCCTGTCCTTGTATGGTGTATACAAGTTTGTCTATAACTCTTGGTCTAATCAATATGGACTATTTCTAGTGACAGAGAAAAGGAGAAAATAGAAAAGGAATTGTGGAGAAATGGAAAATTGTTTTTGGATCCTCCAAATCTTTCAGTTTTAGGAAACAGAAGGGTGAAAAGTGGTTCAGTTCAAATATTCTACTATCCCTTCTAACACAGTCTTACCTGCCTTCCCTGTCCAAGGGCTACCCCTTAAACCCTAAAATAACTTTGTCATTAAGGCTAGGTTTCCCAGACAAAGAAAAGGCTTTTATTACCACAAAGCATTTTCTCCCACCTGCTCACTATTGTCGAAAATGCATTTACTAAAAGATACTTTAAAAATTCATTTGCAGTTTTACAAATAAATCATCTGTACCAACACTTTTGTAGGTATTGAGGCTGAACCACCTAGACATCAATCCTTTTTCACTTTTCAAATATCACCCTTAATTTTCACAAGAATATAACACATGAAAACATGTTTCTGTTTTCTCACCTCCCTCAATGCCCAACACTTTCTATTTAATATAATATTTCAATCTGCACCTAAAGACACAAGATGTATTATAACATTAATCTTAACTACATTCAGTTCCTAACTGCATAGGATAAGTCATTACAAATGCCTACAGGGAAAAAATATTAAAACAAGATTTTTTTTTCAGTGACTAACAAAAGATTTAAGTCTCAATTCTTCATTTGTACTGACAGTACACGCGCCTATGTTTTTGCTCCTCCCCGAGGTAGCCAAGTTTAATGGGAGGAGTACTTGAACTAGGAATCAGAATCTGAATTAGATCTCCAGCTTAGTTACTAACTACCTCTGTGACCCTGAACAATCTCTTCTTTCTAGGTCTTCCCTGAGAGTGGTTCATCTTTTAGGCAAACCCCATTTACTTGTTGTTTTGGTTATTGTTGGTTTTTTTTTAATACTTTCCATTTTTGCCTAACATTTATTTTTTGAAGGATTTCTGCATCCTTATGGTTTCTCATCTGTAAAATGATTGGGCTGTTCTAGATGAACTCAAAGATTCAGTCAAATTAATAAACATTTATTAAGTACCTCCTGTTTTTTGAACCCTGGGAATACAAAGAAGAGAAATAATGGTACCTGCCCTCAAATAGCTCACAGAATCATGGGGCATTCTTTCTAGCTCTCTAAAGCTATTCATTTTGGAGTGTGTGTGGATAATCCCACCACTTCAAAGGAAATTTAAAATCCTTTGAAGAAAAATGTTTGAGGTACAGGTAGATGGTGCATTGAATACAGCATCAGCCACTGGCCCTGGATCCAGGAATACCTGAGTTTGAATGTGACCTCAGACACTTCCTAGCTGTGTGACCCTGGACAAGTCACTTAACTTTAATTGCCTTGCCAACAAAAAAGAAAAGAAAAATGTTTGCTACAACCTTTGTTGGCTTAAATTCATTTGCCAGTGGATTAAAAGACCAATAAAATGTAACAACTGCTGTAGCATTCTAAGGTGATAGTTTTACTACAAAGTTTCTCTTTATTTCTCTCCAAGGCACTTCAGATTTGGACATAGCAGATGCTCATACATTTTCCCTGTGAGCATTTCATCTTTTAGGTAAATCCCATTCATTTTTTTTTGTTTGTTGTTTGTTTTTTTTAAAACAAACAAACAAAGCTTTCCATTTTTGTCTAGAGTTTTATGCTTTTTGAAGGATTTCGGCATATATCCTCTCATTCCCATGACCAGCGCTAGCAGGGGAAAGAAGCAGAGCTTGGGGTCCCATGGGAGGTAAAGACATTCCTACTGAATGAGGTATGAAAACCAGGGGCACAAGCCAAGTGGAAATCAATCCAAAGATTTGCTTAATCTTCTTTTCAAGAGCTTTAGAAAACATATAGATTTGGTGTTAACTTCAACAGAATCACCTCTTTTAGAAAAAAATTTATTCAAGATTCGGTTTAAAAGAAATATTTCAGTTTGGCCTGATTGTAAAATCATAAAATTAGATGAGACTTCGAAGGTTATCTGGCCTGAATGCCATCTGAAGCATTAACACCCTCCTACAACATTCCAGACAAATGCTCACCCAGTCTCTGCTGGAAGAACTCCAGTGACAAGGAATTAACTAACTCCAAGAAAATCCATTCCACAAATGTTTGTTGGATGAGAGAATGAATTTTTGGATAGCATTAATTATTAGGAAATTTTCCCTTCCATCTACCTCTCTGCTACTTCTACTCCATTTGCTCCTAGCTTCATCCTCCAGAGCCAAGAGCAACAAGCACAATTCTTCTTCCACATGAAAACCTTTCAAAAATTTGAAAACTCCCTTGAAGTTTTGCAAATGAGTACAATATATTCAGGGTTTTGTTCACATTTTGGTTCTAATCTCTATTGAAACAATTACCTTCTCCTCCTCAAAAAAAAAAAATCTCAATTCAAGAAAAGGTGAGAATCCAAAATCAGTTATAAATACTAGGATATGGTTCAGAACTTCCCTTCCCCCTACTTTAAGTTATTTTTCCCCCCTCAAGTGACAGTTTTTCCTGAGTGGCCTATTGGGCTTCAGCTCAAGTTATGACTCCTTTGAAGAAGCAGCCTGGTGGTTTTGGGATCATATTAACATAACTTCTGGTCACCTAAAGTCATCAGAAGGAGTCAGGGCCCTTCATACTCGGCAGATGTCCAACATGTTGAGAGTCACCACACCGTGATCTGCTTTCATGTGGATTTCCAGATAGAGGCAAGAGGCCATTTGTACCCAAGCTGAGTTCTTCACTGTCTTGTTGAATGTCTTTTCTTTGTCATGACTATGTTACCATCCTTTTGTTAACTGTTGAATGATCTACAAGCTCTCATTTCCTTCCAACACCAAATCAACAATAATGAGATAACCTGAGTTAGGCCCAACCATTACAAGTAATCTATGAACACACCTACAGTCTTCAAGCTTTGCCCAAAACGCAGTATGTACCCCCAATCAAATCTTTTACAAGATCCTGGTTCATTCGATTTGAACTTAACCCCGATATAATATGTTTAAGATTCCAGTGGCTTATATGAAAACAACATTAAATTTTAAATGAACTCATTCATTTCTAGGGAATTAAAAAGTTCTGACATCAGAACCACAATCCTGCTTCCAGTTCAAACAGAAAGGTCAATCTTCACTCTCTCATTCTGGTTCGCTGAACAAACTCTGAAAGCCAGGCTTGGCTTGGCTCCTAGCTCTGTGTCATTGGGCAACTGGCTTGACCTCTCTGTGCCTTGATTTCTTAGTTTGCAATGAGAGGATAATAAAAGTTATAGACGCATAGATTTAGATCTGGAAGGGATCTCAGAGATCATATAATCTAACCCTCTTGTTTTATAGCTGGGGGACCTGAGGTTAAAAAAAAATGAAGGGGGCAGCTAGGTGGCGCAGTGGATAGAGCACCAGCCCTGAAGTCAGGAGGACCTGAGTTCAAATCTGGTCTGAGACACGTAACAGCTGTGTGACCCTGGGCAAGTAACTTAACCCCAAATGCCTCAGCAAAAAAAAAAAAAAAAAAAATGAATTGATTAGCTCTAAGGTCAAACAGATATTAATAAGCAGAACCAAGATTTGAACCCAAGTTTCCTGACTCCAAATCCAGCACTCTTTCCTTAATGTCTACCAGTAATTTCTTCTACTAATATAATCTTATCCAATCTGCCTCCCCAACAGTTCTGTTGAGTTCTTTGTAAAACTTTAAGGTACTAAGTTTAAACTATTAATTGTTACTCTTTAGTTCATCCTGGTGAAGCAAGTAACATTTCAGCCAGTGACTTTGACCACATTCTTCTATTGCATTCTCACCTGTTTGGTGTAAATGGTGAACCACTGCCAACTGTTGTTGCTTTCATTGTACTGAAACTTGAGCTCCAGGTTCTGGTTGAGGGTTTGCTGGGGATTATCTTCTTCCTCCAACAAAGTGCCCTAAGGAAGAGAAAAGATGACACTGTTCATCACCTTGCTTGGGGAACTGCTCTTTCAGACATTCGTCATGTAATCAAATGAGGTTTCCTCATGAAGAGGGCAGACTATATTAGTAACTGGAAGAAATTTCTTAGATAATCCAAGACAGAGAGGATTCACCAAGCCTCAGACTAATAGGGGAGACTGTTGTTTTGAGGGAGAGTAGAAGGATGCTTGGGCAGCTACATGAGCAGTGGATAGAGCACTGGACTTGGAATAAGGAATAAGGAATAACTTTATAAGTTCAAATCTGGCCTCAGACATTAACCTGCCGGGTGACTCTAGGCAAGTTTGCCTCAGTTCCCTTATCTGTGAAATGAGTTAGAGAAGGCAATGGCAACCCACTCTGGTATCAATGGTAAGGAAACTCCAAATGGGATCATGAAGAGTTGGCCAAGACCCAATAACAATCAGAAGCATCCTGCCAAACCTCTAGTAGCTAGGTGCTTGGAGCAGATTTTAGTCTCATAGCTAGGAAATTTTTCATTACTCAATAAGCTGGCCCCTCCTATTTCTCTTCTATACCTTACTCCTTCTTTGCTGTTTGATCCAGTGGCTTCCTTCACATTCCTCAAACAAGACACTCCATCTCCCACTTCTGCTTATTGTCACTGGCTGTTCCCCATGCCTAGAATTTTCTACCTCCTCCTAGCTTCACTGACTTGCTTCAAGTTCCAGCTAAGCCTACATTCTATAAGAAGCCTTTTCCAATTCTGCTTAATGCTCATGACTCATTCTGTTATCTCCAACTTATCTTGTATATATGCCCTGTTTGTATATATCTGTTTGCATATTGTCTTTCTATTAGATTGTGACCTCTTTTAATATCCTCAGTACTTATCCGAGCACCTGGCACATAGTAGGCACTTAATAAATACTTATTGGCTAACTAAACAAATGACTGGCAGTGGGATAATAAAAATGATAACATAGCTAAATATTTTTAACTTTAAAATTTACATTTTTCTAAATTTTACGTTTCAAATTCCCTTTCTTCCTCATCCTCCCCACACAGAGAAGGCAAACAATATGATACCTATTATACAAATTAAGTCATGCAAAACATATTTCCATTTTAGCCATGTTGCAAAAAAAAGGAAGAAAAATAAAGTGGGAAAAAAGTATGCTTCAATCTGTACAAGAGTTCATTATGTCTCTTTCTGAAAGTGCATAACATTTTTCATTATAGATTCTTTGGAATGATCTTGGATCACTGTACTGATCACAGTAATTGGTAACATTTATATAGCACTTACTATGTGCTAGGCACTGTGCAAAGTGCTATACAATTATTATCTCATTTCATTCTCATAATTACTCCTCACTTTATATCCTCCACTTTATCACCTCCACTTTATAGTGAGAAAACTGAGCAAACAGAGATTAAGTGACTTGCTTAGGATCACAGAAATAATAAGCATCTGAAGCTGCATTTGAACTTAGCTCTTACTGACTCCAGGCCAGGTACTCTATTCCCTGAGCTACCCAAGTGTCAACTCAAATGAGAAAATCCCAACTGCCCTTATTACTTAGCTATATTTCGGTTTACTCAAGTACATAATAATAGGGTTTATTCAAATACAAAATACATGATCTCTAAAATCCATTTCAGATTGGATTTTGAGTTGGAACATATGGATTCAGATCCTGGCTTTGACATTTTATTACTGTTTGACTTTGGATAAGCCCCTGTAGGCCCCAGTTTATACATCTGTAAAATAAGGAGATTGACCTAGATGACCTCTAAGATCCCTTAAGGCCTTCAATCAATAGTCCTGTGATATATTCCTGAAATGCCTTATTCCCTATTCTGATCTATCTCAGTAGTGAAGTGGGGGCAGGACAGTGAATTTTAAATCAGGAGCAGGATACTTCCATTTAGCTTGAATTTGTTTGTTTGCTTTTTGAGGCAATCAGGATTAAGGGACTTGCCTAGGGTCATATAACTAGTAAGTGTTTGAGGCTTAAATTGAACTCAGGCCTTCCTGACTCCAAGGCCTGTGCTCCATCCACTGCAAAAAGGTGCCTAAAAAATACTTACAAGGAAGGTAACCTGCCAGGATTTTATCCGGCTCATCTTGAAGTTAACCTCTTGCGTCTGATTGTCCGGCAATTTTATGTAGCAGCTGATCTCATTGTTGCCTACTGACACAGTAACCACACAACCAGGTTCTAGGTAATCACAGGTACAAGTATCTAGCTGCACATATCCATAGTGCTGCACCTGCTGAGCCAGCTCCAAAAACTGCATCAAATGAGAGTAACAGTGATAACAAATGCCATTTAATTAGTGCTTTGTTTAAAAAAAAATTGCCAAACACTTTATACATAGTGCCTTATTTGTGCCTTGTCACAATCTTGCAACATGGGCACCACAGATATTATTCCCATTTTATAGATGAGGAAACTGAGAATGGGAAATCAGAAATTGTGAGTTTCAGAGGTAGGATTCAAAGTTAGGTCTATGAGTCTGGCACTCTGTCTTGTAGGGAAGGGGGAAAAAATAAATAATAGACCATTTTAAATAAAGGGTAAGTGATATTAATGGATGTATTTGAATAATAAGAAATAATACTACCACGAAGCAAATTTGTAGTAAAAACACTTCATTCTTTTCTGAACAACATAGTTTTAAAAAAAAAATATGTTCATAACTGACACCTTCCTCTTACTTGCCCCATCTGAGAGGACAAATAAAAGTGAGTTGGGCTGGACTGATGAGTTCTCAGACGCCCCTTTGCCAAGTTTTTACAAAAGCACTGTTGTCTTTCTGAGCTCTGACAGGTCCAGGTCTTGTGTGGCATGCAGTGACATAAATACTGATCCCTTGAAACAAGGATAAATGGGGGGATGAAAAAAAATAAAATTCTACCCTTTGAGCTAACTGAGGGAGAAATTTTACACTGGGGAAAATGTTTAATTTCTTCAGGCTAATAGGATCTTTTATTTATTTTGCCATACATGCATGGCAGGGATATGGTGGAACTGGCAAAGCTGGTCTGAATGATCCAAATGGTTAAATTTTAAGTGTGAACATTTACACTTCAGAAATCAGCTTTAAAGTAGGGCTTAATGTAGATGCCCTTCAATTGGAGAATGGCTGAATAAATTATGGTACATGAATATTATGGAATATTATTGTTCTGGAAGAAACGACCAGCAGGACGATTTCAGAGAGGCCTGGAGAGACTTGCATGAAATGATGCTGAGAGAAATGAGCAGAACCAGGAGATCATTATACTATACTACTATACTATTCGGCAACAACAATACTATATGATGATCAATTCTGATGAACATGGCTCTCTCCAACAATGAAATGTTTCAAACCACTTCCATTTGTTCACTGAAGAAAGCCATATACACCCAGAGAGAGGGATGTGAAATGTGGACCACAACATAACATTCTCATACTCTCGACTGATGTTTGCTTGCATTGTCTTTCGTGTAGATACGATTTTTCTTGCACAACAATGATAAGTGTGGAAATATGTATACATATATTCGATTTGCCAAGTATTTTAACATAATTAACATGTAGTGGATATCCTGCCATCTAGCGGAGGGGTGGGGAGTTGGGGGGAAAAATCTGTAACAGAAAGCTATGTAAGGGTTAATGTTGAAGAATTACCCATACATATGTTTTGCAAATAAAATTTAAAAAAAAGAAACTAAAAAAGAAAAAAAAGTAGGGCTTAATGCTTTGTTTTGTTGATCATCCAAATTTAAGAAAGTGATGGAGAAAGTGTTAATAATGTAGATTAAACTTAAAAGGTATCTTTTGTACATTCTACACACACACACACACACACACACACACACACACACACACACACACATGTGCAGAGGGAGAGAGAAAGCCAGAGTTTAAACATTTAACCAGAGCATCCATGCTACAAGGCTGCTTTAGATGATGGGGGTCAAGAAGCAGATTTTGGAAATGAAAGGATTAGAGCTGCTATTTGGAATAGTTCAGAGTCCTAAGTGATGCATATCAAGGTTGCTGAAAGTGATCCAACCACCTAAAAGAGATCCAGAACTCACCAGATCCAGAATGATTCTAGAGAGTCATTAGTAAGAAACATGAATATGAAGAATTCAGAAATTCACAGGAAGACTTAAACTAAAGCAGAGTGGAGTAAGCAGAATCTGGACAATATAAACAATAGTGGATAGAAGGCTTAGCCTAAAGTCAAGCAGATTCATCTTTATTGAGTTCAAATTCAGTACTTAAATACTGGGCAAGTCCCTTAAATCTACAGTCCTCAGTTTCCTCATGGGGGGAAAATGAACTGGAGAAGGAATAGTGAACCACTCTAGTATCTTTGCCAAGAAAATCTCAGATGGGGTCATGAAGAGTCAGACATGACTGTAATAAATGAATACCACCACAACAATGTACATGGGAAGAGCAAGTGAGATGGAACATTGTATAATTATAATGAGCAAGCTTAATCCCTCCAAAGAGATAAGAAAACACAGCTTCCCTTTTTGTTGAAGCAGTCAGAAGACTGAGTGGGAATATCGTCAGGTATAGACAATGTGTTGGATGGTTTTACAGAACTAATTTTAAAAATTATCTTTTAAAAAAATATTTATTTTAGGGCAGCTAGGTGGCGCAGTGGATAGAGCACCAGCCCTGAAGTCAGGAGGACATGAGTTCAAATCTGATCTCAGACACTTAACATTCCCTAGCTGTGTGACCCTGGGCAAGTCACTTAACCCTAATTGCCTCAGCAAAAATCAAAAAAAAAATTTTTTTTATTTGTTTTATTTTTAGTTTATGGAATAAGATAACCATTTCTATAACAGTATAATAAAAAAGCAAGTAACATTGGCACATAAAACTACAAATTTATTATGTATAACTTGCTGTTTGTTTTAAATATATAATAGTTATATTTATTTTTTATTATATATTATAGTGCATGTTATCATATTTTTCTTTTTATAAAATTATCTTTTAAAGGGAAAGAATTGCTGAGTAAGAGAAAGGGGAAGGATATATTTGGAAGTGAATTTGAAATTTACGTTTTTGGATATAGTCACTGTGTGGATTTATTTGGCTTGGCTTGGCTTATTTGTTGTAAGGGTTTGGGGCTGCTTTTTTTTTCCTTCTCTGTTTTTGGTTGAGAGGGGTGGAGAAGATAAGGAAGGGTAGCAATAGTAATAAAAAAAAATGAACATTTAAAAAATTTCTAAATGGTGTCTGAAGGAAGCATAGACGAGCAGGACAATTATAAAAGTAACATTGAATTTAATATACTTTTAAAAAATTAAACCATATGAAATGGAATTTCACTGTTCCAGAAAATTTTCTTTTTTTGTTCTGGTACATATAGATATGTATATATCTCTCTATATATAATGATATGCTATATAAGTAGATATTTATATAAATGTGTTAAATATTAATTAATATTAAATATATTAAAAGACATCAATGAAACTTCTGAAAATAAAGTTTTTAAAAGGAAGGAGGGGGGAAGATCACTCACAAGGCAGTCACCAAATTGTACTTCAATAGATCCTTATAAAGCATTTTAAAACATGTTTATTGAAGTTACAGAACCTTAAGAGAATCCTGAATTTTACTTTTCCTTGGGACTCTTCAAACTTCAAAGGGAGCAAACCACTCAAATATCTGGCCACCTGTGGAGTTTCCAGTTAACTCTGTGGTTGCTTAAGGAAAGAGACTTCCCCAACACAAACTCTGTCTGAATCTGACCTACTTTGGAGGGCTTTGCTTTGGAGGCTTCCCAGAGAAATGTCTGTCTCTGTACAGTGTTAAGTAAGCCTTGGCTGGAAAGTACATTACCATTTCATGAGCACATTTTCTCTACTGGGATTTCTTAAAGCACATCTGGATACAAAAATCATAACCCATAAAACAGGTCAATCAAGGAGTAATTACTTGAATTTTAAAAGAATTCTTCTGTATATACCAGGATTTACATAGCATTCCTATAAATAATAAGGTTCCATCTTTTATTTAAAAGGTGATCAGATTTACACACAAACTTCCCAGATGATGTCAGCCTGACATAATGGATAGGTCACCAAACATGGAATCAGAAACCTTGAGTTCAAATCCTGTTTAAGACATTATGCAGGGGCAGGTGGTGCTGTAAATAGAGCATCAGCCCTGAAGTCAGGAGGACCTGAGTTCAAATGTGATCTCAGACACTTAACACTTTCTAGCTGTGTGACCCTGGGCAAGTCACTTAACCTAAATTGTCTTAGCCAAAAAAAAAAAGACACTGTGATCATTTGCAAAAATGTTTGTGGCAGCCCTTTTTGTAGTGGCTAGAAACTGGAAACTGAATGGATGCACATCAATTGGAGAGTGGCTGAATAAATTATGGTATATGAATGTCATGGAATATTATTGTTCTGTAAGAAATGACCAGCAGGACGATTTCAGAGAGGCCTGGAGGGACTTACATGAACTGATGCTGAGTGAAATGAGCAGAACCAGGAGATCAATATACACAGCAACAAGATTATACAATGAGCAATTCTGATGGACATGGCTCTCCTCAACAATGAGATGATTCAAACCAGTTCCAATTGTTCAGTGAAGAAAGCTATATACACCCAGGGAGAGGACTGTGGGACCTCAACATAGCATTTTCACTCTTTCTGTTGTTTGTTTGCATTTTTTTTTTTCTTGATCCAATTTTTCTTGTGCAACAAGATAACCTACAACTTTGTACCATTTTAAAGTCAGGCACTATGTATACATATATTGGATTTAACAAATATTTTAACATATTTAACATGTATTGGACTACCAGCCATCTAGGGGAGGGGGTGGGGGGAAGGAGGAAAATTTGAAACAAAAGGTTTTTGCAAAGGTCAATATTGAAAAATTACCCATGCATATGTTTTGTAAATAAAAAGCTTTAATTAAAAAAAAAACAAAAACAAAAACAAAAAACAAAAAACACTATGTGATCCAGGGTAAATAACTGTTTTATGTCTCAGTTTCTTCAACAGTAAATTGAAGGGATTGCTTTTGTTCACTTTTATGGTTCTGTATTACTCTAAAATCTATTATCTATTATGAAAAACAGGTTCCATTCATATTCCTTGATACTTTAAACAGTAGAAAAATACAGTATAATAGAAAGTAAAAGTCAGTGAAAGAGAGGTTATTTGCCATCTATTAAAAAGCCATCCCCTTTAATAGTGCATACATTAAAATCCAGAAACAGCCTCAGTTCTGGTAAACTGCCTAAGGCTTATTCAAATAGATTATTGTTATCGGATTTTTTTAAAAGTTGATATAGAGTTTACCTTTATCTGGTTTCCTGCTTTCCTCAGGGCCTCTAATTCCTGCCTTTGCTCCTGTGTTGGTTTGGCCCAGTTTTTTTCAATTTCCTGAACTGCCTGAAAAAAATTTACATTATAAAAATGAGCAATTTCCCTAAAAGCAAAGTTTTTTAAATTATGCTGAGAAATGGGATGTTGGTTGGCCCCCTTTGCTCAGTGTCTTCTTCCATCAAAAGGCCCTATCATATTGGGGTTTTATTTGTTTTCATTTTATTTTTTTTTTAAAGAAAGAGTCTCCCAAATTGGAGGCATAGTGGTCACTAACAGGTCCAATTCCATTCTGATTGGCCTGGGAGCTTTAACCTGATGGGGACATTTGCTCTTCCTTAAGCAATTTGGAAGCTCCCCATCCCATACACCTCTCCTGGGCTCATTACATATACCAACGCTGGCTTTAGATTTGGCCAGCTAAAAAAAAAAAATTCTCCAGGTCCAGCCTGGCCAAGTGTATACCACCAATCCTGGTCTGTTCTTGCCAGATGCCTTTCCCTTTAGCTCTGGAAGTCCTGCCTCGGTCAGTTTGTACCTTCATCCCTGAATTTTTAAATTTCTTATATGGATATTTTACTCCCTGGCTACCCTCTTGCCAGTCCCCTTTGGCTATGGCACCACTCCTACCACCATCCAGTTCTAGACCCCTAATCAAATCATTATTGTCATTGCTTCTGGAAAGGATCATCCCCATCCCCATAACCATTCAAACCATAACTCTCATTCTCAGTCATCATTCCTTTCTGTGTATTTTGTGTTTCTATTTGAATGCAAGCTACTTGAGGACAGGGACTGCCTTCAGTTTTCTATTTTTATCTACTATGTTTAGCACAATCATTGGCACCCAGTCAGTATTTAATGAATGCTTTGTAATTCATTTCCAAAATACCAATATGCAGACCCATCCTTTACCCTAATCCATGCATAGATTCACATAAAAGACTGCTCCCCTAGAAACATGCTACTGATGACTGTACATGTATAATCTATACTGGATTACTTGCTGTCTTGGGAAGGGGGTAAATAAGGAAAGGAGAGAGAAGAATTTGGAACACAAAATCTTACAAAAATAAACTATCTTTACATCTAATTGGGGAAAAAATAAAATACTATCAAGTACAAAAAAAAAAAAAAGCATGTTAATGAATCCTGGCCGTAGAACATAAGTTGTAACACTTAAAACTGAACTAAGACTTTTGGAATACTCAATATTAGAATATAATATCTTTTTATAAAATTTTGTATCATTCACTTGCTTGGTATTCAGTATAAGTGGACTATCTTCGATTATAATTTGTCTTTTATGCATATGTTCTGTCATCTCCTGTTAAAAGGTAAGCTCCAATATCTCATATGTCACTGTATCCCCTTACACATGTAAGCCCTATGTATTATTCTTGTAGACTACAACAGATATTTGTTGAGTCTGCTAACAGTCATTTACTAACACTTCCTAACAGTAGGAATTCAAGTCACTGTGTGACCTACAACTTTGTACCTTTTTAAAGTCAGGCACTGGTAAGCAGTTGGGAAAAGCATATTGAAGGTGTTTTTTCTAACTATAAGCTGTAGAATAGTTGGCAATCTATGTTAGAGAGATCTTTCTCAGAGGGAAATTTATCACCTGAGAGCCAATTTTCACAATGAACCTCTCTGAAGAAAGAGAGCTTAGTCATCAGACAAAAGATGGTGTCTGTGATGAAAACATAAATACTGAAGACCCCAAGATGTAGTGTGGATACCATGCTAGACCTGGAGTCAAGAAAATCCAAGTTCAAATCTTGCTTCAGGCATCTACTAGCTGTGTGGTTCTGGACAAGTCACTTAAGCAGTGTCTCAGTTTCCTCATCTGTAAAATAAGGATAATAATGGATCTATTTCCCAGGGATGTTGTGAGGATAAAATAAGATAATAATTGTAAGAAACTTAGCTCAGCACCTGGAACATAGTAAGAGCTATATAAATGTTAGTTATAAATAGTTTTAGCATATGTAAAGTACTTCATGAACCTTAAATTGGAGACAAATAAGTGGACCAAAGGATAAACAAGACCCAAACAAGACACTTAATCCCTATTTGCTTTAACCCACTGGAGAAGGAAAAGGCAAAACATTCCAGTATTTTACCAAGAAAACTGCATTAACAGTATCATAGCAATGAAGAGTCAGATGCCAAAAATATAACTATTGTATATTTGAATTCTATATGTGGAAATTGTGCAACAAAGCCAATTCTAAATTCCATAGGAATATTTTCATAAGGAGAGGGGATTAATGAGAAGGCAGGATGTTCAAAATAATTAAGAACTCATCAAATAAGTCACAGTAATGACCAATAATATGTTGAAAATAAAACCCCTATATTTTAAAAGGCATTCTGAGTTTGATTATGCTTCAATTCCTATCATATAAACATCAATGAACTCCTTACGTTGATTATAAAAGACCTGTATTTTTCCATAAATTGAACTATTATGCTAACAATAAAGATAAACTTTTAATCAACAATTTAACTGATATTTTAAAAGGGCTTTGGAGGGGTGGTTTCAATGGCCCAGGTTTTAACACGTGTTCAAGAAATAAAATCCAATAAATATTTATTGAGTACTTGCCATGGATAAAACCCTGTGCTCAATGCTGATATCTTCTTTTTCTCTTGGTAAGTTTTTCCTGTATAGAGCAAGAATCCAAAACCCTTCCATTCAACCTAGATCTAAATTCAGAAAAGCACTTTGAAGCTATAGAAACTCAGAATTGGGAAGCCCTTTAAGTTTGTCTTGTAAAAGCTTCTTGGTTGACTCCTCAGGTAAGAAAACTGAGGTCTCAAGAGCCAGTCACAAGAATCTACAGCTAGTAAATGGCATAGCTGAGTTTTGACTAAATATTCCTACACCTAGTTCTAGTTCTTCATTCACTATCCCATCCCACTATCTGTAACTGGTTGTTGTTTTGGAAATAGTGACAGAGAGCTGATGATGAGATGAAGCACTGCCTCCAGGATAGAGTGCAGTCATTAACATCAGAAAGAATTAAGTTAGAATCCTATCTCAGACATTTAATATCTGTGCAATCATGAGACATTCATTTGACCAATTCTTAGTCTGTTTTCTCTTCTATAAAATAGAAATAATAATGTTCTTAGTAATTACCTCCCAGGGCCTTTGTGAATTGAGATAACATATGTAAAAAGCTTTGTAAACTTTTAAAACTTAAAAGTACTCTATAAATATCAATTACTATGATACATTTCCAGGAAACAGGTATTATTAGTGTCTCTCACTCTATCCTGCCACAGAAGTGGGCTGACACTTTGCTGACATCTAGCAGAAAGCATCAGATTATTTGAAAGCCATAAAAAGAATTAACATGGGCTTTTAAAAAGAGACTGGGTAACATTTCTCACAGAACTACAAAAATGGTATAACTTGCCTTCAAAGTTTAGACATCTATGGAAAAAAAATAAATGGCTAACCATTGATATCTGACATGTGTGAGATTGAGATACTAGGAAATGAATGGAGAAGCACACAAATAACACTAGGGACCATAAGTAACAAAAATTTATTAGTTAAAAAGAAACGTTATAAAATCAACTCAATTATTTAGGGCCTAAAAATATGAATTATTTTGCTTCCTTTCATTGTTCAGTTCATCTGCTAGGTGATTTCTTATCAGAACTTTCACCAAGTACTGATAGGAGAAGAGAGATGAGGGGAAAGTAATTAGGCTAAAAGATTAAAAAACTTTGGTTTTTCTTTTAGTTGGCTAATTATTGCTTGATGTAGGAAGTGAGAAGAAATATGATGCTCAAATGATATTTGAAGAATAACAATTTCCAAACTACTTTTATACTCTCACTTTCATCTCCCACATGAAGATACTTCATGATGAGGAACTGATTGTAAATTCAATAAAGTTCTTATTAAATTGGAGGATAAGTGAACTATGTAATTTTTATCTTTTTTTTATTGATTACAAATTGAAGTGTCTGATAATATTCTCTACTAAAATCCTGTTTGGCTTACAAAACCTTTTATAACCTTATCCCTTCCTACTTATCCAATTCTTCTTACACCTTATTCCATATACTCTACTGC
Source organism: Myrmecobius fasciatus (assembly GCA_023553655.1). Classification (NCBI taxonomy): domain Eukaryota; kingdom Metazoa; phylum Chordata; class Mammalia; order Dasyuromorphia; family Myrmecobiidae; genus Myrmecobius; species Myrmecobius fasciatus. The sequence continues at coordinate 739,207 of JAJPUD010000322.1, forward strand.
CCAGTGTACTGTTCTCATAAAACACTATCTTTTGAAAACAGTATTTTCACCAGCTGTCCCCCAGGGTCAAAAATGTTCTCCCTTTTCCTCATCTCTGCCTCCTAGTTTCCCTGGTTTCTTTCACATATTAACTAAAGTTCCATTTTCTGCAGGAAGTCTCTCCTTATCCTTCATCCTAGTTCCTTCCCTCTGAGATCACCTCCAATTTATCTTCTCTATTTTTTTGATACATTGTTGTTTGCATGTTGTCTTCCCCATTAGACTGTAAGCTCCTTGAGGGCAGGAATTTGTGGGTTTTTGCCTTGCTTTGTATTTACCACAGTGTCTGGCACATAATGGGCACTAATAAATGCTTGATATCTGACTGCAATGTCTTAAGGTAGTCCTTATAACATCCAAAAACTCAAAATGATAATGTTCTTTTACCTGACCATACAGCAAATTCACAGCAGTTTGGCAATCCATAAGCACAGAATCAAGGGATGGATCCATATACCTGAATAATTCAAAGGCAATAAATAAATTTCTAAAACTTGGCTGGTAGAGAGCAACAGAATATAGAATATGGATGAATAATTACTCAAATAATTGCTCAAATTCATGAATATGTGGATAAGGTTTGGGGGATAGTAATGAGGAAAAAAAGGAGGGGAGACTGGAGAGAGGCTAAGACCTTCCAGTCTTCTAGATGTTTAAAAAAATCGAACAATATTTCCATTTTCTTCATCCAACAATTTAAAGTTGCAAAAATTAGAAAGGTACTGACTATAAAAAAAGATTAGGAATATAGGATCATTCATTTGAAGCACACAGTTAGATAGTACAGTAGTTAGAGTAACAGGCCTCAGTTCATGAAGATGAATTCAAATCTGGCTTCAGACACAAACTAGCTGTGTGATCCTGGCAAGTCATATAACCACAGTATAATGAGGATAATAATACCACTTAACTCCCAACATAGTTAACTGTGAGGATAAAATGAGATAATATTTGGAAGCAATTTAGTAACCTTAAGATAACTTATAAATGCCAGCTACTATTATCAAAATTAATAATAATAACTAGTTCATATGAAAAAAATGATCTAAATTACTATTGATTATAGAAATGCAAATTAAGGCAACTCTGAAGTACTACTTCACACCTCTCAGCTTGACTAAGATTATAGGAAAAGATAATGATAAATGTTAGAGGGGATGTGTGAACACTGGAACTCTAATACATTGTTGGTAGAGCTGTAAATTGATCTAACCATTCTGGAGAGCAGTTTGGAACTATGCTCAAAGGGCTATCAAACTGTGCATACCCTTTGATCAGCAATGTCTTTACTGAGTCTGTATCCCAAAAAGATCATAAAAAAGGGAAAAGGACCTACATGAACAAAAATGTTTGTGGTAGCCTTTTTTGTAGTGACAAGGAACTGGAAACTGAGGGGATGCCCATCAGAGAATGGCCAAATAAGTTAGGGTTTATGAATGTGATGGAATGTTGTTGTTCTATAAGAATTTATGAGCAGGCTAATTTCAGAAAAGTGTGGAAAGACTTACATGAATTGATGCTAAGTGAAGTGAGCGGAACCTAGAAAACATTGCACACAGCAACAACAAGATTATGTGATGATCAACTGTGATGGATCTGGCTCTTTTCAACAATGGGATGAGTCAGACCAATTCCAATAGATGTGATGGAGAGAGCCATCTGCATCCAGAGAGAGGGCTATGGGGACTGAATGTGGATAACAATGTAGTATTTTCATCTTTGTTGTTGTTTGCTTGTTTGTTTTTTTCTCTTTTTTCCCTTTTTTGATCTGATTTTTCTTGTGCAGCATGATAAATGTAGAAATATCCTGAAAGAATTGCACATGTTTAACCTATATTGGATTATTTGCTTTCTAGGGAAAAGGGGAGAGAGAAGAATATGGAACACAAGATTTTGCAAGGATAAATGTTGAAAACTTTCTTTGCATATATTTCCAAAAATACAAGGCTATTGTAAAAATAATAACTAGTCCAATGACCTCATTTTACAGCTAAATAATCTTATAACCCAGACAGATGAAATGATCACATAGACAATAAGTAGTTGAACCAGATCTTCCTACTCGAAATACATTTATTTACCTTTTCCCCTTTGAGAGTCATAACTTCAAAGATTTTTTTTTATTGATGCTGATATTCAGCAAGTTAAGTCAGTATGCCTTAGTGGATAGAGAGTCCGCCTTCATGGTATGTACCAACTTTGTTATCCTGGGAAATTCCCTTGTCTATCCCCTCGGGATACTAATTTCATAAATGGCAAGGCAGTTGCTGATCTTGCCTTGGAGATTTCCTCCTGGGAAATTCCCTAAACAAGAGCTTTTCAGAATATGGTAGGGGACCCATGAAGTCAAAACTATTTTTCATTTCTAATGTAGTAAATATAGATCATAACCAACATAAACAAAAGCTCTTTGAGGTCCTCAATAGTTTTTAATGGTGTAAAACAGGTATAAGACCCAAAAGTTTGAGAATTGCTCTCCTAGCTAGACTAATCAAATCACAGTGCTAACCGTTTCACCATAACATGCAGTAACTGGAACTCATTGAAAAACAAATTATTTCAGTACTTCACGAATCTACAGTTTTTTGATAAGAATGCTTTCTCCATGGGTGCAAATGGCAATATTCTTTATATCTTGATAGATGGCTTTATTAGCGAGATTTAATTTCCCAACCCTATCTCAAAAGCCATACCACCTGATGATGGCTAGATCTTTGTTAATTAACTTTTTAGCATTTAGCTTGCCTGTTTCTCAGAAGAAAGATATGCAGTCTACTACCAGTTCTTTGAGGTATGCATATTAAGAACTGTAACATTTGCATGCTTCTTTAGAGTAAAATCCATTCTTTTTTTTTTTTTTTCTTTCCCAAACCAATTGCTCTACCTGCATCCTTGGTCCCATTCTTTCTGCTCTTTACGAGTAGATTTCCCCCACTATCATCTCAACTTACTTTCTCTAATCTTCAGCCTCTCTCTGATACTGGTTCTTTCCCTGATGCATACAAACATGCCATATCTTCCCCATCCTTAAATCAAAGCTTCTTAAACTCTGGTTTTTGATGGGGTCGATAATTAAGTGTGAGGGTTGTAAAAAATTCAGCAACAGTAAAAGGTATCAAATATTTCACCAAGATTTAATTCTTTATGTAAAATTAAATGAGCACATCCATCTTATTAGTCTGTAAATCTGCTTTCATTTTTAATAAATAGTAAAATTATATATAGATGTACATATATATCTCAAAGAATTGTTTTAAAATAAATTTCATCATGATTTATTTGATTTGTATATCTATTTTTAAATTTCTATATACTCAGGGTCACATAAAAATTTCATGGGTGAAAAGGGGTTGCAAGTGGAAAAAATTTAAGAAGCCTTGCCTCAAACAGACATCACTTGATCTGACCATGCTCACTATTATCCTATAGCTCTTCTTATCTTAGCTAAATTGTTTTGGAAACTGTCTACACTGGATGCTTAATTATCAGTCCTGTGGCAACTAGATAGCTTGATAGGTAAAGTACCAGACCTGGAGTCAGGAGGACCTCAGTTCAAATATGACCTCAGATACTTACTAGCTGTGTGACTCTGGGCAAGTCACTTAACACAATTGCCTTAAAAAAAAATGATCACCCTTTAATTATCTGACCATGTCAATTTTCATTCTCTCAAGTGTCCCCTTCCTTCAGAAATGCCAGTGACTTTAAATTACCTTCAAGATTCAACATAAAGTCCTTGGTTGTATTTTAGAGTCCTTCAAGACCTTCAAAAACCTGACCCCTTCCTGACTCCATAGTTTTCTCATACTTTACTACACTCAGCTACATTGACCCACTCACTAGTCCTCACACTGATCTCCAACTTTGTGCCTTTATCATCCCTCATGAATGGAACTCTTTTTCTCTTCACGTGCCTCCTAGCTTTCCTGGCTTTTTCAAGATCCTGATCAAATCCCACCTTCTGCTGAGCTCGTGCCTTCTCTGAGATCACCTTCCATTGTCTATATCTTGTATGTGTATAACTATTGCATGCTGACTCCTCCATCAGAATGTGGGTTTTTTGAGTTCAGAGACCCTCTTTTTGCTTTGCACAGTGCTTAGCGCATAGTAACTACTTAATAAATGCTTGTTGATTGACTGATAGAAATACAGCAACTGGTAGAGAACTAACTAAAAGTGGGAAATCAGCTCAATTTGGTTTCATTTTGGTCAAGGTCAATCTTGAAAATCATTCTAGTGTTATAAAAAACTTTTTTTTATTTATCACAAAATGAAAAACAATTTTCAAAATTATTGCAATCTCAATGAATCAACATGGCAATATGGCAGTAATCAAAGCTAATTGATCTGCTGGTACATAAACTTAACAAAGCACTGGTTCCTAAGGAGGTGATAATTGCACAGTATTCTGTAAGTCAGACTGAATTTGGAGTAATGTTGTTTCCATCTGGATACTCCATTTCAGGAAGGACATTACCAATCCAGAGAACATTCAGAAAAGGAGAAAGAAAAGAGTGGAGGGTTTCAAGATCATGGGATATAAGGATATGTTGAAAAGACCCAGAATGTTTGAACTGAAGAAAACACTTAGGGGACATCATAGCAGTGTTCAAATATTTTGAGATTTGGCAGCTAGATTAAAAATGTAATTTGGAAATGTTTGACAAAATAAATAAAAATACAATACAACACAGATAATGTTAATTTGTGATTTTCTCTGCCAACATGTGATCAACAGGAGTGTCTTTCTATTTGAGTCTGACAATATTGAGCTGGTATATTCACAACTGGACTGAGGAGCTAAAACAGGAGTTCTTTGCCTCTCTGGTATGATGGGATTCCTTTTGACATTTTGGGGAAAACTACAGATTCTTTCTCACAAAAATATTTTGAAATGCACAAAAGAAAATATACAGATTACAAAGGTAATTAATTATATTGAAATTAGGTTGTAATTTTTATGAGCTCTCTAAAGCTTGATTGCTTTATTGTTTAGAAGCAACTAAGTGGTGTAATGAGCCTGAAGTCAGGAAAAAGGGAGTTCAAATCCAGTCTCAGACCCTTCTCATTAGTGTGTTCCCAGGCAAGTCATTTAATCTCTCAGTCTGCTTCAATTTCCTCAAATGCAAAAGGGGGATTAACAATAATACCTACCTCACTGTGTTGTGGTGAGAATCAAAGGAGATAATATTTGTAAAATACCTGATATGGTGCCTGGCACATTGTAGACACTATATAAATGCTTTTTGTTGTTCAGTCATTTTTCAGTTGTGTCCATTTCTTTATAATCCCATTTGGGATTTTCTTGACAAAGATATGGTGTTTTGTCATTTTCTTCTCCAACTCGTTTTATAGATGAGGAAACTGAGGCAAACAGGGTTAAAGGACTTGCCCAGAGTCACACAGTTAGTAAGTATCTGAGGTCACATTTGAATTCAGGTCTTCCTGACTCTACCCACTGCTCCTCTATTGTGTCACTTAATTATCCCATATAAATACTGCTATTATCATCATTCTCTCTTCTTCCTTAAAATTGTCCCTCCCTTACAAGTTGTGGAACCAAATCTGGGCAGTACCAATAAAATAGACAAAGCACTGAATTTGGAGGCAAAAGAATACTACAAGTATGATCTCTAATAGATCACTTCCACCTTTGTGAGCTTCAGTTTCCTCATTTAGGAAATGAAGAGGCTGGATTAGGTGTTTCCTAAGATCAGTTCTCTGATAATTATATAAAGATTGCCTCAGCTACCTCCAAATGTTGTTTATAATCATATTATTGTACTTACCACTTTCTAAGTCCAACCTTGCAGTTTTCCACTTCTGTACTTTGAAGACTCACATATGGGAGTTCAAATTCTGCCATTTTTTTCATTACTAAAGAGAAAAGCAAGAGAGGAAAATAACTAGTTAAAAAATCCCACAGTTTTTCTTAGACTCTCCCACACTATTAAAACCAAAAATAGTATTACTGCTATTAAAAATAACAACTCTAGTATAATCTTGTTCATATAATGCTTTTTTTATCTTTTTCTTTACTTAACAACATTACTAAATTAATCAAACCTTGCTTATTAGATTGTCTAATACAAAACTTGTTTATTAGATTGCCTAATACTATAGACAGAATAGATTTTAAGTGCCTTGAGGACAAGGATTAAATAATTTTTTTGTATCCCTAACACCTAAAAATATTAGAAATTTAATAAATATTGGCCAAATTGAACACAACTAGGTTTCAGCAAAGCATTTGTCAAATTCTCTTATTTTGTCTCTGAGAGCAATGCAAGTAGATATAAACTGGATGACAATTTAAGTTGGACAGATTTGGAAGTGGATGACCAACTGGATACAGAATGGTAACAAATTAAAGTCAGTGTAGCCTGGAGCTTCTAAGTGTCTATCAAAGTTCTATCCTTGGTCCCATATTAGTCAAGGTCTTATTTTTTTTTAAGTCAAAGTCTTTGATTTTCTGGGTTTGCAAGTGGAGATTATAGGAAGAAATTGTCACACTCTTAATGGGGACGATAGTAATGTTGATTTGATGGACCTGAACGATAGCTGAAAAACTGGGGAAAAGGGAGGGAAAATTCTAAGTTGAAAGTTGGTGAGTTCTTGAGCCTGTCCATTGATCAAGGAAATGATTGGCCTGAGATTTGGGGTTTGGCTTATTGATCTCATCAGGTTCCATTATCATCTCTTTACTCAGATCTATGTGTATAATCCAATCCCCTCTCCAGAGCTCCTGTCTTACATTACATTTGCCCTTTTCAACACCTTGAAAAGCAGCTAGGTATGCTAGGTGACCTTTTTACTAAGGTCAAAAAGACCAGAAATCTAATTTGCCTCAGAAATGTAACAGAGGTATGATCCTGGGGTAAGTCACTTAAACTTTGTCTGCCTCCTTTTCCTCATCTGTAAAATGGGGATGATAATAATAACACCTATCTTTTAGGTTGTAGTGGAGATAAAAGTGAATGAATATTTGTAAAGCATGTTACAAACCTTAAAGTAAGCTACTTGAACTGGATGTTTCCTAGATCAATACATCCAAAAGAGAACTCATTATTTGTTCTCTTCTTTCAAGGATTCCTCCATTCTTCCAGGTTCAGTTTCAGTGTTATATTTGACTTCTTTCTTGAACATATACAATTAATAGCCATACTTCATCATTTTTATCTTCCCAATATCTCTCATACATCTCAGGCTCTCTCACTTCCACAGTTGCTACCATGGTTCATCTCACTCCTGGACCATTATAATAATCCTTCAATAGCCTCAATTCTCTCCCTACTCTAGTCCAGTCCATCCTCTATTCAATGGCCAAAGTGATTTTCCTAAGGCTCAGGTATAACCATATTATTTTTCTGCTCAATAAATTGCAGTGGTTCCCTATCACCTCCAGGATCCAATATAACAAACTATGAATGGCTTTTATTTTTTAAATTCAGAGGCAATCAAGGTTAAATGACTTTGTCCAGGATCACACAGATAGGTTGGATTTGAAGGTCTTCCTGACTCCAGGTTAATTGTTTGTTAAAGTCGTTCATAACCTGGTCTCTTCCTACCTTTCAATCTTCTTGTACTTTACTTTTTCTATACACTACAATTAGAGACGATGGTCCTCTTGCTTTTTCTTAAACATGTTATTTCTTTTTCCTTTTTTAAAATAGTATTTTATTTTTCCAAATACATGCAAAGATAGTTTTCAACATTCACCTTAGCAAAACCTTGTTTGAAATTTTTCTCCCTCTCTCCCTCCCTACCTCTTGTCCAAGACAACAAGCAATCATATAAGTTAAATACTGAACATGCTTTTTCACTGGCTGTTCTCCTATCTGGAATGCTCTGTCTACTTACCTCTGTTTCCTGACTTCCTTTTCTGCAATTATTCCCCCATTCTTCAACTGCTCTGGGATGACCTTTTGCACTATATAGTTTATTTTACAGTTATTTATATCCTGCTTCCCCCCACCTTAGATGTCAAGCTTCTTAAGAGCAGGGACTGTGTTTTTTATCTTTCTTTGTATTCCCAGCATTTAGCACAGAGCCTGGCACATGGTAATGTGTATAAGAATTGCTTGTTGGCTAATTGACTGGCTAGTTATAGGGAAATAAATTGTATTTGAACTCATTCCTTAGCCAAGTTAGCTCTGCCACAAGGGAAAATAAGTTATTTCTTCATAGTTTCTCCCCTATTTGCAATAAAGTTTTGACACATAGCTGGGGGAAATAATAATACACTAGATGATAAAAGTAAGAGCCAAAAAATCTTAATAGGCTGATGCTAACAAGATGAAATTGAATAGGGATAAATGTAAATTCCCAAGCTTGGGTTAAAAAAAAAGATTGCTCATATCTAAAAGATGAAGCTATAAAGTATTTTATGTGTTTTCAAAAGACCTAAGGGTTTTAGTTAGAGATAAATCAACAATGTAGGTTGCCAAAAAAAAAATTAATATCCTCTCAGGCTGCCTTTGAGATGCTTGTGTCTAGAACCAGGCAAGTGATAGTTTTGCTATAGCCTGACTGGGTCAAAATGTGTCCTTAGCACTATGTTCAAGATCTAGCTATTCCCATTTTAATAAAAAACAATTATTATTATAGCTAGCATTCATAGAGTTCCTTAAGGTTTGCTGAGTATTTTCAAATATTTTATCCTCAAAACCCTAGAAGGTTGTTGCTATTATTAGCCCCATTTTACAGATGACATAACTGCAGCTGACAAAAGTTAAGTTTTCTTGGCAAAGATACTGGAGTGGTTTTGCCATTTCCTTCTTCAGCTCATTTTACAGATGAAGAAACTGAAGTAAACAGGATTAGGTGACTTATCCAGGATCACACAGCCAGGAAATGTCTGAATTTGAATTCAGGTTTCTCTGATTCCAGGTCCAACTAGCTATCAGGGGCCTTAACAAATCAGAGACTATCCAGTGAAAGACAACTGTAATCGGGAAAGAATTCAAAATCCTGCCATAGGAAGCATAATGGAGGAACTGCATGCAGATGTTCAATGTTGAAAAGAGAAGTGAGTTTCCCCAAAAGCTTGGAGGAAAGGGTACATGTAGTAATCTTCGAATATTTGAAGGGTCAATATGTGGAACAGGGATTTGACTTGTATTGCTTATCCCTAAAGTCAGGTGGTGCAGTAGATAGGATATCAGTTCTGGAGTCAAGAAGACTTCTCTTTGTGAGTTCAAATCCAGCCTCAGACACTTAATTAGCTGTGTGACCCTGGGTAAGTCACTTATCCTGTTTGCCTCAGTTTCCTCATCTGTAAGATGAGCTGGAGAAGGAAATGGCAAAACATTCCAGTATCTTTGCTAAGAAAACCCCAAATGGGATCATGAAGAGTTGGACATGACTGAAAAACTAAATAACAAAGTAGAAATTACAGAGAGGGAAAACTTTCCCAACAAACAGACCTATCCAAAATAGAATGGGCTTCCTTGGAAATTATCTCTGGACATCAATAAGGAAAGGCTAGATGACACTTTGAGAAAATGATAGGCAGGAATCATTCTTTGCTGGAGGTTGGACTGGTGAACCTCAGAGATTTCTTCCAACTCTGTGACTTTATGCCACTCACTTAGTCAAATCAAACATTTTAAAAGCATCTTATATGTGCTAGGCATTGTATTTAAATGCTAGGGATACAGAGAAGGGTCTAAGACAGCTCCTGCTCAAAAGGGAGAAGCTCCATGGCCTAGTGAAACCTGGGTTTGGAGCCAAATACGAGTTCAAATCTGACTTTTAAAGCTTAGTAGCTGTGTGACTCTGGGCAAGCCACGTAACCTCAGTTTGCTTGTTTCCTCAACAGTAAAATGAGAATAGTAATAACACCTTTCTCCAAGGATTATTCTGATGATCAAATGAGATCTGTAAACAGTGTCTAGCACATGTTATTCACCCGTGTCTGCCTCATCATGGCCCCAAGCACCATATTTTTACGAGATTTTCTTGGCAAAAATATTGAAGTATCTTTCCTTCTTTACTCCATTTCCTACTGCAGTGGATTAAGGCAAACTAAAGTTAAATAACTAACTAGCTCTGGGACCTGAGCAAGTCATTTAATTTTGGTTTAAATTACTTACTCAGGTAACAGAGTCAGTTAAGAGTTTGAGGTTCATTTGAATTCAGGTCTTCCTGACTTCAGGCCCAGCATTCTAACCACTGAGCCACTAGGTGTTTAATAAATGCTTCCTTCCTTACTTCAAAGAGCTCACAGTTTAATGGGGGAGGCAATATGTAAACACTGACATACAAATAAATTACCTATGGGATAAAACTTAGAGAAGAGTATAAAGGAGGAAAAGGAGATTGATAAAGGTTGAAGAGAATTAAGAAAAGGTCATTGGATTTGTCAAATCATAGTTTTTCTCTCCTCCTCAGCATCTGTCCTCGTACTAGCATATGTGAAAACGTATAGTCAATCTTCAACTTTCACATGGATAATGTTCCTGGAAAATGGTGCAAGAATCAAAAACACAAATGTTGAATCACTGAACCTATGGGAAATGGGGAGTTCGGTTCCTGTGACCATCAAAACCAAAAACAGAAGGAAAGCCATGTAGAATGTGTGAGTTTTAGTTGGAACCAAGGAAGCAAGAAAATCCAGGGGGCAGAGTTGATGTGAAAGAACATTTCAAAGCATGGAGCACAGCCATTAAAAATGCCTGATATATGAAGATGGAGTGTTTCATTTTAAGAACAAGGAAGTCATTTCACTTAATCATTGAATCACACAATATTTTGGGGAAGGAAAGGTGGAGTGTACAAGAGACAGGAGGTGGAGTATGGGGATGGGTTTCAGGTTATGAAGTACTTTGAAGAGAGAGTTTTATACTTTATCCTAGAGACAATAAAGAATCACTGGAGTTTATGGAATGGGGAGAATGGTGTTATATGGTCAGAAATGCATTAGAAAGATCACTTTGACAGCTGAGGGAAAGATGAATTGGAATAGGGTAGGAAGACCAAGAGCAGTTTATTGCAATAAGTGAAGCATGAGGTGATAAGGGCCCTTACTAAGATGATAAGAGTATCAGAAGAAAGAAGGAGGGATATATGAGAGTTGTATTTGGCAACAGATTGGATTAAGGGGATGAGAGAGTGAAGAATTAAGGATGTGAGCCTGGGTTATTGAGAGGATAATCATACTCTCAATAGTAATTAGGAAGTTAGGAAGAGAGGACAGTTTAGGGCAAAGATAATGAGTTTAGTTTGTACATGTTATTTAAGATGTCTACAGAACATCCCATTTGAAATGTCTCATCAATTGGAGATGCAAAGTTAGAAGTCAGCAGTAAAGTTAGGTTTGGATAAGTAAATTTGAAAATCATTAGTATAGTGATAATAATTTAAGCTATGGGAACTGATGAGATAACAAAGTAAAATTAAATAGAAGAAAAGACCCAGGGCAGATACCTGTGGGTACAATAGTCATAATTATCAGATATTGGTTAGGGAAAAATTCAGCAAAGAGGGCTGAGAAGGAGTAATCAGATAGGAAGAAGGAAAACCAGTAAAGAGTAGTATCCTGAAAACTTAGAGAAGAGTATAAAGGAGGGAAAGGAGATTGACAAAGCCTGAAGAGAATTAAGAAAAGATCATTGGATTTGGCAAATCATAGTTTTTCTCTCCTCCTCAGCATCTGCCCTCATACTAGCATATGTGAAAATGTATAGTCAATCTTCAACTTTCACATGGATAATGTTCCTGGAAAATGGTGCAAGAGTCAAAAACATAAATGTTGATACATTGAAACTATGGGAAATGGGGGAGTTCGGTTCCTGTGACCATCAAAATCTTTTGCTAGAGATTGCTGAAGACATACTCAGGCATAAAATTCTTTAAAACAAAACACTAATTGTGATAATTTTACTTTTCTAACAAGGTAACCAAGAAATAATCCAGAAAATGCAGTACACAAAATAAAATTAGTAATATGCAAAAGATTTTTGTTAGTAATTCCCTTGAATTATGTGCTAACATCTTAATTAAAAACATTGATTTCAGATCAATATTGTCATAACACATGAAATTTAGAGTGTTATAAATTTGTTGCTGTTGTTCAGTTATTTCAGCCATGTCTAACTCTTTGACTCAATCTGGTGTTTTCTTGGCAGAGAAACTGGAGTGGTTTGCCAATTCCTTCTACTATTCATTTTTACAGATAAGGAAACTGAGGCATACAGGGCTAAGTGACTTGCTTAGTGTCAAATAGCTAGTCATTGTCTAAGGCCACATTTGAATTCAGGTCTTCTTCACTTCAGTCCCAGCACTGTGCCATCTCCTAGTACCATAAATATTATACCGCAAATAGTATTCTTAAAACCAAAACATTTTTTAACCTTACTACCTTCCACTATATCAAATGGCAGTGGGAGGCCATTAGTGTATATTATACTTCTATAAATGTCTCTACCTTAGCCACCTTCTGAAAACGCAGGAAGAAGTTGCTGCTGTCAAAAAACATCAAGACTAGTGAGGTCTCAACATCACTTTAGAGCCCAAAGCACTTGCACTATCCTTTGGAAGGAATAATTGCAACATAAAATGTGAGTTTTAAAGACAAACAATGAAAATATAGAGTGGATGGGTAGAGAGCTTTTTATTTTATCACTGTAGATGAACAATCCTAGTGAAATACCCAGTAGGACTCAGAAGCCTGGGTGAAGCACCCAGTGGGACATCAGCTGCTCCACAAACTTGTACACATTGTGCGTCTCATTTTTTCTCTATTGAGAATAGCCTCAAATGTGCAAAGTTGCCAATAGGAAAGTGAAAGTGAGATTATTGATAAAATCATGCAAATGCTTGAATCTCAAAAATTAAATGGGCAGACGTTGAGGACTGACTGTATATACTAATACTCTCCCAAATGCTTTTTCCTCAATTTACTCATTTCACATGGCTGTTTCTCCACTCTACTTTAACCACACAAAGACCATCATACCCTCCTTCTTGCCATCATCTGTAAATGCCCTATTTCCATGTTTGTGAATTCTAAAATTCCTTTAACTAATCACAGTCTGTTAGTCTACCTCTCCTTCTTCTTAGCAACTTCAAACTCTAAAACATGACCTCTAATCCCTCCATCCTCAACAAATCCCTCCTATGATGTGTAGGTGAGATATTGTCCTTCCTATTTTATAGTTGAGGGCTAAATGATGTTATCCAGATCACAGAGCCATATGCTTTGTAACCCGGTTAATATATGGGTTTCACTTAAATGGTTTCACTTAGTTATGCTCCTTCCAGCCTGTACTTGTGCAAATGATAAAAATGTTGAACAGAATCTGACAACATAGGGATATGGTCCTTCATAGCAGACTTCTTCCAGCTTGACATACCAACAGCGAAGAGGTAACTGCAAGCTTTGAGGTAACTCAAATGGTACATGAGGATGTTAATTTGCTTTTTGAAGTTTTTCTTTTGTGATACACTTTCCAAAGATACAGTTGAATAAAAAGTGGGAGCTAGCATTTGTTATAACACTATTAAAATCACCACATTAATTATTCTTTCTTACTGGGCATCCTTATTGGGCATAAAGCCCTGGACATAGGACATCTCATTATTATTCAAAAAGGTAAGTATTATTTCCACTAACCCCTCTTTTTCTTCCCACAAACATTTTTTTGCTCACATGGTTTTTAGTAAGAAACTTCCCTTCATGTAATTAAAAAAAATTAAAATACTACCCCCCCTGCAAATGAAAAGTTTATTTCCTGCCCAACTTGGACTTCATGATGTCCAGAAACTCATGCTCGTACAAGATGATAATAACTCTGAAACTTGTACCTGCTCAATACTCACTAGATCAGCACCTTCTAGTCTTAGAGAGTTGTCAATGACTCTAAGAGATTGGTCACACAGCTAGAATGTGTCCAAATAAAGGCCTAAATTCTTTCTAACTCCCAGACTGGTCATCCACCTCATCATCCACCTCACCTGCCATACTGCCTCTCATCATCCCTTTACAAATAAGCAGAAACTATAATATAGTGTAGTTCAATGCCATGACTAAGTTTTCTTCATAAATAGTTAGAACAATGATAGCTTCTTGGTTCAGAATGGAGTCAACCTAATGAGAGATAGTAACAAAGATTTTTCCTGAAGTTGATTTTTAACTGAAGTGGAAAGATGAGACAATTTCCAAATTACGTTTCCTAAACCAGATAATGGAGTAAAATTAAGAAAAAAAACAGAGCTCAAAGGAAAGCCAGCAATAAAAACCATGGTTTCATAATATCCTTTTCCTATCCAAAGATAATGAATAAGATGAGTTGTCAAGAGGTTAAGGATAAGTATCATTGATACTTCCTATGATGAATTTCATAAGTGGTATATGGTTCTGAAAAGACCATATTTTTTCCAAACGAACAAAAAAGGTCATGGGAGTGATGGAACAGTATTTTTCCCTCTGAGGCAATTGGGGTTAAGTGACTTGCCCAGGATCACACAGCTAGGAAGTGATGTGTCTGAGACTAGATTTGAACACAGGTCCTCCTGACTTCAGGCCTGGTGCTCTACGCACTGCACCACCAAGCTGCCCCTGAAACAGTATTTTATATAAACAAAATACACTCATGAATTGGCAGGGATGAGAGGTAATATTGTGAAGAGAATTGGATGGTAATCAATGGACAAGGAATTCTTTGATCAACTTAAGAGTTTTAAGAAACATAGAGAAATGGAAAGCAGTCAGATAATGAAAGAAAAAGGGAGATTTTAAAGTGATATTGTTAAGAGAGTATATTATAAACCAAAGCTTCTTAAACTGTGGTCATGACCTTATATGGATCTGAACATGGGGGTTGTGAAAAATTTGGCAACAGTAAAAGGTTTCTGAATGTTCTACATCCTATAGTACCAAATATTCCATTAAGATTTAATTCTTTGGGGCAGCTAGGTGGCGCAGTGGATAGAATACCAGCCCTAAAGTCAGGAGGACCTGAGTTCAAATCTAGTCTCAAACACTTAACATTCCCCAGCTGTGTGACCCTGGGCAAGTCACTTAACCTCAATTGCCTCAGCAAAAAAAAAAAAAAAAAAAAAAAAGATTTAATTCTTTATGTAAAAATAAACAAATGCATTCATCTCATTAGTAAGCAAATTTACTTTCATCTTTAATAAAAGGTAAAATTATATGGATACCTAAGAATTGTTTTAAAATAAATTTCTTTATGATTTATTATCAGTAAATATTTTATTTATATACCTATTTTATAAACCCACCCAAAGTTGCATAAAAATGTCTTGGATAAAAAGGGTCATGAGTGAAAACCTTTAAGAAGTCCTGATACAGACTACCTGAATAGAAGAAGGAAATAGATAAATGGATGAGGAAAGGAATTATAAACATCACACGGAGATTTGATTTCTTAGTGATGGGAAATGTATTGGTGAATTAATATCTCTCTCTCTCATACATACACACAAACACACACACACACACACACACACACACACACACACACACTGCCCCTTCCCTCTCTTTTTCCTTTTCTCTCTAAAGCCATAAGAATTGATAAATTTTGGATTGGCCTTAAGGCTATTTTCTTTCTTTAAAATCATGAAAGGACTAAAGAAGGTAACTGCTATTCTGAACTTGATTCTGACTAATACATAAGAATTTATTGTTGAAGGAAAAATTATTAGAACTTTGGAAAGAAGTAACCACACTATCTTAGAATTATTTTAATAGAGGAGCAGTAAGTCAGTTATCAATTGATGTGCATTCCAGTTTTAAAGAAAGTAGATTTCAAAGAGGTCACAAAAGAAAAGATAGGATTTTGTGACTCAGTGGGATGGAAAGCTCTAAAACCACTCCTAACTTTCTAGCCACTTCTACAACTTTACCAACAGACTTTTCACCCTGAAGATGTTTCTGCCTTTATGGATTCTTATCTGCTGAGTTCTTGCTGGGGACCACAATTTCTTGAAAATCCCATTCTCTCTTCCCCACTCTTCTCCTGATATTCTGGATTTTCTCACCATTCCCCTTTGTGGATATCCAATTTTCTTTTCCATTCAACTTCCTGCTTTTCAGTTCCCTTTTATATACAGTCTTTCTCCATTGGTATGTAAGCTACTTGAGAGCACATTCATATTCTCTCTCTCTCAGTCCCTCTCTCTCTCTCTCTCTCTCTCTCTCTCTCTCTCTCTCTCTCTCTC
>JAJPUD010000322.1:755437-766215 GCA_023553655.1 Myrmecobius fasciatus
TGTCTATCTCTCTCTCTCTTTATCTCTCTTCCTATGTCTCTCTGTCTCTCTCTGATTTATATTCTTATCACTTATCTTAGTGCCTGGCATAATAAATGCACATTCTCTCCATCCCTGTCTTTCTCTCTCACATTCTTATTGGCTGGGATGGGAATGGGAGAAACTTCCTCCCAAGCTATTCCTGAGCCAAGAATTAGAAGTTGTAGAGACAGTTGTAAGGATGATGGAAGAAAAAACTTACTAATTAGTGCTACTCAAAAGTAGAATGGATTGCTTTGGGAGGAGTTTTCCTTGGAGATCCAACTGATCAACACACAATTCTACTCCACAAAGCAGAGATTGGATGCCAATTTGCTAGGAATGGTGAAGAGCCAATTCCTGTTTTGGGAAGATTAGATAACCACTGAGGTCCCTCCCTGATCTGGCAAAATCAACTAAAGAGAATAAAGATGAGTTTGTGTCTGATCTAGCACTCTATTATATATGATGATGGGGCCTTCCTAAGAAAAATACATTACATTTTCTCATGCCAGGGTGGAATGGACATGGGCTAAGGACAAAGAAAAAAGTGCTTGTGGTTCTTCCAGAGAAAGACTGTTCCATTTATCTTTGTATCTCTAGAACCTATCACACAGAAGGCGCTAAATAAGATCTGAATGAACTTGAAGCCATGGGGATGATCTGGTATTCTAAGTCCTGACTAATCCACATTGGTAGTTCCAATCTCAGTATTAAATTCTTTTAATTTTAGAGCACCAGCCCTGAAGTCAGGAGGACCTGAGTTCAAGTCTTGTCTCAGACACTTAACATGCCCTAGCTGTGTGACCCTGGGCAAGTCACTTAACCTCAATTGTCAGCAAAAAGCAAAAAATAAAATAAAATTATTTTCATTCTATAGACTGAGAAAAGAGGTTGGAGTGGGTGTCAGGACACCAATTACCCATCCCATAGTTTAACATAGTGATGTTAATCAATCGATGAATTTTTATTATGTTCCAGACATCGTGCTAAATAATAAGGATAACAGTTACAAAGAGTGAACAATCCCTATACAAAGGAGCTTCCATTTGAATGAAGTGGGTAGTTTGAATGCCTCTTTTCCTAAGAGGCACTGTATCCCATCTCAGTCTATATGTCTTACCCGATAAGGCTCCGTCACTATGGAACTGGATCAGGAACAAGTTGAAGTATCCAATAAGTTCCCGAGACAATCCTGTCTTGTATGCCACAATCTGAAAAAGAGGAATGCCAGATCTGTATACCTCCTTTGAAAACATGCATTTTGGAGTTTTGTGTGAATAAAAAATACTTGACAAACTAATACATAGTTTCAACTATTGAGCTTGTTCTATACTGGAAAGTGGATAACATGTGAGTAATAAAGTGGATTAGTGTGATATTTGCCTGCTGAATTTATTCAGTACAAACCTTTCTAAAACTAGCCTGCTTAAAATTTCTTACAGAACAACAGTATTCCATTACATTCATACCATAATTTATTCAGCCATTTCCCAGTTGATGGGCATTGACAATTTCCAGTTCCTTGCCACTACAAAAAGGGCTGCCACAAACATTTTTGTACATGTGGGTCCTTTTCCCTCTTTTATAAGTGTTGTCCCAACACTCCCAATGTTTACATATATATATTGTCCCCATGTCTCCATGTCCCAACACTCCCATCATGTTTACATATGCATTGGAGGATTGGCATAGAAAAACAATTAAGAAAAAAGAGAAATGTTATTTAGTTATATTTCTTATATATTTATTTCTTCAATGAGATAGAAATTTCTTGAGGATAGTGTCCAATTCTTATTCATTTCCCAGGCTCTTAATATAATGTTGAATGAGTAAATGGGAACATGCTATTCTCACCATTGGTGGGAACCTAGAAATCATTTAGTTTAACCCTACTATTTTGGAGATGAGGGAATTGAAGTTCAAAGTTACCAGCTTGTCCCAAGTCATCCAGGAAGTTTATAGTAGGGCCTGAATTTGCATTCTGACTTTCTGACCTCATATCCAATACTCTTTCCATCACACCATATTAATTTGCTGATAACTATCAGATAATCAGTTTGATTATAACCCAAAGCAGTTACAAATGAACTTGCACTAACTTTTGTGTCATTTCTACCTCCATAGTTGCAAAATGCCCTATGCTACTTACATGTACTGTCTTTTCTTTACCATTGCATACACTTGTTTATTTTTTAAGGCTTCTTTAATTTTTCACATCTCACTCCTGGCTGGAACTAAGCATGTGTGCCCAAGGTAAGCAAGGTTTCAAAATTGCCTCTCTCCTATCTTGTTCACCGTGCCCACTGTGGATTATCAAGGAACCTGAAAAAGTATCTGCTCTCACTTTATAGATGATGAATTTGAAATGAAAAAACTTACACTTCTGTTAAATAAGTAGTAAGAAGCAGTCAAGATTTGTACCTAGGTCTTTTGACCATAAATCCAAGGTTCTTTCCTCTGTTCTCTACTAGTAGAGGACTTTGTCTTTCATTATGACACAAGAGATATCACAAAATAAATATCTAGGCAACACATAGAATAGTACTTTCTACCATTAAAATAAGTGCATTTATACAAAATGATATTCAATAGAGCTTTATGAACTAACAAAGATGCTAAGAGATGAGAACTTGTAGATGGCAGGGTTAAAGGAAGACAGACATTTACTGCTGGTGAAGCTATGAATCAGCTTGACTACAACAATGAATAGTTGTTGAAAACAACGTGGCATTATACAATGAAAATTACTCAGTCATACATATTTTCTTATTCCATTATTGGGCCATTAAACCAAGGAGTTATTAACTGCAAAAAAGACTTAGATGGAATAAAACCTTTGGAGCAATATTCATGCTAATGCTAAAAACAAAACGTCCCCAACAATTGGAGAATGCTTAAAACATATTATGGTCTAAGAATCTAAGGGAATATTATTTAGGTGTAGGAATGCCAAATATCAAAAATTCCAACAAACATGATAAGACTTAATGATTGTTGGAATTCTTGATATGTGTCAATGTAGGAATTTTACTTAGTTATGCATATTTGTTACAAGGGTTTTATTTTTCTTATTTTTCCTCATGATGGGAGAGAGGCAAAAAATATCAACCAAAAAAATCACAAGTAAAAGAAAATAAATTTTAAATAGATATTAAAAATATTAAATTAAAAATGTTAGATCATTGGCACTAACTATGAATCCTAGACAATAAAGAAAAACTCCAAAAGTACTTCACAGTTATGTTAAAAATTGAGTCTCTTGTCATTTGTGCTGAATTATAATATTGTTTCAAATGATTCTATAAATTTAAGAAATGATTCTGTGATGTAAGTTTAAATGATGGCAATATTCATTATTGCAATAAACTCATATCATTTCTGTTAAAAAGAAAGAAATGAAAAAGAGAAAAAGAAAAAAAAAAGAAAAAGAAGAGCAAAGAGCAAAGAGCAAAGACATCATACACAATAACTAGAACAACATAAATGAAGTCAACAAAATTCTGATCAAATCCAATGGTCAAGGTTGGTGCATTACTATCCAAGTTAAAGGATATAGCCTCCTATTCTATAAACTATCTTCCACATCTTTACCACTCATAAAGGAATTGAGGGGAGAGGATATATGTTGAGAAGTGCCTTTTGTGTAAAAAAAAAATTTTTTTTTAAATTGTTCCACTTCTGATCCCTTCCCTACCTCTTTTCATGCCTTTGTGTTGTGCCAAGGATAGTACTTTTGCTATCCTTGGATCAAGTTCTGGTCTCATCCTTATAGTAACTTGATCTAAGATCATTAAAGCTCTCTCCATCTTATCTTTAAAGCCCTCAGGAAACTAGAATGAAAGCAAATTATATTGACACGTGTGGATCGATTCAGGTAGACAAAAGCAAAGAAAGATTGGTTTCAGGGATCTTTACCAAGGAAACAGTGGCAAAGAGTGTTGAATTTGAAGACAAATACCCAAATTCAAATCCTGCTTCAGGATTTGTGAGCTATGTGAACTCTACTAAATCACTTACTCCTCTTCTAGCCCCAGTTTCCTCAACTGTATAATGGGGATAATAATAATAGCATCTATCTTATGGAGTTGTGAAGATTAAATGAGGTAACATGTAAAAGTACTTTAAAAACCTTAAATACAAATGCAAGCTATTATTATTTCTATAAATTGGGGGCCTACTTGTCAATTTTCTCAAGCCCTTCCCACATCCACTTCAAATATTACTACCTCATTTGTGCACACATCGAGAATTCTTTCTTCATGATCCTTTTAAGTATTTTCAGGGCACTTTATAAGCTATTCCAGTTTCAGCCTAACAACAACAGATTGAGGGAGATTCAAGAAAAAGATCCCTAAAATTAGCTTGACATGAATGTTGAATGTGAAATGTTTCCCTAGTGAGGGACTATAATCACACAGCTCAGAAAATTCAGACATTTGAACAACAATAAATATTTTGTTGGGGGGGGGGGAAGTAACATAGTAAGTATCCATAAATAAATTGTAATTGAATTTACCATCTCAGACAGATTATTTCTAAACTCAATTTTTTCTACAGAATTATGAATTTCACAAGTGATACCTGGTAGCCATTAGTTACCTCTAGGACTCTTTCAGCGGTGTCGGAGGTTAAAATTTCAATTCTGATATTCTTTCCATCAGGAAGAAACACATCCAGAAATACTTTCTTAGTGGTGATTTTAAATGTATCCTGCAGTCAAAAAGAAATTAAAATAAGCTTCACAAAATCTTTCCCTCATTTTGTGTATATAAGTTCCTCCTGTCCTCATCTTTCAAAGGCTAGGATACATCTGCAGGCAGGTAGGAAGCAAGTAAACTCAATGTTGGTTGGTGGCAGTGTTTTACTCTATGTAAGTAATGGGATATAGAAGATACTAGGTTTTTTTTCTTCTTCTAACTCCCTTTGGATTGATGACTTTTATGTTTTACATGTCTCTTTTTGTCTTTTTCATCAAATAATATTTATTGACTGCCTACGTATGACCTTTTCAAATAAGTGCTAAACAGAGCAAAATAAATATTCAGAAAATTCTTTTTTCTGGAGACTTATAAGTTCAAAATGATAATATCTTTATGTACCAAGAATGAAAAAATTCAGAAAACTGAACAAAGATCATTGATTCTTAAAAAGGGCTACATTGTTGATATTTAAAACTGAAGTTTTATTGTTGCTTTTTGTTTTCACATAAGATATTTTCCCATAGTATCTTCCCCTCCCATACACAGTGAACCCTCCCATGTAACAGAGAAAACTATGGATGAATCCTCAAAAAATCTTGACATAAGAAAGGATCTAGTGTAATTCTTACTTGAAGTATTAATCCCTTTTAGAACATCTTAAACAAAATATCCTTAGATTTTATTTAATCACTAGTAATAGTTTTGAGAGCAGGCAAGAAATGCCAGTTAGGAATAAACAAACAGATCCCTGAAGTCAGGAAAACCCAAATTCAAATTCCATCTCAGACACTTAACTGTATGATCTTAAGCAAGACACTTAACTTCTACTTGAATTTTTCTCAACTGTGAAATGGGGTTAACAGTAACACTTGCTTCCCAGAGTTGATGTAAAGATCAAATGAGATAATATTTGTAAAGTGTTTAGCCCAGTTTCTGGCACATAACAAACACTAAATACTTATTTCTTTCCTTTCATCTTAAGATGCTAATGATATTAAAAATAAGTCACATTTATAAAATACCCTCAGGCTTAAGTTTTCTGTTGGGTCAAGTCAGAAGATACTATGCCAAAATGGGGATATAGAAAAAAAAAAGGCTAACAAACTAATAATTTAATGAGTAGCAGCATGTAAACAACAAAATATACAAACAAGATACATACAGAATAAACTGGAAATGATGAGGGTAAGCACTAGCAAGAATAGAGATCAGAGAAAGGCTTGTTGTAGAAGCTGGAATTTTATCTGGTCCTTGGAAAAAGCCAGGACATACAGGGAGAAATTGCAGTCATGGGGAAATAGCTAATGAAAATGTCTGGAGAATGAACTGATGCTAAGTGAAATGAGTGGAAAGAAGAAAACATGGTACACAGCAAGAACAGGATTATACAATGATCATTTTGGATGAACCATAGCTCTTTTAAACAGCAAGGTGATTCAGGCCAGTTCCAATGGTCTTGTGATGGAAAGACTCATCTGCATCTAGAGACAGGACTATGGGAAGTAAGTGTGGATCACAACATGGTATTTTTACTTTTTTGTTGTTGTTTGCTTGCATTTTGTTTTCTTTCTCATTTTTTCCTTTTTGAACTGATTTTTCTTCTGCAGCATAATGATTATAAAAATATGTATAGAAGAATTGCACATGTTTAACATACATTGGATTACTTGCTGCCTTGGAGAAGGGGTGGGAGGAAGGGGAGAGAAAAAATGGAACACAAGGTTTTGTAAGGATGAATGTTGAAAACTATCTATGCATATATTTTGAAAATAAAAAGCTTTATTAAAAATGTCTGGAGAAGGGAAATAGAGTCAAGTACAAGAAATAGCAAAGAGCCTTGAGTCTTGGATGATAAAAGATTAAAGTGGAAAGAAGGATCCAGGTAATGGAAAAACAGAAGAATTTACATTTGACTCTAAAGATATTTGACCCGGAAGAGTCATTGAAGTTTACTAAATAGGAAGGTGACACAGTCAGACTTCACTTTTAGGAAAATCTGTTTGACAGCAACTGAGTGGAGGATGGACAGGGGGAAGAAACCCAGAGCAGGCAGATCCAGCAGCAGGCTATTGCAACAGTCCAAGTGTGAGGTGATGAGGGCATGTACCAGAGTGGTGCCAGTGTCCAAAGAGAGAAGGGGGAATATCTGAGAGAGGCTGGGGAGAAAAAAATCAACAGATTTGGCAACAAATTGGATATGGCTGGTGAGAGTGAGTAGAGAGTGACTGAGTCTGAGTGACTGGGATAATGATGGTGTCCTCAATAGTTATAGGAGACTTAGGAAGAGGAGAGGGCTTGGAAAGAAATGAGCTCAGTTTTGGATAAGCTGAGTCTAAGATATCTATGGAATAGCCACTCTGAGATGTCCAATAAACATTTGGAGATATGAGGTGGAGGTTGGGAAAGAGGTTAGGGCTTTATAAGTAAATTTGAGAAGGATAGAGGGGAGCAGATGAGATCACTAAGTGAAATAATATATATAGAGAGAAGATGAGAGCCCAGGACAGAGCCTTGGGGAATATCCATGGCTACTGGAAGAATATCCATCAAAGGAAACTGAACAGGAGCCATCAGGTGAGAAGAGAACCAGGAGAAAACAGCATCACAAAAATGTAGAAAGAAAAGAATGTAAAGAAGAGAAAGATCAATAGCTCAAAAACTGCAGAAAAGGATGAGGACTGAGAAAAGGCCATTAGCTTTGACAATTAAGAGATCATTGGTAACATTGGATAGAGCAGTTTTAATTGAATAAAGAGATCACAAGCCAAGTTGCAGAGAATTAAGAAGAGAGTTAGGGAAAAGGAAGTAGCGGTACTGTTTATAGATGGACTTCTCAAAGAATTTGGCCATGAAAGGAAAGAGAGATTTAGGACAATTTTTAGCAGGAATGGAAGGATCCAGTGAGAGCATAGAATAAGGATGGAAAAGATGAGGATATGTTTGTAGCCAAAATACAGGAAGATGAAAAAACCTTCCCTTATAGTGAGCATTCTCTATATTTTCTTATTTACTTTTTTTTAATAGTATTTAATTTTTTGACATGCATGAAAAGATAGTTTTCAGTATTAATTTTTGTAAGACTTTGTGTTCTAAATTTTTCTCCTTCCCTATCTTCCCTCCCCTCTCCCCAAGACAGCAAGCAATCTCATATAGGTTAAATATACACAATCCTTTTAAACATATTTTCTTATTTCTCATGTTGTACAAGAAAAATCAGATCAAAAGGGAGAAAAACACAAGGAAGAAAAAAGTAAACAAAAAAGTTTAAAACACTATTATGCTTCCTTATTTAAATTTTTGAAGTAGAAGAGCTCTTCACCCAATAACTTCACCCAAGAGCTCTAGGATTCTCCAATTTTTCAACTCCAAACCTTTTTCTTTCTCCACTGTAGACTGAAACAATGCTAAGCCCAAGAGGCAAAGTCATTGCCTTCTATGTTTAGTAGCATTCTTAGCTTCCCATATATAGATAAAATGGCAAAGCTGGAACAAGTTTCTTGTTCCTTACAAATACTATTACATAAATACTTACAAATACTATTATATACATTTTACAGGTGAGGAAACCGAGGTTTTAAGGAGTGAAGCCACTTGACCAGGATCATATTCCTACTATTAGAGTCAGAATCTCTTAGCTTCAAAACCTAAAGGATTAGCCAAAAATAAAAACATTCTGCACACACACACACACACAGGCCTATGTTACATATACACATAAACATTTACATATTATAAATATAATATCCTTTATCATCATCTCTAAAATATTTTCCAAATTCCTGGCTGTAGACCACTGATTTTTACTGTTCAGCACAATTTGAATTATGTCTTAAAAATCCATAAACTTTAAAAACAGACTGTTCCTATGCTCCACTCCTCATGACACAGATTGCTCCCCTGTAGCACCTCCCTCCCTGTCCCTTGAGCACAGAGAACATAGTCAAGTTTAAGAGGTCTAAAGTAGAAACATGAGATATTTTATTGGTCTACAGTATACTTTGGTTTGAGAAACACTGTCGTATTTTAACATAGTTAGATGTTGCATAATTACCCTTTGAATGAATGAAAGAAAAAGCCTTTATTAATTGTTTACTTACTATATGCCAAGTACTGTGCTAAAAGTCTGAGAAGCAAATAAAAAACTAAAGTTGTTGTGTGTATAATAGCTTTTTAAATGTGTATTAATTTTATTACTAATTTTTAATTATTAAATTAATTTTGGTAAGTATTAAACTGTTGATTCAAAATATTAATGTAAAAAATAAAAGGGGGAAATTATATATATGTATATGTGTATATGCATATATATATATATATATATATATATGGGCTTGGTGACTAGGGAGACATTATATGGAAAATTGCCAGGATGGTAAGTGCAGCCAAAGGGGTGAAGATTGGTCTCCTCTCTCCAGGCACAACTAGGTGGTACAGAGACACATTTATTAAGCACCTACTATATGCCAGGCACTATGCATAAAGCTTGCAAATATTTTTCCATTTGGGACTTGCAACAGTTTTTAGAAGTAGATGTTATTATGATTCTCATTTTACAGTTATGATTCCCATTTACAGGAAAAAACCTGAGGTAAACAGGTTAAGAAGTTTACAGAGAGTTACACAGCCAGTAAGTGCCTGAGATCAGATTTGAATTCAGGGGAAGTAAGCCTAGGAGAGGTGGAAGGCACTCAAAAATGATACTTAGGGGACACAGAAAGAAACTGCAATGTGAAATAGGGCAAATTTCTAAAGAAATCAACATGGAAATATGCATATATACATATACATATACACACATAGTGTATATATTTCTCACACATAGTGAGAGTGAGGAATATTATGAAACAGTAACAAAATTATTTGATGTTAGTTAAAAAAATAGAGAAGATCAATAGTACGTCTTGGTAAAGAAGAATAAGAAATAACTGAACTCAATATAACTTCATATTCATTAAACCTCAAAAACATAAATTACCTTAGAAAGAAATCCCCACTTAATAAGAAACTGTTGACAGAATTGGAAAATGGTGTAGCAGTAATTAGGTTTAGGCTAATAGCTTATAATATATGCCATGATATATTCAAAACATAAATATTATCTGAATATAAGCAATCATACTATTAAAAACAGAAGATTTGGTGTCTCTGATTTGGTGCCTTTTGCAGAAATGGTAGAGGGTAAATTCTTAACCAAATAGGGGATAGAGGTAATTGTAAAAAAAATAGAACAGATCATTTAAATTACTTGAAAAGTTTTTGCAGAAATAAAATTAATGCAAATAGGATAAAAAGAAAAGTGGTTTCACTAGGAAAAATACATAGATTAACTATTTCTCAAAAGGATCTGATATCCAAAATATGTGGGCAACTGAACGAACCATATATGACCAAAAGTCATTCCCCAACAAAGTTAAATGACGTGAATCATCAATTCTCAAAAGAATTAAAAATTATTAACAACCAGGTGTTACAATAGATAGTTTGCTAAGCCTGGAATCAGGCAGAACTCATCATCATGAGTTCAAATCTGATCTCAGACATTTATTAGTTCTGTGACCCTGGGCAAGTCAATTAACTGTTTGCCTCAGTTTCCTCATCTGTAAAATGAGCTGAAGAGAGAAATGGCAAACCATTCCAGTATCTCTGGCAAGAAAACCCTAAATGGAGCTATGAAGAGACATAACTGAAACAATTCAACAACATTTTTTTTTATTTGTATAACATATGTGTGGGTAATTCCTCAACATTAACCCTTACAAAGCTTTCTGTTACAAATTTCCCCCCCCCTACTCCCCACCCCTCCCCTAGATGGCAGGATATCCACTACATGCTAATTATGTTAAAATACTTGACAAATCAAATATATGTATACATATTTCCAAACTTATCATTCAACAACATTTTTATATGTAATAAAAGTACTTTCTTAATAATGAAATTCCTTGGGGCAGCTAGATGGCACAGTGAATAGAGCATCAGCCTTGGAGTCAGGAGAATCTGAATTCAAATCTTGCCTCAGAAACTCTGAGATATGTGTGTGTGTGTGTGTGTGTGTGT
>JAJPUD010000323.1:0-11153 GCA_023553655.1 Myrmecobius fasciatus
TTTTTTTTTTTTAAAGGAAGATCATTATTAAAGTCAAGGCAAGTTTGCCTAGTATTTCAAACATCACTTAAAGTTAAAGTTGAAAGGGGGAGAGGGGAGTGAGTGAAGGAAAGGAAAGGTAGCAAAAGTGAAGAGGAAAAAAGAAAACACAGGAATTGATGTGATCCTTCCTTACACTGGTGATCAACATGTCCAGAGAAATAGGCCATTAAAATAAATATGCATAGTTTGAAAGACAACATGGTTTTACAATAAGTTGCGATTTTATAGAGTAAAAATTTATAGAAAGAAAGTAATGGGATTTTTTGGTTTGTTTATTTGCTAAATTTCTCTCTAGGAGCAAACTGATTACAATGTGTCTGAAGCACTGCATTGGTATCACAGATTATAGTTGTTGTTACTTAAAAAAATAATCTCTCAGCTATATAAATTATGCATTCTTTAAAATTCATTATTCATTGTTACTTTTCTTAACACCCGTTTATTCTTGGAACTTAAGAGTTCCGGGTTTGTTTGTTTGTTTGTTTGTTTTCCTTCTCCCTTTTGTTAAAAGTTTTGAACCTCCAAGAGAGGAGGAAAACTTTTGTTCAAACAGCCTTGTTAATTTGAGGGCATACAATACTTTAGACGAAAATACAAGTGTATATACACTTATCCAGCATGTCCTATATCCGAACGATGGTTAAACATGCCTGCAACTGAGTCAATCTTAACTACCTGGAAGGAAAAACAGTAGTGAATATTAGCAAGATATAAAACCTAGAAACTTCAGCCCTTTAAATCACTGTGCCTGG
The DNA here is from genome assembly GCA_023553655.1 of Myrmecobius fasciatus. Lineage (NCBI taxonomy): Eukaryota > Metazoa > Chordata > Mammalia > Dasyuromorphia > Myrmecobiidae > Myrmecobius > Myrmecobius fasciatus. The sequence goes on from JAJPUD010000323.1 coordinate 795, forward strand.
TTCAGAAGAAATAAAGGCATTTGTAAAGATATACTTTACCTATTTTAAGTTAAAATCACGGAATTAAGAATCTACTAAGTGTGTTGAAGCTGTATAGTAAAAATTGTCAATTAGCAGTAAGATCTGAAATCAGAAAGATGTTCTTACTGCCAATATTGCTCCAAGTCTTATTTTTTAAGTAGTGATTTTGAAACAAGGACAGCACCTTCATTTCCCAATATTTAGACTTTCACATTTAAAATATACAACTGTCTCCTCTGAGCAGAGTTTCCGCTTGCCTAGCAGTGTCCACTGAGTTTTAAAGATTTCATAAGCCAATGATGGGTCATGAATGATTTGAAATCATTTGACCATAATAGTTTATGAAAACAAGCATCGGGACAAATGCTGGCACCAGATTTCAAGTGATAAAAACGACAACAACAACTGAAATCAGAGTAGTGTATCCGAAATTCATTATGGGAATGTTAAAAAATATTCAGTCCTTTATACTGGCCTGCAGGGAGAAACAGAACATTAAAAATAATAATAAACAAAACAAAAACCAACGGGAGCAATAATAACCAGTAAGAGAAAGAATTAATTACAAAGTCAAGTTGGGCAGTATTATGTTTTAGAGCCAAAATGCGGTGAGGGGCGAAAAACAATTCACAAAATTTCGCCGCCGCTGGCAGAAAGGGGATGGGGGCAGAAGGAGGAATTAAATATATATTCAAGTCTTTCCAAAAGTTTCTGGGAGGAAGATAACATAAGGCTTGTGAAGGAAGCGTATTTGTCCTCGGCTCGGGATCAGGAGACATTGTCTTTGAGTTTGGAGACTATTTTCTTGTCCTTCACTCTTCTGTTCTGGAACCAAATGGTCACTTGTCTCTCAGACAGGTTTGTGGCTGCGGAAATCCTTCTCCTCTTGTCCTTGTTAATGAACTTGTTAATGGCGTATTCGTTCTCCAGTTCTTTCAGCTGCAGTTTGGTATAGGGTACTCGTTTCTTTCTTCCACGTCTGTAGACACACATATCAGGCTGGTTTAGAGCTACGTCCCCTATTGTAAACGACATTATGTGGAAAAATTAGACTTTTATTACAGGTTTTTAAATCTCAAATGGGTAGTGCAAGAGCCCTGAATTTCATGGGGGAAGGGGGAATGAGGAGATAAAAATTGTCCAGTTGCTTTCATATAATTATTTACACGTTATTAAAGATTATTTGCACTTCAAAGTGAAGGCTAATTTGATGGATGATGTTATTTCCCAAACCGGCATCTTAACAAGCCTGTAATTTTACGGTGCAAAATTTACGGTTTTTTGTTTATGGACATATTTCTGTGTAGATTCTCATATCATATGGACATACACAAATGCACATTTTAATATTCTCATGTGTTTGATTTCCTGGTATTATGGTGTGTGTGAGTGTATATGTGCTCTGATTACAAAACAACATTGAAGCCACTATGGGGGACAATTATTATCCTGAAAAGTGCTAGGAAAATCTTTTTACTTGTCTTTTAAGACAATCAATACAACCTACAAAACAGGAGAACCCAATCAATCCTTTCTCCACAGTCACTTAGTGACCCCAGTTTGCAAATTATATACAGAAATACAGAAGCAGACAGAGAGAGGGAAGGGGGACGGAAAGAGGGAAGGAGAGAGGCAGGGAGGGAGAGAGACAGAGACAGAAAAACAGAATTTGAAAATTAAGACTACAGATCCACAGGCATTAGTTCAGAGTTAAAATTACGGAGGATCTGACACAAACCATACCACCTCTGTGCTTCCTTTAAAAAAATAATTGATCAACTTGCATTATCTGTCTACATCGATATTGGGGTGGGTGGGGTGGGAGGAGCGGAAATGTCAGAACAATTAAAATTATATATATGGATATATGGTTATCATTCTCTCTCTCTCTCTCTCAGTCGTACCTGGAAAGGAAGATTTCCAAAAATGTGAGCTCTGGGACTGGTCTTTAGCACAGTAAACCTGACTGTTCCAGCCATTCGCCAGAGTCCAGGACTGGTAACCTTCCATGGATATGTACGTTTCATGTCTCGGTTCCCCTGAGCCAAAGGTGGAGACCATGTCTATATACCCGGGGACGTGCTGGTAAGGGTTGGTGTAGCCCTGGTAAAAGGACACTTCCTTAGCCCGGGAGGGGACCTCGTTGGCCGGGACACTGGTGCTGGCCAGGCTGGAGACGTCCATGTATTTTTCCACGGGAAAGCCCCCCAGAGAGGCGTGTGGGGAGGACTTGAGTGCGTTCTGTTGGATCCCTACGCCGTGGGACATGCGGCAGCTGTAGTATCCATTGCCAAAATGATAGCCATAGCCCAGTGCCGGGGCTGCCGGGGGCGCTGCAGCTGGAGTCGGAACCGGAGTGGAGCCGGGACAATCCTTGGTAGGGGGTGCCTCGGGACGCGCTGCAGCTGCCGCCGCCGCCACTGCGGACGACGAGGAGGAAGAGGATGAGCCGGAGCGTTCTGCAGCCCCAGGATAGGAGAAACCCGAAGCTGCTGCTGCGGCTGCAGCCGCAGCCGCAGCCGCAGCCGCTGCCCGGCCAGAGTGTGCGCCGAACACTGGCGAAGGAAGGAAGCCGCGGCACTGCCCCGCAGTGGCTGCCGCGGAGGAGGGGGCACCTCCGCTGGCTGCACCGCCGTCCGTTCGCAGGCCGTCCATGTCCCAGCTCACGGACCGGCTCATGGCCCGGCCCGGCCCGGTCCCGGCCCGGCCCTCGTGCAGGACATCATGGCTCGATGAACGGCTTTCCGCCTCCCCTCCCACCCACTCTCTTTGGCTCCCGCCCTCTTTCTCAGGCTCTCTCTTCCCCTCTCTTGTGCCTCCCTCCCTCCCTCCCTCCCTCCAACAGGTTAGCTCATTGCGGGACGTTTATAAAAACGAAGTTCAGGTTGGGAGGGGGCCTGGGCTGCGGTTGGGGGACGGCTCCAGAGTAGAGTGTGGCTGCCGAGGATTGAGCCATTGGCTGCTCCTGGACACGTGGGGGCGTCGGTGTAGGGGAGTGAGAGCTGCTTCCAACCCCCCATCCCACCCCGTCCGGGTCTAGACCCACCCCTTATCCTACAGCCTCCTCCCTTTTCTACCTCTTCTAGCTAAACTCACATCGACCTCCTCCCCCCAAAGCCCTTGACCAAGGCGTTTGCTTCCCCAAAGCCCTAAAAAGCTGATTTTGTTGTAGATTATCTAGGCCCCTTTTTGTAACTGAGGCTCTGAGGCCTGAGTTTTTTCATTTGGTATTTTCAAATTTCCTTGTCTCTATGGACTGCAAATAACTAGATAAAATAGGGACAGAGACAGAGAGGAGAAAGGAATTCGAGGGGGAAAGGAGTCTAGTTTTCCACTATGTTGTTTATCCCGATTAGACTGTTAGACTTCATATCTCAAATGGCCAAACTACACCATGGGGTCAAATCTGCCTTTTTCCCTATCTCATACACTTGAACAGATATATGCCTCGTTCGACAGTCAGAGATATCTGTGTCCACTCAGACTCATCACGGCGAGATGTACTTCTACATAATGAAAGGAGTTTTTTGTTGTTGTTGTTGTTGTTGTTGTTGTTGTTGTTGTTTTGTTTTGTTTTTCCATGCACATTCATGATCAAGGAGCAGAATCTGCCTTCTTCAATAATCCTCTCAGCGCTATTTTCCATTTGTCCTCAATGAAAACATTTGAGGAAGAGAATGAACTCATAAGGATTTCTTCCTTACATTATTTATTACATGACTGCCATAAGAATTATATTGAGAGCATCATGTCATCCCCTCACATTACAGATGCTAATTCAATAAGAAATTTCACTTTCTCAGAAAACTTGTTTCACTTTCTTTTCACGACTGCGAATGGGAAGCAAACTACGTAGTAATTAAAGAAGGAAGTCAAGTTTTTCAAATGAGGTTTGGGAGAACTCGCAGATATTTGAACAATGAAGTCCAGCTTTGATGAGCTTTGACAGGAAAGTGAGTGCACCACTTCCCTCTGCCCCAGGGTTAGAATCGATCTGTAGACAGCACCAAGAACAGTCACATTCCCCTGAGGTTTGCGATAAGGAGCTTTTCCCAAATAAATTGTACTCAGTTTGGTGTCTCTGAAATAACCAGCTACTAAAGTTTAAAGCAGGGCACAACAGTGCTCTGGGCGTGTTTGAAACCCTCCTGGGAAAATTGTTTTCTATTTGGAAAGTTTAGTTTAACTGTTCCTCGAAAGTGCCAGGAATGGGTTCGATAGATAGCCGAATACTGGGGTTTTAAAGGCACTCGGCTAAGAAAAACGAGCTCCAATGGAAATAGGGTAAGTAATGTAGGTATTGGTCAGTGGCCCGAATATCACTTCTTCCACTTTCCTTTGGCATAAAACCCCTTCAGTCCAGCCCATTTCCATGCAAACCCGTTTCACTAGTCTTTGATTGGCTGGTGCCTACTTGTTGCATACTCCTACTGCTTCTGGACATAAGAAAAGCAAAAAGTATTGCTTCGTCTCTCAGTTGTCGAGAAACCGAGAGAGATTTCCTTAAAGAATGGAATTACGTTGATCGTATTTTGTATGTTGACACGCATAATGCAGTAACCACAAAATACTCATATAAAGGGGAAAGTTATGGGAGGAAAAGATGAGAAGGAGAAGGTAGATACTTTCTTTGACCTTTTTGAAGTCTTGGCCATGTTCATTATCAAATCTCTGTTCGGAGGGGTTGGTGAATTTGTGAAATTCAACAGGATTTGTAGTTTAAGAGACCTGTAGTAAGAATGCCAACAGTCCTCTTTCCGAAAGAAGTTATTGACTTCTTTGGGAAGATGAGTTGAAGGAAGGCCAGTTGGTGCCAATATTTACAATGCCTAATTCATATTACTAGCAAGAAATACTTATATGGATAACACTTAAATTTCATCCATTTTGATAAACAGCTAAGAAATCCCAGGGACCAAATAAACTATAGAAAACCCTTTTCTATTATATATGGCACCGAAGTTTTTCTCTGCCCTCATTGCGGGGGTGGTTTCTCTAAACGCAAAGAACCAATTTATATCTATAACAGATTGCCGAACTAGTCAGAGCAAACTAAATTCGGAAGTTCTGTAAACCAAGTCGTTAGCTGCATTTTTACCCTTTGGATCTATTTTTTGGTCTGATAAACACTGTAATGACTTTTTATGTCCTAAAATTAAGGATGAAAAAAAAAAAAAAGGTTACAATCTTTAAAAGATTTTATCGCTTTTCATTGCATTTTCCAGGTAAGAAAATTAAATTTATCTACAAAAAAGTTAATTAGTATTCTAAGGTATTTCTTACCAGGCAGTCTCTCAGCCAACCTCTGACAGATTCTCTCTGGCAAAGTAACTTCAGTTTAGCAACATCACTCCAATAACTTGATCATTTTAGAGAATGAATGTAGAGCACAAAGACAAAAACAATAGTTTACAGTGTGTATAAAAATACAGTGTCTACAGTAATAATGACTAATGAGTAATTTTCCTGAGATTACTGGTTGGGAGCCTTAACAAAAAAAAAAAAAAAATTAGACGTCAAAATAGTTTCATAAACTGTAGCGGTGCACAGATTTGACAGTACTTTTAGTTTGTTACTGCAACAATGAATTTTGTGTTTGTATCCAAAAGACTAAGCAAATATTTCTGTGAAATACACGACCTCTAGCAAAAACAATACAAAACCCAGCCTCAGAACAATCTTGTAGCTGCTTAATTTGTGAATACATATGTATCCATTTCTATGTATAGTCATCAACTATGGATAACCACTTACATAAACATGTATCACTAGAGAGTTAATTAGTCACATAATCATGGTTACAATCATTCTAAGATATTTTCTGTAGTGTTTAAATAGAAAATTGATTGAGAACTGGAGATTCATTTGACCTTCAGTACTCAAGTTTTTAATATAATCAAATACACGGATTGATAAAGAACTAAAACTACCTTCTCAAGTGTCTTAGATCCAATTTTTTCCTCGACTTTTTCTTTCTTTCTTTCTTTCTTTCTTTCTTTCTTTCTTTCTTTCTCTCTCTCTCTCTCTCTCTCTCTCTCTCTCTCTCTCTCTCTCTCCTAAAATTGCACTTTTGTTCTACGAAAGATTTCAACTCTTTCTTCATTGGACTATCTCTGAAAACATTTTCCTGCTTGAAAGAAAAACAAAATATTTCTATTAAATTTGATAAACTGTTGGTCAATACCTTTGAATAATTTAATGAAGATAATGATAACAACAGCCGAATTATGGTCCTGTGGTTGTTCTAAAAACAAACCAAACAAAACAACTAACTCCCTTGGTAAGTATTCTGTTGATTATCGATCTGAGGGAGACCGGGTTTTCTATGGATTCCTCAATAGAATAAATCACTAACTAATTGCAAGAGAGCAATGCCAGCCAGAGTCCATTCACATGCTATACTTAGTTCTAGCTAATTTTTTCTCTCTTAAGGCAAAACCCTTAAAAGGAAACAAAAATAAGGTATAGTTGTACTTTTAAACCAGTTAAGGGGGAGAAAGAATAAAAACAGAAAATTTCAGGTTGAGTAAAGTAATTTCAAGCAGAGTTTCTGCTGTTTAACCTAGCAGTTGTAGTATTAGTGTATTCTAAGTCAAAACTACATTAGCATGCATTGCAATCACCCACCCAGAGTAGACTTTTAAATTACTGTCTCATTACCAAGATGAATTAAGTGCAGATAAACTGTAATTACTATCTACTGGAAGTCCAAAATATGTCGACAAATGAAATAATTAATTAGTAAAGTGTGGAAGTGTTTTTGTTTTGGCATCTTGTGGCTTCATGGAAACAAGATAATATGCTAAATTAGAGGATATTTATTTTGGGGTCATTAACCCCAATCAAGATACAGTTGCCCTCACCCTTTAAACAACAACAACAACAAATCATTGCTCTTTTAAAACCGTTTTCCTTAATTCCATTTAAAAAATACTAGCTCTGACCAATCTTTCAGTTAGTAAGGAGAGTGTAAGTAAAAATACATGTGGGTATTTTGGCCTTATAAGAACACAAGTGAAAGATTACAACATAGGTTCTCAAAGACCTGAGTTGCTTGTGGTGAAAAATTAATGCTAGTGTTATATACAGAATTAAGGTTTTGGAAACACTTAACAGCAAAATACTGCAAGAACAGAGCCACAAGTAAAAACAGAGGGAGAAATTGTTCTTAAATTGCTTCATTTAGCATTTTATCAGATTATAGTACTTCCCGCAGTACTTAGATTCCATCACTAGATGGCTCTACAAGTTTTCTTCAGGAAAGGACATGCTTGGGGTTTGAATCAAGGTGCTTGCTGCCTGAAGGAGAAAATTACTTTCTAGCTTCCAGGACCAGAATCGACAATTTTCTCCAGCCTCCTACCACTGCCTAGACATTCTCCGTTATCTTCCTTGTGGTAAAGAAGGGGATGAGGGAGAGGGAAGAACTTTTACTGGAACATTATCGAACTATGCTTTGAAGGAAAATAATAAACTTATCTAATGAGCTAATTTACGTAAAGCAATTTGCAAATTTCAAAGCACTGCATAAATTCGACTTATTATTATTATTAGTCACCGTCACCTTGTTCCTTTCTTCCTTTCAAGAACTCCAACTTAAGCATCCTAAGTAAATAAAATGCTATACAGACTCCCGGCGCAGCATCGGAGTAGAGGACAAAAAGTCAGGAAGGCAAAGGTGCATTAGCTTATATCCTCTTAGACTGGTGAGTGTGTCTTTCCCTTTCGTCTCTGTAAAGAATAATTAAAGTTAATGGATTGTACACCAATGGATTTCTAATGCCCTTAGGGAAACAATGAAGCAGTCAAGTCCAACCCTAAGATCCTCTAGTACATTTAAAAAGACCCCCATGTTTATGGGAGCCCTCTCATTTCAGTGCATCTTCTAGTACCGCGTTTTATTACCTGCAATCACAGTAATGGCTTGCCACTTCACCTTGGAGGACTTGCAGCTGACCAAGAAACAAATATTTAGTCTGGATTCCTCACAGTTTTTGACTGAGCTAAAAGCTCCTTCTTTAAAGCTTGCATTTTAGGTTAAAAAGTGTCTTTCAACATATTGGATAAAGTTTCTCAAATACGTTAAAAATGTTATTGAAACATTTCTTTGGAGATTTTATATTCCTATAAATTCCAAGGAAATAAAGGTTTGGGCGGATATATATTTATGCACTCTGGATGGTTGTATCGATTTTAAAGAACGAAGATGTTGACTCTAAAATTGTAAGGAGTAAGGTGGAGAGCTTTGGATTTGAGTAAGACTAACCAACCTAATGCCTTTCAAATGGACTTTTAAAAAAATTCTTTAAACACACAGACACACACACACATATGTATTTTCCAAACTAGGCTATATTTAACAAAAATATCTTCAAAATGACAAAACTCACACGGGGAAACCACCAAGAATAGAAATATCATATAATTCTTTAAAATTTCAACTGACATGAAATGTGAGGATGGATTATTAAACACATTCTGTGTACCATTCAGGGTTCCAAAACACGGTTTAATGCAAGATGATTGATGTATTTTATAGTGAGTAATTTCCCTAACATGAACTTAAACGTATTCCTCTCAATAAATGCCCCAATAGAACGAAATATTAGCATTCTTTAAAAGGTGCAAAATAGTTCTTAAACCACCAATAAAGGTCTCGCATTGGCGGCCCTCACGAAAGGAGTTTTGTTTTTCCTCTCCACAAGACATTGGGCTTGGCCACAGTTTCCTTGTAGTTCCTCAGGAAAAGTGTTCAGTGACTGACCCCTTATTTCCCAGAGCTCCCAGGCTGTGAGGCCTTGGATTCTACACACGTATCAGTGGCTCCGAGGCAGACTGGTTCTCTGGCTGTGGTTTAAAAAAATGAAAAGCTTCTCAGAGCAGTCAAGGTATTTAAGAAAACAGATGGGGGCGCCAAACGACAGCAATAAAGCTGCCCGCAGACTTCCGCTTCTTTTACCATAATTGGTCGCTCGTTTCGCAGCCTGGACCAAATGGCCTTTGGACTGCGTGTTTGATTCAAGGATTTGGGACACCATATAACCGGTCGTTATTTTCATTTCGGGCCCCTGGCAAAAACGGATAAAGTTTTCTTAGGTAGCGGAGAGAGATTTTTCAGGGTCTAAAAGAAGGAACCCAAACCCTGATGAAGCAGTCATTTATTTGGGGTGTACATCTCTGCTTACAGATTTCAACAGATTCAAGGTCTTATCTCTGGTCAGGACTTTGAAGGCTTCAGGAAAGAGTGGGAATATATATGTGCCATCGTGGGGAACGGAGGATGGGAGGGGTCTAAGATAGTAAGCGCAAGAGCAACGGGGGAAATAAAGAAGTCTTTGGGCTTTGGTACTAATTTGCTAAGAGGAGCCTGGGTTTTCAGCAGAGCAAGACCATAACAGTGGTTCAGTCCTGAATTGAAGGGGGGGTGGGAAGGAAAAAAGGAAAGTCGGTTGCCATTGGTGGGGCAACTTATGGGTGGAAAAGGAGTGTGATGGAAGTGTAAGATAACAGAGGAGGGTGTGTTTGTGATGTGTGTGAGAGATATTTCTTCCCTTTACCCCACTTAGATGCTTAAGGTTTTTTTATATGTTCTCCCCCATTTCTTGAAATTCCCCACTTTTGACAAAATTCGGACTATTCATTTTTTTTTTAATGATTGGATTTTTGAAGTAAGGCCTATGGCTTTCTAGTGAGACCCTAACGGAAAAATTCAAGCAGAGCACTTTGGTGTCGATGCTTTGGTTATTATTGTCTATTATTGAAAAATTTGCACACAAACATGATCTGCTCTCCGGTTTCAGAAATATCTCTAATTTGCTCAAGCTAAAAAAAAAAAAAAAAAAAAGTAACAAGGGCAAACCGCCTTTTTATTTGCCTCAATGATTTGAATGTTCTGGAGATGGAATCTGGATTATAGGGTTGGATCTGGGATAGGAAGAACAAGACATAGAACGGGTGAAAATCAAGAGATTAGCTTTCGCTTGACCAGTCGCCATCCCAAGTTTCTACCATCCTAGAGAAGGTGGTGGAATATTGCCATTTTCTCCTTGAGCCAGCACATGAGGGAGCCCCGGAAACTTAGTTTTAGTTGATTATGCGGTGAGCTTGTCTGTGGTGTAGAGATTGGGGGTGGAGAGGGGCTTGTGTTGTGGGTTTGAAGGCGACTCTAGAGATGTTCAAGTCTGAGGATTTACCTTCCTTAAGATGGTTGCCATCGGCGTCATTATGACTATCAAATTTATCTCACTGAGAGGCTCGGCTTGGAAACTGCGGTACCTTAGAGTAGCCAGGAGGCATTTTTTAAATTCCCTTCGCCTGGGATTAGCTTCGGGAAGACCC
>JAJPUD010000323.1:16508-19008 GCA_023553655.1 Myrmecobius fasciatus
CCGCGGCGGCGGCCGGGGCGCCCCCCAGCGGTGGCTCCGCACCCTGCTCTTGCCTCAGCTGCCATAGCAGCCAATCGGCGGCCGCAGCTGCTGCTGCTGCGGCCGCGGCCCTGGGTTCCCGGGGAGGAGGTGGAGGGGGCGGCGGAAGCGGTTCGGACTTCGCCTGTAGTGCCGCTTCGCAGCGGTCTGAGAGTAGCTTCTTGCCCTACTCGGCCGCAGTGCTCAGCAAGACGGCAGTCAGCCCCCCGGACCAGAGGGAGGAGGCCCCACTCACCAGATAACTAAACTAGTCCGCTGAGCTACCAGGGGCGGGACTCGGAACTCCCCGCCGCTCACGCGTCTTCCTACCCCGTGCTTCGGGCCGCCGCTAGGGGGAAGTCGAGGGGCAGCGGGGGAAAGCGAGAGAAGGAAGAAGGCGGGTGGGGCAAGAGCCGCGATTCGGTTTCGGAAAAGTTCTTTCTATTTTTTTATTCTCAGCTCGCCCTCTCCTTTCTTTCCTCCTCTCTCTCCCACTCCCTTTTACACACGTGTAATGAACTCTATCTAGGCTCGACGGCAAAAACCCAACCCTAAATTGAATTATTAGTGACTTCCAGCCGGTGCTGGAGTTAATCTTGAATATATAATGAACATAGATGGCCCAGAAGCAAACAGCAATGATAAAGAAAAAAGGAATTATTTATATTATTGCGTTGGGGGCGGGGAGGAGAGAAAGAGATCCTTCATTCCTAGAGTTGTTTTGGGTTATAGTTTGGGGTTGGAAAAAGGTAGGGATTTTTCTTTGAATTTGAGCTTCTTGGCGGAGAGGCGACCCTCTCTCTTCAGTCCAGGAAGAAAAAAAGAAGGCAAAGGAGAGGTTTGGAAAAAGATTGTAAAGGTGGAAGTGGCGATTGCGCGCTTGCCGGTATTTGTTAATGTGTTTATTTGGGAGGTGCAAGAGGAGGACAGAGAAGGAGGGGAGATGGAGAAGATATGGAGGCACTTTTTTTCTTTTCTTTTCTTTTCTTTTTTTGCCACCTTTGCAAAGCGAGACGAAAATAGGGAAGAGTGGTACCAGTGTGCCTCTTCTCTCTCCCAAAGCTCCCTTTTCTTTCTTTCCTATCTTTAGTTTCAATCTTAATGAATTGAAAATGTCTTGCATATTTTATGCAAAAAAGTGTTATTTAATAAGGTGGCTGCGGGTGGACCAATAAAGTGTGAGGAAGTGAGAGATTGACAGGTTATTATAGGATCTTAAGAGGCATTTTAAAGTCCAGCTTTCTAACACCATATTTCACGCTATCTGGGAAATACTTGAATCTCTAAGTATATGATATTACCCTGAAGCATTTACCTTATAGACACTTTTAAAAGTTTGAATTTTTGCCCCACCCCATCCCTACCTCCCCCACTCCCTTTCCCCCCTTTCTCCTTCTTCCCTCCCTCTTGGCTCTTAGCATTATTTCTCACGCATGACTATTGAGCCTTTGCCTCTGAAAAGCCACCACTGGGTAACTGAGACTTGCTATACCAAACCACTGCTACTGGAGGGACTTCCTTGAACTTGAAGAAAGGCACTTCAAAAACCGCCAGTGTTACTGCCATGTCAATTTTGATGCTAATAATGTGCAGATTATGACGAAAATTGCCAATCATGTTCTCTGATGGACCTCCTTTGAATGTGGAATTGGAAAAAAAAGTTCCCCGCACAGAGACCTGCTGTCAAGTACTAACAACCCGCTAAGGGAAGTCATTAGAAGAGACAGATAAGAGACTCGGTACATAAAACATTGTTCTTGGTGCATAGAATGTATGTTATTTAATGTTATCTGTTACCTGAAGTGATTTCGCAGAAGAAAGCCACGTTCTTATCATCTCAATTGCCAATTTTCATTTTGGTAACTTGGACGCCCTGGGTAGACTTTTCTCTGTTAAGTTGATATTCCACCAATGTGAACAGCCTCATTAAATCAAACCCAGATATTTCCATAATGCTCCCTACAGAGCCACTTCACTCTTCACATAATGAGATTTTCTGAAGAGTTGAAGCCCTCAAATAACTTGCTATTGCATGTTTAGGCCCAGAGAGTGGGTTATGTTTGTGTATATCGATATGTAGGCAGAATATATATATATATGCACATATATATATATGATCTTTTCCTTAAATATATACATATGTAAGAAAGAGCGCGCTACATAGATACATATATCGATATACACACACATCGGCACAATTTTCCACGATTTGTTTAAAACAAGTGTCCTGAAAGACCTGTTTTTAAGACACTGGATTTTTGTTTTAATGCTCATATTAGACTTTCAGGAAACTGTTTCGAAACGACTTACTTTTTCAGGAAAAGCAAATTGTAGTTTTTTGTCAGATGGAAAAGATTTCTGGAAAAAAAAAAGATATTTCGAAACTCCTGGGGTATATTCTTGGGGAAATATGGTCAAAAGATGTTTAAAGAACTTTTCGGTTTAAATAGCAATTACCTAATACGCATAATTTTCATTTTGT
>JAJPUD010000323.1:24008-30640 GCA_023553655.1 Myrmecobius fasciatus
AGGAACACTGTTTTAGAAATGGAGATTTACTCTTTAAGTGAGAAAATTCAATTACGGGCAGGATTATGCTGACTGAGGCTCACACTTTCTCTTTGGCTTTATAGTGGATATCTAAGCAGATCAGAAGACTGTCTTCTCTCAACTTTAAACCTAAATTTCTTCCCACTCTCTCTCCATTCCATACATTTGAATTCAGCAAACCCAGAGGTGTGGGATTGTGGGACATAGGTAATGGCAATAGGAATCCTTCTGATGATCTGCCTATGATCTTTGTTTAAATATTGCCTTTTTTGTGTTTGTCCTTTCTTTTCCCAATACAGTGAAAATCTTTTAGGAACAGGGGCCTAGACTTTAGCTTCTTGATATCCATGATACTCCATGGCATAGGAAAGATGCTTGATAAAATTCTTGTTGATTTAATTTTAAAGGCAAATTGACTTGAAGTTCCCTTTGGTAAATTCAAGACTAATCATATTCATCCTTCAGACAGTAAAAAGGTTTTAAGCAGCTTCTTAATATGTTATAGCTATGTTGTTTCACCATTAACCCATATCAATTGGGTTGGTAAGAAGTGGTTTAATCATTCATTTAGTAACCATTTATTAAGGTCTTTTTATAAGCAATACATTGTGTTGGTCACTAGGGAAGATACAAGGACAAGTAAGATATGGATCTGGTCTTCTTATAATTTTTAATTAAATACAAAGGAAGTGAGCATGTGGATGATTCAGAGCAATTCATCATCACTAGTTGTGATGGAGGCGGGAAGGGGAGGAACTAGCATAAAGCTTAAATCCTGTGTGTTAGTATAATGTATATTTTAATTTTAGTCAGATATTTTAGTTCATTTTTTATTATTCAGGGTGATTGTTGACACAGATCATGCCACCTAAATATTCTCAACTCTTCCATTAAACTGGACCTCAGAGCTGTCAGTTATGTATGTCAGCCAAGAAGGGTACATATGGTCCCAATCTGGGAGCTATCTAAATCTAGAGGAACCTCTCAGTCTGTTGAAACTCTTTGTTCCACCTGAGACAGCACTTCTGGAGAGCTTTTATAGTGACCAGAGACTGGGATTGGTTCACAACTGGAACAAAAAGATCACTTCTGAAATTTGCATTTTTTTTTCATTCTCTTAACAGATAAATTGAGAAAGAGAGTGAGAGAGTTCAAGACTTCCACTAAAGCTTTTTCTCAACTTGATATGGGAGTTGGGGAAAACTCCTCTCTTCATTTTCATTGAGCTGAGTCATTTTTCTCTAATTTTCACAGAACATTGGGACCTTGATTGAGGTCAGTTAGGGTTAGTCTTGAATTTTTAAGTTGTCTCCCAAAACTTTAATACTGTCTGGTTGGGTGGAAAGCTCTTAGATTAAGTGATATGCATTCTAATCTACACTTTTTGGTGAGGTAGTTAATGGTGAGGATCTCATCACCACTTCATTCACTCTCCTGGGACACATAACTATGGAAAAGCAGTTACTGTTCCATCAGCAAAAAAGGATAGCTTTAAATTTTGGCTTTTGGTTCATATCTGAAACCATGAAACTGAAGTTTCCTTTCCAAAGACTTAACTTTGAATGGTTGATTTTATATTTACTGAAGTTTAGAGCATATTTAGGATAAGGAAAGGAATGACCTAAGAAAGGAGGGAAAGAGGAAAAAGCACACATGCAGACAGTGAGAAAGAAATGTCTGCTGAGGAAAAATTTGGCTATTGGTAAAGGGTCTTCCAAACTTCATACGACAAATAGTGGTATTGGGAATGAGAATCTAAGGGTGGGAAGATAGAGAAGGAAAAAGGAACTGAACTTATTAAACCTGTACATTTTCTATTCTTGAAGAAAAGGAAGTGAATGGGAAATGGATAGCTGCTTCTTAAATAGCATGAGGTCCTAGCAAGAGTGCTAAATCTGGAGTCAGATGATCCAGGAATGAATAGTCTGCCACTTTTTAGTCATTTTAGCTATCATTAACTTGGACAAGTGACTTAACCTAACCTTTCTGAACTTTAGTTCCTTCATCTTTAAATTGGTGGTTTTACTTGTACTACTTATATAATACAATTGATGTGACAGCAGAGTTTCCTAAGATGTAAAGCACTATAACAATGTGACTTATTATTTTGTGAACATGGTAAGGTGGCTAGATAGAAGAAGGGAGAAATTGTTGGCAAGAGATAGGGGACAATTTGGTCTGCAGTTGAGAAAATACCTAGTTGAGATAACCTTTATCTGCCTGCTTTAATGAGGTGAGCTGAGACTTGGATCCCCAGCAATTATTTTCAGGAGCCCTTAGATGGCCCCTGGGGGCCTCGGTGAGCATAATACCATGGCTAAAAGGGAATCCACTAGAATCCATGAGCCATGATTGATATGTATTGGGTAAATTGGCTGCATCAGCCTTCAGAAACAGAGTAGGAAGTTGGGATGGGGGGGTGGAGTGGGGGAGAAGTCCTTTAGCTACTAAGGGACTTCCGTGGAGATCCTGGAGTCCACAAATTAGTCAGGTACAACCTGACAGACTGGACACAGAGAAGCAGGCTGCTGCAACTAGACTGTTGGAATTCATCAGGGAATTTGGTGATGACTCAGGATGGGGGAGAGGGTGTAAAGGGATGGAAGGGTGGAGAAAGGAAGCAAAAGGAAGGGAGGAAAAGAGATCAGAAAGGAAGAGAAGGAGGAAAGGGGAAGGAAAAGGAGGTAAGCAAGGGAAAAAGAGGAAATGAAAAAGAAAGGGGTATGAGAAGGAAAGTAGCTGAAAACTTTGATAAAACTAATCTTTCTATTCTTTTTTTGGGAGCAAGGCAATTGGGGTTAAGTGATTTATCCAGGGTCACATAGTAAGTGTCAAAGGTTTGAGGAGGGATTTGAACTCAGGTCCTCCTGACTCTAGAGCTGGTACACTATGCACTTCAACATCTAGTTGCCCCTAATATTTCTATTCTAAACTCCAATTTAGGGAAGAAAAGAATTTTGAAAGAATGACAGAAATTTTGAAATGTATTTTTCCAAAGGGTTTCCAGGTAGTTGTAAGTCCAAACTATACCCAATGTATCCTAGGAAGCAGAGAGATTGACAAATCACCAATATTTTTATTTATATATTTATTTTTTATCACGTAATATTTTAGGCCATATGGACCCGGAGACATTGGCAGTCTATGACTTGGGCTCACAATTAGCCATTTTCTTTCAAGTAAATGAGCAATTTCATTGATGGTATTCTAATCATAAGACTTTCATACTTACGATTTCATCTATGTGGAGAACTTTTCGTATGGAAACTTCTTCCACTGATACAGATCAACAATGATCTGTAATTGTCTTGAGAGTTGTTGGGGCCCTAAGATCTAAAATATCTTCTTTCCCTTTCCTCCAGTCCCTTATCTTCCTCTTCTTCAGAGAAGAGGAGTAGGGGTGAAACACTTTCTCTTTCTCTAGGTGAGCCCCAATACTCTCCAAATAATTCTGTGTTTTTTACCTTTAAAGATTGGGTCAGATGGTTTCTAATGAGTTATAAGGACACTGGGTAGGGCTGGGTGTATTTCTATTTGCCAAGTCCTGGTAGTTTCTCCCAAGTTAATCTCTCTGAAAAGGATGGGTTCTTACCAAACTACCTTCAAAAATGTCCCTCCAGAGTTCCATGAGACATTTTGAAGTCACTCAGCAGCAATTCACTTTCTCTATCTGAAAGTTCAATTTCCTCCATATAGAGGGCAGGGACATTTTCCCCTGCTTCCTTGGCCCTGTTCAGAGTAGAGTTGTTCATTTGGTGGGCTCTGATTGGGTAGGAAATTGAAGAAAAGAGATGCCATTTAGAATTATAGGATATTAGTGGTTTCCAGCCAAAGATGGAAGGGACTTTGAAAGTCACTGAATCCAAATCTCTCATTTTATGGATGAGAAAACTCAGCTTGGAGAGGCAAAGTGATTTGTTCCAGGTTACACAGCCAGTAAATGGCCAAGGCATTGTTTTCACTCATGTCTTCATAATTTCTCAGTATGCTTTCTACTTACAATCCTGCCTTAACCACGGGTAGTGTGTATGTTCATATGTGTTGAAGAGGAATTCCTATCAAGCTTCATTGCTGGCATTCAGCAGGGAATTAAATACTTCACTGGAATCACTCTTCTACAACTGGACAATTCTGAAAACAAGGTCTTGTCCAGAGTTCACAGGCTCTCATTGGTAGAGAGTTGAGTATCCAAGCCAGAAGTCTTGGAGAGACTGGGATTTATGGGCACATAGAGAGTTAGAGTAGCTTTTCCTGAGAACTTGATGGATCATTTCAGAGAGGGTTTAATCCATTTCACCCAATTGCCACTGAACCCTTGTGAAACTAGGTAGGAAAAGGGTTAAAATCCTTACTGGTTAAAAGGAAAAGGGACAAAACTAATCAAGTTAAAACTTAGGAGTTAGGGGAACAGGCATAAAAAAGTCCTCAGCATTTTTGTGGGGGTCAAAGGGCACCAAAAACCTAATTGGACCATAGGATTTGATCTACTATAAAGATCTAATTAATGCTCAGGAAGAAGTTTCCAGGTCTGATCTTCCTTGCTTCTCAAAAAAACCCAAAAACCAAAAACCAAAAAACAAAAACATAGAATTCAGGTATGCCTCGAGATTATAGGACAAACATTCCACTGATTGTTGAACTCTCCAAAGAAATAATTTTTGTGCTTTGGCTTGAACCTATTCTATGTCACCAGCCAGGAAGAGATTGAAGACATAAACCAGGAGATAGAAGACAAAAATAATAAAAATAAAGCAAAGACATGGTTGGCACTGAGGCAGAGATTGGAGTTAGGCTGCCCAGTTGGGGTAATGTAGACTCTATTCTGAATTTCAGTAGTGAGTACAAGGGACCACTTTATCATGTTTTTTTTGGAAACTTGTCAAACAAGGTCTCTGAAAGAGAACTAAGGTAGATGGGAAAGTCATCCAGTATATATATGTGAAGGCTTGTTTTAACTTCCTATATTATTATTAGCATATCATTAATTCCATTGTGCTCAAAATGTCTAATTTCAGAATGTTGCTTATTTGATAGGAAATGTTATGCTACTTAGAGCCAGAATATTTTTTAGCTGACATTTGCATTTATCTTAAATAGTTATTTTAAAAATACAACCTTGAGGGGATCATTTGTATTATTTCTTAAACATGTAATCTAGAGACACTTCTATTTCTCTGGTAGGACTGATTTCTCCTTAACTGACATCCATGGGAATACCTACTATTTCTTCTAGTTTTCTTTGCATCCATGACCTTTACTTAAAGGGATTATTGTTTATTTAGAGGGTCGAGTTTGGAGGTCCATCTTGGTCTCTTAATGAATTCTACATTTTTTGATAGAATACTAAGTAAGATATTGTCTTGTTTCCCATTGTTAAGATTCCTACATAGGATTAAGAATGTAGAAGTCATTTATTGTCCCAGGAGGTTAAGTGACTAAGTGACCAAGAGGTCATGAAGTGAAGCCCAGATTTGAACCTAGAATTATTGATTCCCCACACAGAACTTTTTCTGCTTTATTGATTTTTTACTTTGTTAGCTGTTAGAACAGATTTCAAGGACAGCATGGTTGCTGTGATAGTGCCTCTAAGACTGGGTAAAGTTTCTGAGGGGATACTCTCCTCCCTTGGGATATATTCTGAAACTCAGTTTCTAAATTGACAGTAATTCAGCCTGGGAGGAGATTAGATAAGCATGTAGATGCACTGTAAAATTGGCTTGAAAACCTCCGGTGTACGCTGCATGTTTTTACTAAGCAATGTATATTTCTAAGATAACAATAATTTTTGTTGATATTTTGTTGTTTATCTCCCAAGAGATAAAACCAATACTCCCTCCCAAGCACCTTGTTTTTTAAATTAAATTTTATTTTTCACTATATGTTGAGGTGTCTCATTATAAATCCTGAATTCATCACCTTTTTGTCAGGAAATGGATTGTCAGGAAGTGATTCAGCATCATACTCAGCAATCAGGGTTGGTCATTGTTTTGAGTTCCTTCAGAATTATTTTTTTTTTTTACAATGTTGTATAGATGGTTCTCCTGGTTATGCTTTCTCAGTATATAAAAGTCCTAAGTTTCTCTGAAACCATACCCCCTCATCATTTCTTACAGCAGGGTAGTATTCCATTACATTTGTATGTCATAATTTATTCAATCATTTTTTAATTGACGGAGTTTCATTTAGTTTCAAGTTATTTGCTCCAACAAAAGAGCTACTATAAACATTTATTCTTTCTTCCACATCTTTGGGGCCTAGTAGTGGTTTCAGTTCTTGCATTCAGTTCAAAACAGGCCACCTCATTTTTTATTTACATTGCCTTTATTTAAATTCATATCTTCATTATCTCTCACTGCTGCCAGAGTGATGTTTTTACAAATTCTAGACTTAGCAAATACCAAACAAAACGAGAACTTCCATATACATTGTATTATAGGAAGAAAGGATTGTACATGAAATGGGAATCTGTATTATATATACGTATTTGATTTTTTTTAAAGAGATAACAAATTCAATGTGTAACTTTCAAAAATGTCCTTCCTGTAATACTTTTTGGTCTTCATTTCTCTCTCTCTCTCTCTCTCTCTCTCTCTCTCTCTCTCTCTCTCTCT
>JAJPUD010000323.1:38290-97888 GCA_023553655.1 Myrmecobius fasciatus
GAGAGAGAGAGAGAGAGAGAGAGAGAGAGAGAGAGAGAGAGAGAGACACTCTCCAAGATCTATAGCTATGAAAACTAAGTATCTCCAACATGACCTATAGTACTAGACTTCATTTGCCTGGAGGACCTTAGAATTCAGAGTGTAGTAGAAAGCTAGTGATTCTGCCTAGTTATTTCAGAAAATGGTCATTGGCTAGGAAGTGTGGTTGCACTCTATTTGGCCTTTATGTATTGCAAATATAAAATATCACTCTCCAGTGATCTTAATTCTCAGTCCATTAAATGTAGTTACTCATTTAAATGGCAGCATATTTAGCTAGTAAACAGATGATCTCTACTATACACTAAGAATTAGAAAGCTGTGGTTTGCATTGTTTTTGTGCTTTAGGCTCTGGACTTCTTTTTTCCTTTAACATTTTCCAATATCACTACTATCTTCTCTGCCCCCCTCCCCATCCTCCTCTCCACACATTTTTTTTGCACCAAACACTAAGTGGAAAGAGAGAGCTGATGAGGTCAATATGGAATTTTAAATCATGATTGATGGTGACATCTGAGTTTGAAAGGCATTATAATTTATATCATTATTGGTTTTTGACAGAGGCTATTGAGAAAAAGTACAACATATTTTTAAGCACATATATACATGATACATTTAAAGCCTGCTTCATTTACATTTTTTAAAAATCCAATTCTATCCATGAGAACACTGGACTTAATTCTCTAAGATCTCCTTGGCTTCCTTTCTTTTCCAATTACTAATGAACTTCATTATCTCTCACCTAGGTTACTGTAAAAACCTGGTCAACCTTCAATTAATCTTTTTTTCCTGCTTCCAGTCTATTCTATACACAGCTGCCAGAAGAATTGATCTTCTTAATGTACATTCTGGCTATGATGTTTCCCAGCACCAAGATTGTGATTAGTACTCCATTACCTACTAATTACAGTAGAAACCCTTCAATCTAGTGTTTGAGGCCTTCCATAATCAGGTTCCATCCTTTCCTTCCTGTCTTATGTCCACTGCTCCCATTAATATAACCAATGCTTCAGCAATACCAAATTGTTCCTTAGAGCAGCTTGTATTGATCCACCTTCATGTTTGTATTCACTGTTGCCTAAATGGACTATGCTGTCCCTACATATACACCTTCATTTTTTGATACTCCATTCAAATAATACCTCTTTCATGAAACTTTCCCTGAAACCTCTCCCACTCTAAGTGGATATGTAACAACTTGTAACAACTTGAATAGCAATTTTCTTGCAACTGCTTGTTATTATAATTTGTTGATCAGTCATTTTAATCAAACCCAACTCTTTGTGATGCCTTTTGGAGTTTTCTTGGCAAAGATACTGGAACATTTGCCATTTCCTTCTCTGACTTGTTTTACAGAGGAGGAAACTGAGGCAAACAGGGTTAAATGATGCACCCAAGATCACAAAGCTAGTAAGTGTCTAGGGTCAGATTTGAACTCAGTAAGATAAATCTTACTGACTCTAGGCCCAACACTTAATCCACTGTGCCATCTAGCTGTACTGGTATTATAGTTATTTTTGTCTAATTTCTCAATATAGGCTATAATTTCCTTGAGGGCAGAAGCCATGTCTTATTCCTCTCTTTGTAGCTCTTAGTACTTAATACAGATCCTTACACAAAGGACTATGTATTATTCATTTTTTAAAAAATTTACAAATGCTAGTCAGCTGGTCAGCCAATAAACATTTATTAAGCACAAACTATGTATAAGGCACCATGTGAAGTACTGGGGATACAAAGAAAGATCAAAAACAGTCCTTGCCTTCAAGGAGCTCACAGTGTAATGGGGGAAACAACATGCAAATAATTATGTATAGACAAGTTATATACAGATAAATTTTAAATAATCAACAGAGAGAAGACACTGAAATAAGGTAAAGCAAGAACAGCTTTATATAGAAAGTTGTATTTTAACTGAGAACTGAAGGAAGTCAGACAAGCTAGGAGGCAGGTATGAAAAGACAGAGTATTTCAGGCATGGAGACAACCAGAAGAAATACCTGGAGATAGAAATTAGAGTATCTTGTGTAATTCAACAGCAAGGAAAGCTGTGCCACTGGTTGGCAGGGCACTGAGGATATGGGATAGAGGTATAAGATGTAAGAAGACTAGAAAGGGGTGTGTGTATGTGTGTGTGAAGGGGCAGGTTATGAAGGGCTTTGAATGCCAAAGAAAGAATTCTAGATTTAATCCCTGAGATGATAGACAAGGAGCTACTTTAGTTTATTGAATTGAAGGTGGGGAGCTGAAATGGTCAGGTGAGCATTTCTTTTTTTTCTCTCATTGCAATTTTTTCCCAAAATACATGTAAAGATGATTTTAACAATCATTCTTGTAAGACTTTGTGTCTGAAATTTTTTTCTTCCTCCCACCCTTTATCATCTCCTTCCCCAAGACAGCAAACAATCTGTATAGGTTGAACATGTACAGTTCTTTTAATTATATTTTCATATTTGTCATGTTGTATAAGAAAAATCAGACCAAAAAGGAAAATATCATGAAAAATAAAAAGCAAACAAACAAACAAAAGTTGAAAATACTGTGCTTTCAACTTGTCAAGTATTTCAACATTATTAACATGTAGTGGACTTCCTGCCATCTAGGGGAGGGGAGGGGACTGGGGGTAAAATTTGTAATGGAAAGCTTTGTAAAGATCAATGCTGGGGAACTACCCATACATATGTTATACAAATAAAAAGCTTTAATAAAAAAAAAAAGAAAAGAAAATACTGTGCTTTGATCTTATTCAGTCTCCATAGCTCTTTTTCTGAATGTGGAACGTATTTTTTTATCCCAAGTCTATTGGGATTGTCTTGGATCATTGCATTGCTGAAAAGAGCAAGGTCTATCACAATTGATCATCACATAATCTTTCTGTTACTGTGTAGTGTTCTCCTGGTTCTGCTCACTTCATTTAGCATCAGTTCATGTAACTTTTTCCAGCCTTTTTTTTTGCAATCAGCCTGCAGATGGAACATTTCTATATACACAGCTGAACAGAAAAAAAAGAGCATTGCATTTGCAGGCATGATTCTACACACCTTGTATAGCTAGCTTTTCTCTCCAAGTATACAACAAATTCAAAATATTTTCAAAGCTCTCCTGCTTTGCCTTTTTCTCTTCCTTCTGTTCTTTTCTTGCGTATTTTAAAGATACTTCAATGTTTTTCTTTTCTTTTTCTTTTTAATTAAAACTTTTTATTTGCAAAACATATGTATGGGTAATTCTTCAACAATGTCTTTCTTTTCTTATCCCCTATTTTTAACTCAGTCCCTAACCTTTCTTTTTCAAATCCTGCCCTTCCTCTCAAAATTGAGAGAAGAAAACAAAACCCTTGTATTAAATATGTAGTCAAGCAAAATGAGTCCCCATATTGGCCATGTCTGAAAGCACAATTCATTCTTCACCTTGAGTTTATTTTCCCCCGTCAGAAAATGTGTAGCATATTTCTTTATCATTCCTCTGGAATTGCAGTTCATTTTATTCATCTCTACATACCATTTAATGCTTAATCCAGTGCCCTGCCTAAGGTAAAAAATCAACAAATTTTTGTTGAATGAATGGATTTAAGATAATACTCTAATATACATATATTTAACTAGATTCTGATATGTGAATAATGAATTCTGAGGTGGTCACATGTATTTTAATTTACAATATTTGAAATTATAATTATGAAAATGTGAATCTGAATAATATGACTATTTCAAAGGGATTCATTATCGAACTAACTGGGACTTAGTTGTATAGGTACATGTATGCATGTTATTTCCTCTTGATACATTGCATACATTTTCTAGGGAAGAGACTGTTTTCACTTTTGTCTTTATATATCCAGTGCCCAGCACAGTGTTTGCTAGCACACAGTAGGCATCTAATAATAATAAATGCTTGTTAACTGATTTAGTGCAGTTTGAATTTCATACGGGTACTTGGTTTAAGTAGGTTACTCATCAGTAAAATGAGCTGGAAAAGGAAATGGCAAACCACTCTAGTGTCTCAGCCAAGAAAATCTCAAATAGGGTCATAAAGAATCAGACATAACTAATAACCACAACAAAACAGACATAATAATGGAGTTATTTATCTAATAAATCACTGTTTGGTTCTATTCCACTTTTGTTTTCTTAACCACTTATGGACTCTTGGGGATTCCCTTCCCTAGGAATAGAATTATAAAGGAAATCATGATTCTTATGACTACTTTTTTATGTATGTAATGTTTTATGTATGTATATTATGACAACTATTTTCAAACCAAACTAATTTTATGGTGCCCTTCATTATGTATTTATAGTGTGGCAGGCAATATCATTAAGTATTGTTTCTCAATCCATTCTCCAAATAGTGTTCAACATTCAAAAGTACAGGTCTATGTCATGTCTGGCTTCAGAAGGTTCAATGACTCCCTATTGCTTCTTAGTATAATAAGGAATTTCATCACTCTGGCATTTAAGGACCTCCACAGTCTAGCTTTAGCCTACCTTTCCAGAGTTACTTCATATTGTTATTCCTTAATATTCTATAGACTGGTCAAATTGCCCTAATAGATTGCAGATTTTTGAACATACAGGTGTATTTCAGAGAGCTGACTCAGCAAAAATACTGGAACAGATTTGGAACCATCTGATTGTGGATGGTAGTGATTTTTTAAGGGTAGTATACAATTAAATTAAACATTTGTTAAGTGTCTCCTTTGTTCAATGTTATAAAAAAGTGGATAAGCTGTTGGATTTGGACACAGGAATATATGTGAGTTCAAATCCTGTCTCAGAAACTTATTATGTGGTCTTGGGCAAATCAAATAACCTCTGGCCTCCAGGTGATTCCAATTCTGTCTTTGATTTAGTGTCAGCCCCTATCCTCAAGGAGTTTATCCTTTCCTGAGGACATATGACATGGACACATTAATAGCTAGGAATCTTAGGGAAGCCTTGCCAGTAGATAGAAGTGGCACTTGATTAGAAATTTAATA
Organism: Myrmecobius fasciatus; assembly: GCA_023553655.1. Lineage (NCBI taxonomy): Eukaryota > Metazoa > Chordata > Mammalia > Dasyuromorphia > Myrmecobiidae > Myrmecobius > Myrmecobius fasciatus. The sequence continues at coordinate 43,305 of JAJPUD010000323.1, forward strand.
CAGATCCTGAGAAGCAAAGGTGAAATGGGAACAAATTTCAGACATTGTGGAGGGAAGGGTAACATATGAATACACAAAAAAGAGATATTGTAAGAATGTATGGAAATCATAGAGGAACAGATGTTCAGGGAACAGATCATAGGTAGTAGGCTACTTTGTTTATGAGATAATACTAGAAAGGTAGGCTGGAACAGATTCTGGAGGGTGTTCTGAATGTCAGGTGGAAAGCTTATATTTTATTCTAGAGTGATAGGGAGCCACTGAAGCTTCTTGAGAAGAGATGTCACGGGGCAGCTAAGTAGTGCAGTAGATAAAGCACCAGCCCTGAAATCAGCAGGACCTGAGTTCAAATCTGGCCTCAGATACTTAACACTTTCTAGCTGTGCAGGCAAGTCACTTAACCCCAATTGCCTCAGGGGAAAAAAAAAAAGTATCATCACCTTCACAGTTGCTCAACCTTACAATCTTAGTGTCATTTTTTCCTCCACACTCTCTCTCTCACCCTCCCATAGCCAATCTGTTGCCAAGGCCTGTTGATGTTATCTGTATGATATCTCTTGCATATTCCCCTTTCCCTTCTGCAATCACTCTGGTACAAGCCCTCACACTTCATGTATTAGAACTATAATATATATATATTCACACACATAACTACATCTTTGTATACATATACATATGCTCACATGAACAACACTCATACACACATGCATATTTATACATATGTAGACATGCATCTAACACAATATTAATATGGTTGACATAGAATACAGATTTCTCTCTTGGTTGAATTATCTGAGATCAATGATTACTAGCCTTACTTTTTTTCCCTAATGAATTCTACTTTTGATCTCTGTTATAGTGTTTGTATATTTCTTATTTCCTTTCTCTGCTAACTCTTCTACTTTAATTTTATTCTTTAACTTGCCTTGCTATTGCTTAACCTCCCCCAATCCATGAAACCCTCCCTTATCTTCTCCCCATCCTTTTCCCTTCCTCTTTATTCCATTCTTGGATTATTCTTATACATTTGAATCAATTACATATATCATCAGTTACAATAAATGGTGAAGTGTTGAATTCTGTGGATAAGTTCTCTTAACTTGGCAGTATACATTTCAGGGATGTTCACATCCATAATGAAATTGACACACAAATTGGCAGAGTCAGCTCAGTGTTTGGGAGAAAAGAGGGATTAGACTAACTACCAAACTGAAGGTTTACAGAGCTGTTGTGTTGACCTCATTGTTGTATGCCTGTGAAACTTGGACGGTATTCCAGCACCATGCCAGGAAACTGATTTGCTTCCATTTGAATTGTCTTAGGGAGATTCTGAAGATTACCTGGCAGGATAAGATACCAAACACTGAGGTCCTTTCTCTAATTAAACTGCCAAGCATTCTAAGTTTACTGCAGAGAATACAACTTCATTGGCCTAGTTACATTGTTTGAATGCTAAATGTATGCTTGCCATATATATATATGCATATATATATATATATATATACATATATATATATTATGGAGAACGCACACTAGGCAAGCACTTACAAGGTGGTCAGAAAAAGTGATACAGGGTATACTCAAAGTCTGTCTTAAGAACTTTTGTATAGGGACAGCTAGGTGGTGCAGTGGATAGAGCACCAGCCCTGAAGTCAGGAGGACCTGAATTCAAATCTGATTTCAGACACTTAACACTTCCTAGCTGTGTGATCCTGGGCAAGTCACTTAACCCCAATTGCCTCAGCAAAAAGAAAAAAAAAGAAAAAAAAAACCCTTTTGAATAGGTTTTATAATATGGGGGATACTGCACAGGTCCTCCCAGCATGACATGCCCACATCAGAAAAGGTGCTGTGCTCTATGAGCAAAGCAGAATTGAAATATTCCAAAAGAAATTGAGATGTAAAAAATTAGTGAAGCTACTCCATATATTCATATGGACTATTTGTGTCTGACCTGTGGCAGAGCATTCCAAGCATATTGGTCTGATCAGCCATTTTGGATATAGTTGGCAACTCGACTCTAATATAATGATGCCATTTTGGTTTTCTTTGAGAAGGAAGGACAACAAACAATTGTATATCATAGAAATAATACTTTTAACAAAGAAGCATGTGCAAAGAATTCCCCCTCCTCCCAGTTAACTTTCCTTTTAAGTATCATTTTTACTGAACAGGTAGCTTTCTAGATTTAGGATAAGTTCTTTGAAAATAGAGAAAAAAAGTCAATCTTATATCAGTGTCAATGCTGGTAGTAAGACTGGTATATTTTAATTCTGTCACTCTTCTTTTGACTCAAGTCTATCCATAACCTGGACTATCTATCCTCCTGCACAATCCCAGTTTTTCTCCATTTCCAAAATGTTAGTCACAAAATGTCAAGAAAGAAATAAGAATTTGGGGTAGGAAGTTTTAATTGACAGGCTAGATAAATGTTAGTGACAGCTTACTATTTTCCCTTAAGAACACCAAATTTATCTATAATCTTTAAAGAAAATTCTGTTCTTATATGTGGGTCTACTATTTGGTACAATGTCCTTTCTTGCCAAAGCATTTCTTCTCATAGGAATCTGGGGTAGGCCTCCCTCTTGGAAAGATTCTTTATAAGTCTTCCATTTACTACTACTGATTAGAAACTGTTACTTCATAGTTTAGGATTCTGACTTCAGCTGGTGGAGCCAAATATCCCTGCCCCAAATTCTTCGAAAGTCCACATTGCTTCTGTATATTGTGGGTATTAATAATAGGAGGGGAATTGATCTAGCCAGCTGAAAATGCTTTTTACAATGAGTTCCTAAAATATATCAGCTCTGGTTTGGATTCTATTATTTCATATATTTTGGCTACCTTAGATTATCCAGGAGTAGCTTCCTTGTCCTCAGAACATAGAATTTGAGAGTTAGAAAGTGCTTTAGGAATTTGATTCAATTTTTTTTGTGTGTGTTTTGCAGAAAAGGAAACTGAAATCCACAGAAGATAAGTGATTTGTTTGAGGTCACACTGGGAATTAGTATGTAATTAGTGTCAAACATGGAATTGGAAGCCAGAATTCCCCACTTAAAGATTCATGACCTATCCTACTCCGTGCTACCTCCCTTCATAAAAAGAGATACATGCGTGGTCTTTGTTATTCTACCTAGTATTTGGAGTAGCTAAGAAATTATTATTAGTACTTCCCAAGTACTAGGCCAAGTTTTGACCAATGGTTCTGTCCTTATTTGGTGTCATTTGCTATTTTTTTAATGAACAAAAATTGATTTTCTTTCCATTCCATTCTTTAACTTTACTTTATCCTTTAACTTGCATAGTCAAACAAAACAAATTTATGAATTGGCTATGTCCAAAGATATGTATCAATCTGCATCTTTAGTCTCTCAGACAGGAGGTAGCCTGGTTCATTTTCATTCTTTGATGCCATTTAAACTTTTTAGACAAGGTATCTCTTCTCCTGACTCCCCAGACTATTCATTAGTTATTTAGGGGCTTCTGATTGTTTCCAGGTACATTCCTATAAGACACTGAGGATACAAGTTAGTATACAAAGTAACACAACTATGATAATAGTACTACGACTAATCAACTACTAATGATACAAAAAAAAATCCTGTGACACTGGATGAACAGTCTTTTTCTCTTAATTTCAGAATGCTTTCTAAGAAACACAAGAGCTTCTATTGCACATGTTTAACCTATTTTGGATTACATGCTATCTAGGGGAGAGGGAGAATGTGGAGGGAGGGAGAAAAAATTGCAAGGGTGAATGTTGAAAACTATCTTTGCATATATTTTTAAAAATAAAAAAAACTTTTATTTTTATTTTAAAACCTTTTTATTTTCAAAACACAGGCATAGATAGTTTTTATACATATATAAAGAGTTTCTAAGCACTCCTGTAGTGATCTCAAATGGGGAAATCTGCACATGTTGAACATCTATATCGATGATAGAAAGAGAAAAATTACTCACCAGATCATCTTACATCATGATACACCGACTAACCAAGAAGGGATCCAGGGATCAAGTGATCTAGGAAAGCAGGCAGACAAACATTTTTTGATGGTTAGAAACAATGAGTATGGAAACTAGAGTTACAAAATCCTCTTTTGTAAAAGCATTCATTTTAATGAGATTTCATTTTTCTCTGAAAATCCACCTGTAGTGAGATATAGGAAAAGTACATTCAGAGACACACTGAAGCAATGTGAATTTATGGTTGACAAGAAGAGCAGCATAGACACAAACACAGTTTATATCCTTGAATAAAAAGGTCATTGTTTCCAGAATGAATAAATAGTAAGTACTTGAGGAGTTGAGCTTTCTGAATTTCCTAAATTTAGCAGTAAAAACCAAAACCAAAGTGAAACAAAGGGTTCTTTAAATTGTGACCAGATGACAAACTAAAGAATGTCTTTGCCTTCTACATTCTTAGGAAAAGGCTCTTTTTCAAACATTGGCTTTTAAGTTTACATTATCATTTAGATCATTGGCAAATGGTTGCCCTTTGCAATGACATAGCATACATTTTTGGCTTTTTATTCACCCTGGAAACCATGACCTTGTTCTTTATAGCTACACATCATGTTTACCTCTATGCTGCCCTTTTTGGAAAATGAAGAAGAGCCATAGGTCCTTCTTTAAAAAGCCAATTTATTCTTTTTGCATCATGATCATTTTTATGTGTTTCCTCCCATAGATTAATACTTCCCCTGCAAAAAAAAAAAAAGAATAGTAAAGTAAAATTAACTAACAGGATGAGTCTGCAGTGTTCAGTGGTCATGATCTTCCACCTCTTTGCAAAGGGGTAGTTGGTGTTTTTCTTTCTGTTTCTTGGAACCGGGATTGATTGTTGAATTTAATACATTGAATTCAGTTCCCCTTCAGAGTTCTTTTACTTCACATTATTTTGGTCATTGTATATGTTCCTTGCTTTGCTTCTGAGGACCACATATTTGCTGCTTTTGATGATTTGCAACATCTTATATCATAACTTGGAATGCATCTTATAGGACCATTTAATCCCTTATAGAGAAGTTGAGTTTTCTGAATTTCCTTAACTTAAAAGTGATATATATATATTTTTGATAATTTACAATTAGCTGCTGCATAAAGAAATATAGTGAAGTGGGCATGTGAACAATTAGGATGGCTTCACTGATAATTTTTCACTTCATTTGGCAAAAAGGTATATGCTCTTTCAATAGGACATTTTATTGAAAGAAGTAGACATTGGCCTTTTATCTTTTAAAGCCTGATATTTACAGAGAAAGCTGCTGGCTCTCTAATTGCAATGTACAAAAAATAACACACAATCTCATTTAATCTCTATGAGTACTTGCCATATTTACTTTCCTAAGGGATATTCAACAAAACTTGCAATGCATTCTAACTCAGGTTTGAAATAAAGAAGCCAGAATAAATGTGTTCTGTATACTAAAGTAGTTAAAACTGAAAGATAAACCTATGGCACTATTTAAATAAAAACCCTCCTGTGTGTTTCCAGAGGAACAGGAAAAGATGTATTTGAGCAGAGAGCATAGAGGGGACCCTGAGCAAGAACAGAGAATCAAGTACAGTCTAAGGATTATGTCAGTGTTTCACTGATAAATAGGCAACTACTTATAAATTCGGATTTTCAAACAGCTCTTCCCTGATGTCACCACTTCAGTGCCTTAATGTATAAATCAACCCAGATGTGTACAGTTTCTTATCCTTCCAAACCAATAATGGCTCTGAGATCAATACAATAAAGACATAATGAGTTTCTTTGGGCATTAAAGTAAAAGTGACATTCTCTAATTCTTATTTTCTATCTGTGATCTTATTATGACTTCCCCTCCATTGGTGCAGATCACAGCCAATCCATACCTTCCCATTCTGATATATTTGTCTGTATTAGTCCATTTAGCCTCCATAGATGATCCAGTTGAGATGTTAAGGCCTTACTTTAGGACTTTTTACATTTCATGGGTATCAGTATAGCACTCAAATAGACCCTATGTCATCTCTCTTGCTACAAGGCCAGTCTACTAACAATTATACTTTGTGACAGTGGTTCTCAAAAGAGTCTGGGGATTCTTGGGAGTCCTTGAGATACTTTCAGGGGATCCAAGAGGTCAAAACTATTTTCACAATAATACTAAGACATTTCAAATTTTAATACACTAAACATTGATAGTTATAATCCACATAAACAAAAGTTCTTTGAAGGAAGGCCCTAAATAATTTTTAAGAGTATAAAGGTTGTCCCTGGATAACAAAATGGCTCTATGATATCCCTTATGTCATTTGTTGCCTCTAAATCATCACTGAAAATAAGTTGCCATCTATTTATATTCATTCTGTGTTCCTTCATTGCCCTTTGGGTAATCTATGGTTTTGAATAATGAGAGATTGTGATGTGTTGAGACATAACCACACAATATCACTGGAAGAATATCTATGTTGGGTCTTTGTGCCGGGATTTTTAAAAGTCCTACCTAATTTTCCAAATGTATTTTACCCCATGCTTTTTCATCTGTTTAGCAATTTCTGGAACAAGATTCCTTATTGGCCATCTAAACACTTCTATTGTAGGTTGTTGGATATAGCTAATATGGATCAATAGAAAATCAAAACATTTGCAATATTATGCTATAGTAATTACAAGAAATTAATGTTCTAAGTAGTAGAATTTAGCAGATAACAATGAAGCATATATATGTGCATATATATATATGTATATGTATATATATATATAGAGAGAGAGTTAGTAATAGATGTGGAAGAGTGCTGGAGTCAGCTTGAATTGTCCTGTGAAAGCTCGTTGTCAAATTTTCAGTTGTGAACATTTATTTATGCTTCAGAAATTAGTAAATGATACAAAACAGGACTTGAGTTATGTTCATTATCTAGACTTAAGAAAGTGACGGAGAAAATACTAACAATGCTGATTAAACTTAAAGTGCTCTATGTGTACATTCCCTCCTCCCAGGGACCTGATTATTAAACATTTACCAATACTCCATTGTAAATACATTCAACTCTAGAAGAATAAAAAGAAAATATGAAGAAGGAGAAGAAATCAGTGAATTAACATAACCTTAGAGAAGTAGATATTTAATTGAGATCAGAAATGGGAGAGGTTTAAGCAAATTTTTAATCATAAATAGAATGATCTGGGAAATTCCCATCTGGAAGGAATCTCCCTTCAATTTGAATTTTGTGAAAGAGATTTTCCACAATAGCCACAAACACTCTTGACAAATATCCATATCCTTTTCTGCCTTGCTTGACAGGGATGGTCAGTACAACTGAATAATTATTTTCTTGTTGCATTAATTAAGAAAGCCTACATGACTTTCACACATTGATGAGTTTGCTGTTGGACATATATAAGGCTGTTTTCCTCTATTGAACAATTTTTTTTTTGCAATAATTAAATGAAAAGAACAAACTCTTGTATTCTTTGCACATCTTAGTCAATTTTGTGATTAGAAAGATATGATTGTTTTTTTATTTTTATTTATTTATTTATTTATTTATTTTTATTTTTATTATTTTTATTTTTTTTGAAAGATATGATTGTTAAAGAATTGTTTGCAGCAGCCTACTTGATCCTTTCTCATATTTTCACCATGGATACCCTGGATATATGTGCAGATCATTCCTATAAGTTTTATATAAAAGCAAGAAAGTAGTCATGTGGGTTGGTAGTTATTGATGTTCTTCTGCTTGACTTTGTGTGTATGGGGGAGGGGTAGTTAATAAAACTGTCTGACATAGCTTGTTAAATTATCCCCAAACATCATCATCCTAGCGATTATAATGCTTAATGGATAGATATTCTCAGTCTCTATACTTGGTCTGGTCTAGTTAGCCTTCATGACTTTATCTTAAGTGTTATTTCAATGTCATCTAGTACATAGATAGCTGAGATATTAGCATTATGGCATCATAGATCTAGAGATGGAAGAGATTTCAGAGGCTTTCTGTCTCACTCCCTTCATTTTACAGACAAGGAAACTGCAGGGAAATTAAATGACTTGGTCAAGGTCACAGAAATAGTAATTGGCAGAGTCAGGATTTGAACATAAATTCTATTAATCCTTAGTGCTCTTTTCAGGTGTCACATTGCCTCTCAAATGTGACCTAAATTTGACAATTCCTTTCATCAATGATGAAAATAGATCATTTTGGAAGCATTTATAATCTGTAATTTTACATAATTTATTGTTTTCTTGCCAATTTCATTTCTGAACTTACTTGGGATGATGTGAGTTAGTTGGAAATTGTAAAGTGTTTTCTGGTGACTTGTTATGATTTCATAATTTATTTCATTATTAAAGCCATCTCTTACTGAAAAGATAATTTTAACTATAATTGCTCATAACAGGACTATTTCACTTTTCTTAGAGTAAAATAACAGAAATGCACACTTACAGTTCTGTGAATTTAAACAGATCAATAAAAAAAACAACATAGGTTAAGGTAATGATTATAAATTAGGAAAACTATTTTGGAAAGAAAAAATTAATCCTTGATAGTTTGAAATTTATTTCATTAACTTTGATTCACTTCTAAAAAAGGATTTCAAATTGCAAAATAAAATTTGCAAATGTTAATGCCAATGATCTTATGTCAAATGATACTATTTGCACCGATATTTTACTAAAAACTATCTTTTTGGAGCTATCTTTATGACATCAACAAAAATAGTGAAACCATTTTGATTATCTTAATGTAACTGACTCCATCATTTTAACTGGAAAAAAAATGCTGAGGTTAATGCAAGCAGTTCTAAATGTTATTGCTTATTGGTGTATGGATGATAAAGTAGAAAGGAAAGAGAATGGATGTAGAAGATCAATAAGGAGGCCATTGTGAGAGGTGATGAAGACCTGAACTAGGGGGGTGGCTGTGTTAATGGAGAGAAAGGACTCACATGAGAAATGTCAGTGAGAATCAACAAAACTTGGCAATTTATGGAATGTATGGGATGAGATACTGTAAGAAAAGTACAAAGACCCTGAGGTTATGAATTTGAGTGACAGGAAAGATGGTGCTAATAAAATAGGTCACTTTCTTTTACACAACTTTAAAAGAGGGAGCTATTCTATTAGAGATTTCTTTCCTTAATTGAGTGCTTTTGTTTAGATTTAGTGTCTCTAGTGTCTAAGGAAATCAAATTGATCAATTGAGTAGATTAATCTACTTTACCACAAACAAAATGCCTATTAATAGATTTCTATAGAACAAGTACCACCTTTCTCAATTCTTTAATCTCCACATTAACATAAATAAATGGAATAATCTTGATTTCTGTACAGGGTGGAAAATGAGCATAACAGAGAAATAGCTTTATGAGAGAATTCCAAAAAATATATACTCCTATAGGCATTCCAATAAAAAGATGTAGAAATATATTCAGGTTATTTCTGCACAACATCTCAAATATTTGTTAAAAAAAAAAATTTAGAGAAGTCAGTTAGTCACAGAATCAGAAATAAAAGATCTAGTGCTGGAAGGGATCCCAAGGATCATTTAGTTCAGCTCCTTCATGAGGCATGAGGAATGAAGCCCAGGATGTAAAGAGACTTGCTCATAGTTATTGCAAATATTAAACATCAGAATTAGGATATAAATACAGATCCTCTTATTGTATAAATCACCTGTCCCTTCCTACCTCCCAATATTATAAAATGTTGTAGCCCTGTAGTTTTATATTGAAGGAGAAATGGAGAGCACTAGGCCATACATAAAGATCCCTGTGGGCTGCATCTTGCTTGGAAAAACAAATATTAACACTGTCTTATTGTATTTTTATTTATTTTGTTCACTATTTCCCAATTACATTCTCATTCTCTCTCTCTCTCTCTCTGGAGACAATGGGAGTGAAATGACTTGTCTAGGATCACACAGCTAGTAAGTGTCAAGTGCCTAAAGCTGGATTTGAATCTAGTTTGGACTACACCATGGGCAACATATTTGACACCTCTTTCGTAGCCTATTTATACCCAAATAGACATTTCTCTATTGCCATTTGAATTACCTTCTTTTTAAAAATCCCATAGTTATTTTCAGTATTCCATGATTTGTATTCGCATAGCACTAATAAAAAGCATTGGTTAAAAATATGCTTGTTTGGTTTTTTTTGTACCAGAAACAAATGTTGAGTCTTTGAAAACACCCAGACATTTTTTTCAAATTCAGTTGTTATTTTTCCTCCTAGCTCATTATATACTTGCTGTGTCTTTTCAAGATTTGTATGCTTTTGCATAGAGCAGCTGACTATTGCAGGAAGGATAGGACTTATTTTCCCACCCTCTGACTGGTTAATTACACATTTTAGGATCATGGTTTAACTGACATTTTGGAAAATTTAGGTGAAGTTACTATTTTGGTTCTATTTTGATTCTCCACTGAACATCTTCTATAACAGTGACAAACACTTTTACAAAGGTATATGTATTATTTTATGCCTTATTTGATACTATTGATAAAAGAGTCACTGAACAAAATTATCTTTGTTTTTTAATGAATCATTTATGATCTTGACCTACATAGGGAAGAGATCTTGTTGGAGGAGAACCTTTAAAGCTTCATTTTGTTTTGCTAAATAAAATGCTTCTTTATAGTTAAAATAATAATTACAGTAGCATATTGTATTCACTGAACCTATTAGAAAATTGTGTATTTTTAAAGTTATAATCAGCAATAGAATATTATTTTTAAACTCCTTTGATATATGTACAAACAATTCTTTTCATGAACATTTTATAAAGTTGGGGAAACTGTTGGGTCTATAGTAACTGATGTCTTCTTGATTGTCTTTGGTAGTGAAACAGGGAAGGGAAGGGAAAGGAAATTAAAAAACCATAAGGTTTTGCAAATGAGTTTATAGTCTTCACTGTTGTCTCCCCTGGCTGCCATGTCTTTGCACTTAGCAAGAAGATTAAGTGTTTGCTGGTTGAGTGGCCCCTTAGGCTCTTTCAGTCTCTTTATTATATTGATTGCTATGAACCAATTACCCTTCCATAGGAAACATTAATAGTTTATGTTCATGTTTGTTCCTTTATCCATTTCTCATTTTTTTATCATTGATAACTTATTTAAATAGATTAGGTTGGCAATGTTATAGATGCATGCAATATATTCTCATCTTTGTCCTAATTTTGGATTAATTTTAATCTTTGCTCTGACAAGCAACTGGTCTGTTTTTGTATAGGTATCTGGTTGACTTGTTGCTTTCTACCTAATAATATAATATACAGCCATCTACATTTTTAAAAATCCAATAGTATTTTATTTTCCAAATACATATAAAGATAGTTTCAATGTTCATTTTTATAAGACTTTGTGCTCCAAATTTTTCTCCCTTTCTCTCTTACTTTCCCCCTCTCCAAGATAGCAAATAATTTGATATAGGTTAAATATTTGCAATTCTTTTAAACATATTTCCATATTTTTCATATCACACATATCAAAAGGGAATACTATGAGAAAGAAAACAAAAAAACAAATAAACAAAAAGTGAAAATACCATGCTTCAATCCATATTCAGTCTCCATAGTTCTCTCTCTGGATGCAGATGGCATTTTCCAACCCAAATCCATTGGAATGGTTCTGAATCATTGCATTGTTGAGAAGATCCAAGTCTATTATACAAATCAATCATCACATAATCTTGTTACTGTGTACTGTGTTCTTTTGATTCTGCTCACTTCACTCACTCAGCATCAGTTCATATGAGTCTTTCCAAGTTTTTCTGAAATCAGTATGCTCATCATTTCCTATAGAACAGTAACATTCCATTACATTCATATACCATAACATTGCACCATTCCTCAACTGATGGGCATCCACTGAATTTCTAATTCATTGTCAATACAAAAAATGCTGCTATAAACATTTTTGCACATGAGGTTTTTTGCCCTCTTTTATAAACTCTTTGGTAAGACACTGTTAGATCAAAGGATATTCACAGTTTTATAGCCTTTTGGGCATAGTTCCAAATTTCTCTCTACAACGGTTGGATCATTTCACAACTCCACCAACAATGCATTAGTGCCCCAGGAAGGGATATCCAGCATTTATCATTATCTTTTCCTGTCATTTTAGCCAATATGAGAAGTGTGAAGTGATGTCTTAGAGTTCTTAATTTGCATTTCTCTAACCAATAATGATTTAGAGTACTTTTTCTTATGACTTTTTCTTATGTCAGTTTATATCCTTTGATCATTTTTTAATTGGGGAATGACTTGTATTCTTTTTGTATTTTAGAAATGAGAACGTTATCAAAAACACTGGCTGTAAAAATTAGTTCCCAGCTTTCTACTTCCCTTCTAATCTTGGCTGCAGTGGTGTTGTTTGTGCAAAACCTTTTTAATTTAATGTAACCAAAATTATCTATTTTGCATTTCATAATGTTTTCTAGTTCTTTGGCCATAAATTTCTCCCTTCTCCATAGATCTGACAAATAGATTATCCCTTACTCTTCTAATTTGCTTAAAACATCACCCTTTACATGTAAATCATGAACCCATTTTGATCTTATCTTCATATAGGATGTTAGATGTTAGTTAATGCCTAGTTTCTATTATACTATTTTCCAATTTTCCCAGTATTTTTTTGTCAAATATTGAGTCTTTGGGTTTATCAAACACTAGATTATTTTAGTATGACTCTGTTTCTTAGCCAGTATCCAGTGGTTTTGATGACTACTGCTTAAGTAGTTTTAGGTCTGGTACTAAGCCACTATCCTTTGTGGTTTTTTTTTTTTTTTTTTTTTTTTTCATTATTTCCCTTGATATTCTTGACCTTTTGTTCTTCTAGATGAATTTTGTTATTATTTTTTTTTTTCTAGCTTTTATAAAGTAATGTTTTGGCAGTTTGGCTAATATGGCACTGACTAAGTAGATCACTTTAGATAGAATTATAATTTTTATTATGTTATCTCAGCTTATCCATGAGCAACTAATATTCTTCCAGTTGTTTAGATCTAATTTTATTTGTATGAATAGTGTTTTGTAATTCTGTTTATATACTTCTTGCTCTGTTGTGGCAAGTAGACTCCCAAATTTTTTATACTGCCTATGGTTATTTTAAATAGGATTTCTCTTTTTATCTCTTACTGCTGGATTTTGGTGATAATAGAAATGCTGATGATTTGTGGAGTTTATTTTATATCCTGCAACTTTAATAAAGTTCTTACTTGTTTCTAGCAATTTTTAAATTTATTTTCTAAATATATCATCTGCAAAGAGTGATAATTTTGTTTCTTCATTATTTACTCTAATTCCTTCAATTTCTTTTTCTTTTCTCATTGCTAAAACTAATATTTCTAGTACAATATTGAATAATAGTAATGATAATGAGCAACCCCAACTGCATTTTTTATAGTGTGTTTGCATGTGTAGCATGTTCCAACTCTCTTCTTGAAGTAAGTACTTGCAATGTAATCAATATTCTGTTTGTATTCTTTGAACTAGTATATTTCTCAATCCTGAGTCTATTCTTCTATTTCTTTTTTTTTTTTGCCAATTTTCCCTATACATTAAAGTTCCTATGTATTAAAATGCACATTGATTTAATTGAGATCTGACTTGCTGAATTCTTTTTTAAAACTTGCATATTTCTTCATCTACAGCAATAGATGTTAGCATATCAACTTCAATTATCTTTATGGAGATCTTTTGCAAGCATTGTTCATTGTTCATAGTTCATTGCAAGCATTGCAAAGCAAGATAACCAAGTGATATTTTTTTTGACTGCTTTTTGTGGCATAGTTAGTCCAAACTGATTTACCACTTCCTTTAATGTGTTACTCAAGGTGAATCTGTAAACCTTCTTTTCATTTAGCTGTAATGCTGTTGTAGCTTCTTTCATGGATAAATAACAATACCAGTGTAATTTTGTTTTTCTCATATGTCAAATCATTGGGATATACATGTAGTTTATACATAGAACAATAAGAATTAAATTAATGTTTATGGATGATATAAAACAGTGTGACTTTTAGTGCTTTCCTAACCAATACAGAGAGAATAATCTGTGTGTTTAATTCTGACTGGATTTGGAATTAGATGACTTTAGTTTAAATTCCCTAGAGCTATTGTTGAACTGTTTAATCTTGAATAGTTTTTTCCCCTGAGGCAATTGGGGTTAAGTGACTTGCCCAGGGTCACACTGCTAGGAAGTGTTAAATGTCTGAGTTCACATTTGAATTCAGGTCCTCCTGACTTCAGGGCTGGTGCTCTATCCACTGCACCGATTAGCTGCTCCTCGTTAAGATAATTTCTTCATGGATAAAATAAGGAGGTGAGACAGATTAGATCTTGAAGGAAATTCTATGATCCTTCTTTGAAAAATTTAATTTCATTTGAAAATCAGTAAGAATACTACAATAGCTTCATAGTCCTTGACTTTTTTTTTCTTCATTTAACACATTGACTCCCCCCTTCCTTTTTTTCTTTCTTCTTAAAAAAATGTGATGTGAAAATTTTTCCCCTATAATTTCTAAATGTCCTATTTATTCCTTTTTGATATTTTCTCTTGGCCTCTGTGACACCAATCTTGCTTTCTTATATGTCCTCCTACCTTTCTCCTCATTTTTTTTTTTCTTAACAATTGCTTTCATTAATTTCTCCTTTCCATCTAATAAGTGTATCTAAGTCTATCAAGAGTTTAGCTTTGCTGATTTCTCTACCTTTGATATATTCTTCTTCTTGGCAATTTCATCTGTTTTCTACAGCTTTAATTATGTGTGTTCCATTCTATTTTTCAAGGTGTCTATCACTTGGGTAAGATTTCCACATTCTAGTCTAACTGATTTATTCTCCTTCTAAGAGTTCTATTTTCATTATTTACATTTTTCCCAGTTCTTTCATTTTTTACAACTTCTTTAGGAAGTTTTTTAGCCATTTCATTTTTGAGGATTTTATTTGTAGTAATTGTAGGATTATTTTCTTTTTCTAGAATTTTATCTTGGGATTCTCTTACTGTAATTTATTGTACAGGGTGTATTAAAAATCTTAGTGCAGTCAAACTTTTAAAGCCAAGTCTTTGAGGACACCCTGTTTCAGGAGTTTTTTTTTTTTTTTAAATGTACTCTTGTCTTCAAATTATATAGGTATATGACAAAGAACAAGCTTCTTTAGGCTCTACAATTTCTGGTGATATAGTCACTTTAGTCTTTCAGTCTAAGACTAGTAGTAGGAGTGGAATGCTATAAGCACATACAGTGTTCATCTTTGACTTCACTTTAATCCTATGTGACAATAGCTTCTTGGACTGGTCTTCTCCAGCAGGCTTAAACTGGGGCACTTAGGGAGAGATCATGACCCAGAATGAGATGGTTAAGTTTGGGATACTTGTTTTTTTTGCTCTGCCTCTGCCACAGTCCTAATTAGAGTAACTGAACTGGGTCAGTGGTAGTTTCTGGTCTCTTCCATAGCTCATGATGCTGGTAACCTTACCTAGTTTTGCTTAGGATGATTGCCTCCTTCAATCTAATCCCTTTCTCTCTAATCTCTTTTCTCTATTCTCTCTTCCTCCCCTCCCTCCTATTTCCCTATTGAATGAAATGTCTTTCTGTACCCAACTCTGTGTCACCTTCCTTTGACCAGCTCAGATGAGAATCTGCTTCAAGTGTCAATTGTTTCCTACTTTCCCCTTAGTTTGTATAGTCTTCTACTTGGGCAGTCCATTTGTATAAGATAATTTTCCTTTCCCTTTTCTCTCCTTATTGTATTTTTCTTTCCCTTTCTTTCCATTCTTTTAGGATTATCAAGATAATTAAAAGGATATCTTCCCTATTGGTTTATGTGCTTGAGCTCAAGGTTTTTAACTGAATTTTCCTTCTCCTGAGATTTTTGGTAATTTCAATCTTTTCCCTCTAAGGAACAGAATGGTGGTGCAAAGACAGGAGCAGAACATGGTGTTGTCAGAGATAACAGAAGCCACAATAGAATTGCTATTTATCTTGGAGCACAAGTGTGTTCTGTGTGTTCCAGGTGAAGCCTTGCCAGAATTGGAACTGGAGTGTGAGGGGATGCTGAGTAAACGAGTTAGGGATTAGGGATTAGTCTTTGCTGTTAAATCTTTAAGGGAAGGGACCACATAGTTTTCTTTTTTTTTCTCCTTCCTTTCCTTCCCTTCCCTTCTCTTCCCTTCCCTTCCCTTCCCTTCCTTTCTTTTTTTTTTTTTTGTATACCCAAGGCCTAGAATCCTACTTTATATATATTTTCATGCAATTCATTGACGTATCTCATTCAATTCAATCTCATCAAGGTAGGTACTCTCTCCAGTGCAGCAAATGTAATCTAAACTTTCCTTTTCATCTAGTGAGTCTCTTATCAATGTTCCATCATAAATCCTAACTAGTGAGTCTATTCAATAGACTAGAGGTATTTGTTTAGATCTTTTGATATTACATGGATATCAACAATGCATATGGGCTATTATTTGCTTTCACTATATAACTAGCAAATCCAGCTAGAATGAACATTATCTTTCAGGGAAGAAGATGGACATTTAATGATATAGGTGAATTTCACCTATTTCTAATGAAAAGACCAGATCTGAACAAAAAATTTGACCTCCAAACACAGAACTCAAGAGAAGCACAAAAGGTAAAAAGGAAAGAACTCTTGAGAACTATGTTTCTACTATGGGTATATTTAAAGAATTGAGGATATAATCTGATTTTACTTTGATAATATGAAAAAGAAACTAGAGATGGAAGGACTATCATACTGGGGAAAAGAGGGAAAAGGAGGTAAAATAAGGTTAAAAAAAGGAGGTAAAATAGGGTAAAATCTCATGAAGAGTCAAAGAAAACCTAATATAATTGAGGGAAAGAAGGGAGGGGGATAAGCATTGTGTGAATCTTACTTTCATCAGATTGGGCTCTAAAAGAGTATATCAAACACATTAGAAACTTGTCCCTCCTTATAGGGAAGTGGGAGGGAAAAGAGGAAAGAAAGGGCTAGACTAATAGAAGGGAAAATAGAAGAATTAGGGGAAAGGTGTAAAAAAGGGGAGGGGCTCTAAAGGAAGGAGGACTGTTTGAGGGAGGTGGTCATCAAAAGCAAAATACTGGGGAGGGGGAAGGGAGAATGGGGAAAGGAAAGAGAAAAACATAACTTTGGGTAAATAAAATGGCAGGAAATACAGAATTAGTTATTTTAACTGTGAATGTGAATGGGATAAACTCTCCCATAAAATGGAAGCAGATAGCAGACTGGATTAAAAACCAGAATCCAACAATGTGTTGTCTACAAGAAATACATCTAAAGCATAGAGATACATACAGAGTGAAGGTAAAGGGCTGGAGCAGAATCTATTATGCTTCAGGTGAACAAAAAAAGACAAGGGTAGCAATCCTGATCTCAGATCAAGTAAAAGCAAAGATAGATCTAATTAAAAGGGATAAGGAAGGAAACTATATTTTACTAAAGGGTATCATAGATAATGAAGCAATATCAATACTAAACATATATGCACCAAGTGGTATAGCTTCCAAATTCCTAGAGGAGAAGTTAAGAGAGATGCAAGAAGAAATAGACAGCAAAACTATACTAGTGGGGGATCTCAACCTTGCTTTCTCTGAATTAGATAAATCAAACCAGAAAATAAATGAGAAAGAAGTTAGGGAGATAAACAAAATGTTAGAAAAGTCAGGCATGATAGATCTTTGGAGAAAATTGAATGGAGACAGAAGGGAGTTAACTTTTTTCTCTGAGGTTCATGGAACTTATACAAAAATTGACCATGTGTTTGGGGATAAAAACCTCAAAATCAAATGCAGAAAGGCAGAAATAGTAAATGCATCTTTTTCAGATCATGATGCAATAAAAATCACATGCAATATAAGACCAGGAGAAAATAGAACAAAAATTAATTAGAAATTAAATAATCTAATCCTAAAGAATGAATAGGTAAAAGAGCCAATCATAGATATAATATTCCTTCATCTACCTCTCCCAGAGAGACATCTCATATGATAAATAGTATTAAAAAAAAAGGAAAAAATATTATTGATTAATACATAGAAAAAATCTGAAAATGTGTGCAATGCATATTTCCCATCTCTGCAGAAGTAGAGTGAGAGTATTTTCTCATTTCTCTTCTTTCTGAGCCATGCTTGTTCTTTATAGTTTTGCAACATTCACTTTTCATTTTTGTATATATGTATTTTTCTTTCAGTTTAAAATGCTATAGTAATTGTGTAAAAGATTTTTTTGACCCAGCTTACTTCACTCTGCATTATTCATGGACATCTTTCTAATTTATTTTAATCATCACATTCATCATTTCTTATAGCATTGTAATATTATATTGCATTCATATAATTGTTTTTTTGCTATTTTGTTGCATTTTGTTATCTATTTTTTTCTGATTCTTTGTTTTCACAATGAGTGCTGCTACAAATAATTTATTGTATATGAGGCAGTTTCTATCTTTCTAATTTTTTATTTAAAGTTTTGAATCCCTTCTTCCTCTCCCCCAAAATGGCAGGCAATTAGAAATATGTTATACATGTGCAATTTTGTAAAACATTTCCTTGTTAGTCATTTTGTACAAGAAGACTCCAATAAAAGGGGGGAAAAAGAAAATGAAAATTGCATATTTCAGTCTGTATTAAATCAATATCAATTCTTTCTCTGGAGGTGGATAAAATGCCTCATCATTAGTCCTTTGGGATTCTCTAGGATCATTGTATTGCCAACAATAGATAAATTACTCACAGTTCTTCACTGAACAATATTGCTTACTGTGAAGAACATTTTCCTGGTTCTGTTCACTTCACTGTGCATCAGTTCATGCAAGTTTTTCCAAGTTTTTCTGAAATCATCCTGCTTATCATTTCTTACAGTACAATAATATTCCATTATATCTTAGTCATTAGTCATACTCTCATTAATCAACATCTTTTTGATTTCCCATTCTTAGTCACCATAAAAAGAACTGCTATAAATATTTTTATACAAATACATTCCCCCACCCCTTTCAGATGTCATTGTGATCTAGAAATGATATTGTTGGATCATAGGTATGCACTTTCTTTTTTTTCTTTTTTTTTTTTCTGATGCCATCGGGGTTAAGTGACTTGCCCAGGGTCTCACAGTTAGGAAGTGTTAAGTGTTTGAGGCCAGATTTGAACTCAGGTCTTCCTGACTTCCAGACTTCCTGACTACTCTATCCCTTGCACCACCTACCAGCCCCAAAGGTATGCAGTTTTATAACTACATTTGGGCATATAACCCTTTGGGCATAGGGAAACTTTCTTCTTAATGTTGGTCTTCTTTGGGTAAAAGTCCAAAAAAGGATTCACTTGGTCAAAGGAGACAGATATTTTAGTTACTTTATTTGTATAATATTCCATATTTATGCCCTTCTCTAATTCTAGATATGTTAATTTTGACTATACAGAAACTTTTTAGTTCCTTGTAACCAAACTATTTTATCTTTTGTAACTGCCTCTAACTCTTGTTTGGTTAAGAGTGCTTCTTTTGGGGCAGCTAGGTTGTAGAGTGGTTAGAGCACCAGCCCTGAAGTCAGGAGGACCTGAATTCAGAACTGACCTCAGACACTTAACACTTCCTAGCTGTGTAATCTAGACAAATTAAATCACTTAACCCTAGTTGCCTCAGGGAAAAAAAAAAAAAAAAAAGTACATCTCCTATCCACAGTTGAGAGAGGCATATGATATGCTTCTCTTCTAATTTTTAATAGTAGATATAATATTTAGGTCACATTTCTACTTATAATATATTGTGGAATATGATGTAAGGTGTTGTTTAAGTCAAATTTCTCCCAGTTTTCCCAGTAGTTTAAAAAAAAAAAACCCAAAATAGGGACTTCTTTCCTAAGTAATTTATATTGTTGAATGAAAAAAAAAAAAAAAACTAAGTTCTCCCACTGCATACCAAGGTGATCTTCAGTTATCCCAATCTATATCTTGTCTCTGGATCCAGATGGTCCCAGGGGAGAAAGTATCTCCAGTGATTTTGTATAGACCTCCCTCATTTAAATAAAATTCATTTGCATGTCATGATATCACCTGCTTATGTCATAGCCCTCTTAGAGAATGAAGGATAAACAACAACAACATTATAGAACACTGGGCTATTGAGTTCCTTTGTTTCTGATTATCCCATGTCTACTCTGAGACATTCACCTCTATTTTTTAGCCAATACCACATAATTTCGATGATTACTGCTTTACGATATAGTTTGCGGTCTATAAATACTATACTCCTTTTGATTCTCTTTTCATAATCTCTATGGCTATTCATTATGTTTTTCCAAATAAATTTTATCATTTAATCAGTTCTATAAAGGATTATTTTTGCATATGTGGGTCTTTTTACCTTTTTTATGGTTTCTTTGGGATACAGACCCAAGAAAGACACTAATGAATCAAAGAGTATGCACAGTTTGATTGCTCTGCAGAATGTTGGATCAGTTCACAAATCCACCAACAATGTATTAGTGTCCCAGTTTCTCACCTTCGCTACAACATTCATCATCTTTTCCTGTCATCTTAGCTAATTTGAGAGGTGTATAGTGATATCTCAGAGTTAAGTTTGTATTTCTTTAATCAGTAGTGATTTAGAGCATTTTTTCATAGGACTAGGAATGGCTTGAATTTCTTCATTTGAAAATTGTCTGTTCATATTCTTTGACCATGTATTGAAGAATGGCTTGAATTCTTATAAATTTGAGTCAATTCTCTATATATTTTAGAAATGAGACATTAGTCAGAACCCTTGGATGTAAAATTTTCCTCCAGGTTTTCTGCTTCCCTTCTAATAAGGGAAGTCTAATGTCTGCTTTAATTTTGTCAAATTCTTTTTAATATAATCAAAATTATCCATTTTGCATTTCATAATGCAGAATGTTAAATGTCGGTCAATGCCTAATTTCAGCCATACTTCTTTCTGATTTTCACAGCAATTTTTGTCAAATAGTGAGTTTTTATCCTGAAGTTGTAGTCTTTGGGTTTATCAAATACTAGATTACATAGTCATTGACTATTGTGTCTTGTGAGCCTAATCTATTTCACTAGTCCACTACTCTATTTCTTAGGCAGTACCAAATGGTTTTGATGACTATTGCTTTATAACATAGTTTTAGGTCTGATACAGACAGGCTGCCTTCATTTGTATTTTTTCATTAATTCCCTTGAAATTCTTGACCTTTTGTTCTTCCAGATTAATTTTGCTATTTTTTCCTAGCTTTGTAAACTAATTTCTTGGCACTTTGAATGGTATGGTACTGAATAAGTAGATAAGTTTAGGTAGAATTGTCATTTTTATTATATTATATTATGTTATGTTATGTTATGTTATGTTATGTTATGTTATGTTATATTATATTATATTATATTATATTATATTATATTATATTATATTATGCATTCATTATATTATGTCATTATTATTACATTATATGTAATTACACATTATATTATTATATATAACATTATATATATATTATACATAAGCACTTGATAGTCTTCCAATTAATTGTTTAGATCTAACTTTATTTGTGTGGAAAGTGCTTTATAATTGTGTTCATATAGTTCCTGGCTTTGATTTGGCAGGTAAACTCCTAAATATTTTATATTATCTATAGTTATTTTAAATGGAATTTCTCTTTGTATCTCTTGCTGTTGGATTTTGTTGGTAATGTAGAAATACCAATGGTTTGTGTGGATTTATTTTATATCCAGCAATTTTACTAAAGTTGTTCATTGTTAATTGTAAAAAGCTTTTTAGTCGATTCTCTAGGATTCTCTAAGTATATTAAGGGTAAGTATACCATCATATCATCTGCAAAGAGTGATAATTTTGTTTCCTCATTACCTACTCTGATTCCTTTAATATTTTCCTTCTCTTATTGCTAGAGCTAACATTTCTTTTTTTCCCTTTTATTAAAGCTTTTTATTTGCAAAACATATGTATGGGTAATTCTTCAACATTGACCCTTAACAAAGCTTTCTGTTACAAATTCCCCCCCCCAGTCCCCACCCCTCCCCTAGATGGCAGGAAATCTACTACATGTTAATTATGTTAAAATACTTGACAAATCGAATATATGTATGCATATTTCCACACTTATCTTGTTGTACAAGAAAAATCGTATCTACAAGGAAAAAAAAATCTGAGAAAGGAAAAACAATGCAAGCAAACATCAATAGAGAGCATGAAAATGTTATGTTGTGGTCCACATTTCATATCCCTCTCTTTAGGTGTATATGGCTTTCTTCACTGAACAATTGGAACTGGTTTGAAACATTTCATTGTTGAAAAGAGCCATGTCCATCAGAATTGATCATCATATAGTATTGTTGTTGCCGTGTATAATGATTAGAGCTAACATTTCTAATAACAATGTTGAATAGTAATGCTGATAGTGGGCAATCTTGTTTCACCCTTGATCTTATTGGGAATGCTATATAGTTTATGTAGTTTATGCTATCTAGTTTACTTATCTAGGGATAAACTAGATGCCTATTGATGATTTTTAATAAATGATACTGATCATTTTAAGGAAAACTCCACTTATTCCTACACTCTCTAGTGTTTTCAATAGGAATGAGTGTTGGAGTTTGTCAAATGCTTTTTCTGTATCTAACAGAAATATGATTTCTGTTAATTTGGTTATTGATATACTCAATTATGCTAATAGTTTTCCTGATATTAAATCTGCCCTGCATTTCTGGCATAAATCCTACTTTAATAGTCTTGTGATGAAGAGAGCCATCTGCACCCAGAGAGAAGACTGTGGTAACTGAATGTGAATCACAACAGTATTTTCATTCTTTTTGCTGTTGTTTGCTTGCATTTTTTTTCTCATTTTTTTTCCCTTTTTGATCTGATTTTTCTATTGCAGCATGATATTTATGGAAAGATATGTAGAAGAATTGCACATGTTTAACATGTATTCCTTGCCTTCTAGGAGAAAGAGTGTGAAGAAGGGAGGGAAAAAATTTGGAACATAAAGTTTTGCAAAGGTGAATGTTGAAAATTCCCATGTGTATGTTTTGAAAATAAAAGGCTTTAATAAAAAAAAAATAAAAAAGAGAGATGGGATGGAATTTGGCTAGGCAATAAGAAAATCAAATTAATTCAAAGAGATTTTAAAATATATGTTGTTCCTCAAAAAAAAATCCTACTTAGTCATAATGCATTATCCTGGTGATAAATTACTGTAATCGCTTTGCTAACATTTTCATTTAAGATTTTTGCATCAATATTCACTAGGGAAATTGGTCTATAATTTTCTTTCTCTGTTTTGACCCTACCTGGTTTAAGTATCATCAGCACCATATCTGTTTCACAAAAGGAAGTTGGTGGGACTCCTTCTTTCCCTATTATTTCAAATAGTTTGTATAGCATTGGAATTGTTTTTTAATGTTCAGTAGAATTCACTTGTAAATTCATCTGGCCCTGGAGATTTTTTCTTAAGGAGTTCATTAATAGCTTGTTCAATTTTTTCTAAAATGGGAATATTTAAGTCATTTATCCAGTTCATCTTTTCTTACAGCACAGTAGTTTTCCATCACAATCATATGCCACAACTTATTTAGTCATTACCCAGTTGATGGGCATCCTCTCAATTTTCACCACAAAGAGAGGTGCTATAAATATTTTAGAATATATAATTTATTTTCCTTTTAACTTGACTACCTTGGAAAACAGATCTAATTTTAGTATTGCTGGATCAGAGGGTATACATGTTTTATAACTCTTGGGGCACAATTCCAGGTTGCTCTCCAATTTCCTATGATTTTCTAAGTAAATAATATCATCAGGAAATAGGCATAGTTTTTGCTTATTTTTTTGCCTTTACTTGTTTTATTGCAATTGCTAGCATTTTTAGGATCATATAAAATAATGGGTAAAAGTTAAATCTTTGCTTTATTCCTGTATTTGTTGGGAAAGGTTCTAGAATATCCCTTTGAAGATGTTTCTTGCTTTTGTTTTTAGATGAATACTTTTCACAATAGTAAAGGCCCCACTGTGATTATACTTGAGCATTATTAACATAAATGTTGTACTTTGTCAAAAACTTTTCTGGTATCTCTTAAGGTAACTTCATGATTTTTAAAGTTAAAATTTGATATTTTCTTAATATTGAATTATTCTAGTATATCTGCTATAAATCTTATGTCACAATAATTTCTTGAATCAATTGCTATACTCTGAAAAGACTTTATTTGTAATTTTAAAATATCCATTACTGATATTGTTCAACCATTTTTTTTATGCTTTGTCCTTTTGTTCACAGTATTATACTCATTGCTTCAACTGCCTCACCTATTACTCATTTTCAGTCCCCTGTAAATTGGTTTCTGATTCTACTATTGAAGTGAGATGGTTTTCTCCAAGGCCTTTTCTCTTCCTTTTTGACCTCTCTATAGCTTCTGACACTATATATCCTCCCTTTCTACCCCAGCTTTTGTGACTCTATCTTATCTGGCACTACTCCTATCAGACAATTCTTTCTTAGTCTCCTTTTCTGGAACATTGTTCATGTCCTACTTTCCTAATCATTGTTGTTCCCAAGGCTCTGTACTTGTATGTTTTTTCTTCTAATCTTCAAATATTGTTTGGATTCAGATGACTGCCAAATCTTCAAATCCCAGCCCTTAATTTCTTTCACTAGTTCCATATCAACAACTGCCTATTGGAAATTTCCCCCCTAGAAATGGCCTATGGATCTTAAATTCAGTATGATTAAACTGGAAAATGATATTCCTCTTATTAATCCCATCCTCCTCTCAAATTTGAAGTCACTGAGGCTTGAAAGAAAGTCTCCTTTTTTTTTTTCATACTTCTTGATTTCTCAGTGACTTTGTTACTATCACTTCCAGCATATATTTCCTCTTGATATAGTTAGCCAATAGAAATGTTTTTCCTATCTTTGTTCTCTTTAAAGAGAACCCTGAAAACTCCATAAAATTGCAATGTTTATAAAGGATAATGTTTGTAAACAAGTGTAGTGGTCCCAGATACTTGGATAGTTAATTGTAGTTTTGTAAAGATTTTTCCATTCAATGATCCTTTTCTCCCCACTTCTCCTTTGTAGACTTCTCTTTCTAGTTTTTGAATACCTCTGGGGTAATTTTGCTTAGCTGAATATTTTGACATACTTTTAGACTATATCCTCCACTATTTCTCTCTGCTTTATGAGATTTTAAAGCTAATAGTGGTCCATCTTTGCTCATAAGATTTTACAGGTGAGATTCTAACTCATAAGTGTCTTGTGAAATTATTTTTCTATTATATAATAATAATTATTTTTATCAATTATTATTTCATTATATGATAACCAATTATTAAATTAGGATTAAAGTTTTCCATTCCTATTTCCCCTTTCAAACCCCAGCATCTGTAGGGCTATTCAGCCAGTCTCTAAAGGACATTGCTGACATATGAGATTGCTCAAATCTTCCTGGGTACATACTTCTCCATCTTGGGTGGGGCCCATGCAAATAGAAGATCTTACAAAAAGAATTCAGTCTAGGGGAGTTTTTGCCATTAGGAAATAAACCTCTGTCCTTGGAACCTTTTATTATAATTTAAGGTGACCAAGTTTGTGTAGGTGTGTGGGACAGGTGGTAGACTCCCTTCCCCAAATTAACTGATCAGAGACATCTTCAGATACAAAGAGAAAGCATTTATTTAGTCCCTGCAGGGAGAGACCCAAGCATACCTAGGAGGCATCCCAGCTCCCACCATGCACTCCTTGACCTGAGAAACCAGAAGCTTGTTAGGGGTTAAATAGCAAAAGACCCAAACCTTTTCATTGGATAGACTAAAAGGAAGTAACCATCCTTGACTAATGGTCACCAATGTTGTCTGCTTCCTTTGGGTCACTTTACTTCCTGTTACTTCCTGTAGCTGACCTAGGGTCTTAACCTTTTAGATACCTGTAGGCCCAGAGATCATGTGACTTCCTACAACCTGAAGCCCAAGGCCTGATCTTCCCACTCTGGGAATAGGAATCATATGACTTAGGCCTAGTCTCATAAACTGAGAAAACTTTACTCAATCAGTCCCATTCAAGGGGGAAAATCAACCAGAGTGTCCTGGGTATAGATGGATTTTGTTGTCCAAATTGCTGAAGGTGGCTGAGTCTCAATTAGATCATGTTCTCAGCAGGAGAATTCAAAGACTTTTTGCTTGCCTTTTAATTAATATGTTTATCCCTTTCTAATAGTTAATCAATCAGAATCAAGAACATCCCCCTTTCTTTCTTTTTTTAGTTTATCTTATTTTTAATACACATTGTTTTGTGATTTATGTTGGGAAAGAAAAATCAGAGCAAAAGGAAAAAAACATAGAAGAGATTTAAAAAAAAAAAACCAGAAAAAAAATGAAGTAAACGTAGCACATGTTGATTTATATTGAATCTCCATAGTTCTTTTTCTGGATTCAGGTGACATTTTCTGTCCAGAGTCTATTGTTTTGAATCACTGATCTACTGAGAACCAAATCTTTCATAGTTGATCATCACATATTCTTGCTGTTATTGTGTTATTGTGTGGTTCTGTTTGTTTCACTCAGCATCAGTTCATGTAAATCTTTCCAGCCTTTCTGTAACCAACTTGTTCATCATTTTTTATAGAACAATACCACAACTTGTTCAGCCATTCCCCAATTGATGGACATTTTCCTTTTCCAATTGTTTGCTACTACAAAAAGAGCTGCTATAAACATTTTTTTCACATGTGGGCCCTTTTTCCCCCTTTATGATTTACTTGGGATACAGACTCAGTAATGGCAATGCTAAGTCAAAAATTATACACAGTTTTAATTCAAGATTGCTCTCCAGAATGATTGGACCATTTTCCACCAACAATGCATTAGTGTCCTAGTTTTCCCACATTCCCTCCAACATTTATCATTATCCTTTCCTCTCATCTTAACCAATCTGACAGGTGTGAAGTGGTACCTCAGAGTGAACATCCCCCTTTCCAAAGCTTTTAAGCATGTCAGAGTATCCTTGGTGGTTGAAACCACTGACCTCAATTTATTATTTGCTAGCCATAATACCCAGAAAATTATGTCTCTTTGACTTTTCATTCATTACCTTTGGTATCCATCTTCTTTTGGAAAATAAGTCAAATGTTTGCTGATGATGCTTTCTAGGTTCCTGTGATCTCCTTATAGCAATTAATTTACGTTGGTTTGATTTCCAGCTGACATTATTATAATTAGTGTCAATTTCATTTCTGTTTCCTATTTCCCATTTTTATTTTTAACAATTTAAAGCAATTCAAGATTAAACCATAATTTGTACCATATACTTTTTTCATTACTATTCTTTTTTTCCCCTTATCATATGTTCTGCTCTTACATCTGAGGAATTGATGGCCTATGAACAGACAACTGAACAGTCATGATATAAAAGTATAATGATAATATATAAGGTATAATCTATAAATTTTTGGTTTCTTTCACTTCTTTTCCATGAACCATTCTTTTTTATGTGTTTTCCCCCATCTTCATTTTCCCTACATTTTTGAATTGAACTTATCAAATATTAGGATGAATGTTGATTCAGGGTATTATCAAGTTCTTCATAGAACTTCTCTACAACTTTGTCTTTAGTAATAGTTGCTGGTACATAAACAGTAAATATTTTTATGGTACTCTTTTTTCAATACCATTATAAAATATGTGATTAATAAATGTTCCATAAAATAATGTTAGTTGTTTTACATATAATAAAATTCATTCTTCCACTTTCATTCTTTCAAGGAGTACCTGTGAGTCAACCCTCTACCTTTCTACTATTTCCTTCTTTTTTTTTCTGGTTTCATTCATGTGAAAAGTCAAGATTTATATAAATCTTTTCCAGCAATATATCTGCTTATTATTTTATTGATGGATAAGAACTACCCAGAGTACCACCTGTCAAATTCACGTTTGTTGATGGTCTAAAAACTGTGTGATTCCCAGCATCCTTTGTTCTCTTTCCTCCCAATTTGTCACCATCACTGCAGAAGTAGAAGGGAAATGCATAGGACTGTAAGTCTTGGTTTATTTTTCTTTGTTTCAGAGGTTGCTGCAGCCAAAAACTTTCTTCACTGGGTTATCAGACTCCTAGTCATATGTCTTTTATGATCACCTAAGCTACCCTAAGAAAAACAGACATAATCTATTCCCAAGGTTATATTTTTATGATTTTCTAACATGTTAGAACCTTCTTATTAATTTGTATTGGGCATATCTCATCTTCAAGAACTCAGGATCATTTTCATGTTAGGAAAGCACAACTCTGATGGCTCTGTAGACCAAAATTATAAATTGAGATTTCTTTACTCTCATTTTAATTTTCCTTTAAGAAAAGGATTTTAGGTAGGAAAGAGAAGGGAGATGATTAAATAAGTGAATGAGAAACATGAACAATAGAAAGTATTTTTGAATTCAAAGAATTCAAATGGCATGAATAGAATAGAGAAGGGAATTCCAAGGAAGAAAATGTTAGGAGATAAGATTGTCCCTGGGTCTGTTTCCTAATAAGTACCATATATCCAGTAGAGGTAATTTAACAAAAGAACTTCTTAAAATTAGGAACCATTTAAAAAGTAAGACATCCTTACCTCAAAAGTATGTTATGACTGTGATACAAACTAGTAAACAGCAAAATATATTGTTAATTTTGGAAGCTTACCATATGTCATCTTAACACAACAGGATGCTGTTTTAATGGCTCTCTTAACATGTCCTGTGGTGCTTGGGTATTAGATGACATAATATCTTTCTAGTTTAATTGTGCATTTCCTTGCCTTCTTTGGTTTCTGTCAGTCACAACTGAAACATTCTAATGTTTATGCATGTGGATATTTTTTTAAAAAATTCACACTGTATAACAGTTGTATAATAGAGTATGCATAAACCATTTTGCCAAACCTGAAAACAAAATATAATTTGACCAATATTGTGGCTCCACAAAGATTTATTTACTCACAACTATTTTTTGGTTTTAATAATTAACTTTCATTTCAAAAAGTATGAAGAATATATTTTAATACTTATTTAAACCAAATGTTAGTTGTAACCAATTAATATTAAATTAATAAAACTATTTGAGACCTTTATAGAAATATTATTAAAAAGTGCTTTTCTATAACATAAAATATAAACATACCTTAAATATTCTGCATATTTTAAGTACGTGCTTTAAACTTTTACATTCTACACAAAACATTTATTTTCAAAATTTTGATTTTGCAAGTGTGGGCAAAACTATCATGTTAAACAAAGATATTTTGAGGAGTGATATATACATATAATTAAAGATATACATACACACAGTAGGTTTTTGAAGATCTTTGAGGACAGAGACTATATCTCAAATATTTTTGTGTCTTCCTCAATGTCTATCTAGTATAGTCCTTTACAATAGGTAGTAGATATTTGTTGAATGAATGAAAAATTAGATAGATCTTGATGAGATGTTCTTGTCCTATTAGCACTTAACAAGTAGATATAAAATATAAAAA
Source organism: Myrmecobius fasciatus (assembly GCA_023553655.1). NCBI lineage: Eukaryota > Metazoa > Chordata > Mammalia > Dasyuromorphia > Myrmecobiidae > Myrmecobius > Myrmecobius fasciatus. Next base: position 72,805 of record JAJPUD010000323.1, read on the forward strand.
TTGAAGGCAGTTGATGGAAAAGAATAGGTAATACCACTAGAAAATGGTATTTCAGAGTTTTACACACTTCTTATATCATCGATTCTTAATGATCTTCTTGTGCTCCAAGCTAAATATTTGTTTAAAGATTAAAAAAAAAAAAACCAAAGCAATCAAAATGGCATGTTTCACATGAACATGGCAATAAGATCAAAGAATTTCCAATAAATATTGCACCATCTTTGGAAAAATAGATTAATTTTAAACACATGTAAGAAATAACATTTTGTACATGTTTAACATATCAGATTTCTTGCTATCTTGGGGAGGAGGGAAGTAGAGGACAGAAGGAGAAAAAATTTGTAACACAAAGTCTTACAAAGGTAAATGTTGAAAACTATCTTTACATGTGTTTGGAAAAATAAAATACTATTGATTAAACAACAAAGAAATAACATCATTTTCAGTTCAGGAACAGTTACACAGAAGTCAATGTCATCTTGGTTCTCTTTAGGGAGTCTACGTTTGCCATCCTTGAATGTGTTGAAAGCAGATGCACCATTGTAGGAGAGTTTCTTTTCCCAGTTGACCTAATAAAAGCCCCATATATCTTCTTATGTTTTATTTATGAGAAGTCACAGGGCATGCATATTCTATATAATTTAGAAGAAAAGAATATTCAATTATTTGCTCAGTACCTTACTGAATTCTGAATGTAATGAGATATTGTTTGATGGACTTTTGATCCCTTCATGAGAGAATTTGGATTCTACTGCTATCACTTATTTCCTGATTCAATTGCCAGAAGATATAAATATGATCATTTAATAATTGCTTAGTTGTATTTCCATTTACAAACATGATTTAAAAATTAAAATAAAGGATTTTATTTAGGCTGTCTGGCTCAAGTTAAAAATATTTTTAAAGTAGGCTCAAGTGATCTATATTCATGAAACATAGATGACATCGTAGAGAAATCAAAAGTACAAACTAGAAGATAATTTCTTTTTTTTTTCCTTAATGAAATTCCTTGGCAGTCTTGCTTGAAAATATTTCACTGACAAGTCATTTAATACTGAATCATATAAACTTAAAGAGAAATTAAGGAGACTTTTCTGAGAATGATTTCATGAATTATTCTTAAGCCTTCATGCTTCACTGCAAACATTGTAGTTATTTCTTTAAGAGTTGGTTTTGGTTTCTTCATGTTTTTAAATGCAGTTTTGTCATTCACAGGTTCCTCAAGGATAAGTTAGTATGTTGTAGAGGAGAGAGGACTGAATTTAGAACCAGAAAAATTTGGCTTTAATTAGTGATTCTGTAATTCGTTAGCTGGGTGATCTTGGGCAAATCATTTTAACCTCTCTGAGCCTCAACTTCTTTCATCTCTTCTGTTTTCCCTATAAGGCAGTTAGGTATTGCAGCAGAAAGAGTCTGCCCTGGAGCAGAATCAAGAAGACCAAAACTCAAATCCAGCTTCAGAACTTATTAACTATGCCCATTAACTGTGGGCAAGTCATTTAACTTCTGTTTGCCTCATTTTACTTAACTGTAAAATGGGGATAATAATAGCAATTACCTCCCAGTGTCATTTTGAGGATCAAATAAGGTAATTTTAATAATGTGCTTAGCATAGTGCCTGGCACATAGTACTGTATAAATGTTACTATTATATTACTTTACTGCAAAGATCAATTGAGAAAGAATTGTGTGCTGAACCCTTAAGAAACTCTTTTACAATGGTGCACCCATTTTCAATACATTCAAGACTGGCAAATATGGACTCCCTAAAGAGAACCAGGATGACATTGACTTCTGTGTATTTTCTGAACTGAAAATGATGTTATTTCTTTTTTGATTAATCAATAGTATTTTATTTTTTCAAATACATGTAAAGATAAAAGTTTTCAACATACAAAACGCTACATAAATGAAACCTTTTTATTTAAATGTTTACAGATCATATTCAATTTATACAGTGATACTAGGACATCTAAAACTAACTTACATGATAAACTAAGAATTTGGATTAAAGTCTACTGATTACTTAGCATTATCACTACAGTTTATCTCTTGATTGTTATATGGGAAAAAAGGATCAGAGTCCAAGAAACTATGTCCCCCAATCCATAATTATAAGTTTTGAACATGATATATGAATATAGATTTTGACTAAGGAGTTATGACTATAAGAAAAATAAATCGAATTCCTGGCTTTATCTATTTTCACAAAATTCATTTAATTAGTATTTTTGTAAAAAGCTATCATTCAGGTTCTATGGTACATGTCTTAGTTTTATTATTTGTTTTCAAAATTTTTTTTAGATTAAGATTCCTTATCTCACTCAAGTTAGAAGTAAAGGAGCCATTCACAGGTCAAATTCCACTTTCCTCTCCACAATTGGCATAGAAGCTCTGATCTGCTCTGTTTCTACCTGGCCTGGTTTGCCCTTCCATAAGCAATCTACTCTCCCACTCCTGTAACTATATCAGATAGTGGGTAACTGATTGAATTTAAAGCTTAAGACATCTACTAATCAGCTTTGCCAGTGGCAGGGATTACAGATGTGCCATCACACATAGCAGTATTTTGAAATTGTCTTTGACTCTTCCCTTTCCTTGACTTCCATATCCATCCAATCACTGACTAAATCTTGTTCTTATTTCAGTAAAAATGTATGTCACAACTCTGCCATCCCTCTCCACTTCTGTGGCCAAAGTAGCTCTAGACTTCCAGACTTGGTGAGTTTGGGGGGGAGGGGGGAAATAATGAATATTAATAATAGAATTTACAACTTAGTGTTGTATTACTTCATTAAGTTAATTATACTAGCCAAAAAACTTTTTTTTTTACATTTATTGAACTAAATACAAAATAAGAAAAACAGAATAGAAAAAAAGAAAAACAGAAAAGGAAAACAAAACAAAACAAAACATTGTTATGTGCCCAGCAGAACATTAGGGAGGATTAAAAATATATAACAATAAATTTCCATTTCAAGAAAACATATATGATAATAGAAGAAATTATATTTATGTGTCCATCTTTTCTTTGCTTTCCTGTAAGTTATTCTTTTGTTCTCTGCTGATCATTTTTTACTTTATTTTTTCCCCTCTTCATTTCCCTACTTCCCCCAAGAAGACTAAGCAAGATATATTTATACATATATATATATAAAGATATGCAATAAACACATTCATATTCACCTACAGACCCACACCCACACCCACATCCACATCTACCCACCCACCCATCCACACCCCCACTCATACCCACACCCCCACACCCATATATATATATATATATACATATATATATATGTATATATATATACACACACATACACCTAAATGGATACATACCCACATATATTCAAACACATATAAGCATATGCATTTACCCATATGTAAACATGCATCTAAAACAATAATAATATGGCTGACATGTTTCTCTTGATTGAATCTTTAAGTTTGACTTTCTTTAAAATCAATGATTACTAGCCATACTTTTTTCCCTAGTAAATTTTACTTCTGATCCTTGTTGTAGTGTCTGTATATTTCTTATTTCCTATTCCTGCTAACTTTTCTATTTTAATTCTGCTTCTTAACTTGTCTTGCAATACTTAAACTTCCCCTCACCCATGAATCCCGCCCTTGTCTTTTTCCTCTACCCTTTGCTTCTCCTTCCTTCCCCCCTTATTCATAATTTTGAAAGGTGCTATAACCTTTATGATATATATATGTAGTGTTGCCTATTTAATCCATTTCCGATGTAGGTTTTCAGAAATTTGAGCCCTCCTTCCTCTTCTAATGCCTTTGTACCTACTCTTCCTCTGTACCTCAGTGTATAGTATAATTACTACTTTTACCTTTTCTTAGATAGTTTCATTTTTTAGAGTTATATTATACTTAACTCTGACCTAATCTTTTCTTTTGTCAGTCTTAAACATACTTTTTCATGTATACCATATGTAAAAACAAACAAATCCATGTTAAATTCCTTGAAATTAATCTTTGATATTGGCTCTTACATGTTAAATTTTCTATTAAGTTTGGCTTTGGTTGAAAGAAAGGCCTAAAAATCTGCAAGTTTGTTGAATGTGCTTTTTTCCATTCAATATTAGGTTTAATTTTGCTGGATATGACATTTTTGGCTGTAACCTAATTCTTTTGATTGTTAGTAGATATAATTCCAGGACCTGTGGTCTTTTATTGTGCTGTGTTGCTTCTAAGTCCTATACAATTCTGATTGTAGCTCCAGCATATTTTTTGTTTCTTGAAAAATATTTTCTTTTATCTGGGGGTTTCAAAATTTGGCAATAATATTACTATATGTTTTTCACAAAGAATCTCTTTGAAGTGGTGATGGTGGATATTTTCTATTTCTATTTTCTCTTCATATTCTATCACTCCAGGACTATTTTCTTGGATTATTTTTTGCATTATTGTGTCAAATTTCTTTTTTTGAACATATCTTTTAGGTAGCCCAAGTATTCTTACATTTTGTCTTCTTGATCTGTCCTCCAGACAAATTTTGTTCTTTATTTTTCTTCCTTTAAATTTTATTTTGTTATTTCTTAGTCTCTTATAGATTCACTTGCTTCCAAACCTTGCACAATTCTAATTTTAAAGAATTATTTTGTTCTTTAAGACTCTGCATCTCCTTTTCCAGTTGCTTACCATTTTTTTCATAATCTTGTTTTTCTTGAATGATTTTTATTTTTATTTTTAATGTTTTTCCTCAATCTCTCTCACTTGATTTTTAAAGTCTTTTTTGAGTTCTATAAATTTTCTCTGGGTAGGTTGCCATTTAATGTTATTCTTTGGGATAGAAGAAGCTTTTTTTATTTCACTGCCCTTAAGAGGAAGGACCCTGGTCTTTCCTGTTCCCATAGTAAGTTTTTATGATTGGGTTGGTTCCTTTTTTTCTTGCTTTTTTTTTTTTTTTTTTTTTAATGAGAAGTATTAGTCTAAGCAACTCTAAATGTGTGGTATGGGAATAGTGCCTCTAGCTTCACTTTAGCTTTTCCCTCTGATCTGAAACCCCAAACCAAAAGCTCCACCTTCCTGAAAACCTAAACCAGCAGTATCTCTGCCCCACTGCTTCTGCCTTCACCTGGTGTGTTGGTTCCTTCTCTTCCAGGGCCATATCTCTGCAACACAGTAGATTTGGTGTTCCCAATCAGTCAAGGTTGCTTCATTCTTTGTGGCTTAGACCCTGGCTCTCCATGCAGTCTGGAAGGTGAAAGTTTCTATGGTTTGTGCTAAGGCTCTAGCCAAACCCAGCTAGCTACAGGGGTGGCCACTTGCAATTTCTATGGAGCTAGCCAAGAGGTATTTGCACTTCACATCAATTAATATCCAGACTGAAGCCTTTCTTCTGGTCTTGTTGGGTTGTCCCAGGAGGAGCCTTGTTCTGTCCCAAGTCTTCTTTGTGTTTCACCAATTTATGTTCACCCTGAGACACTTATTTGTTCTCTTTGTGGAGGAAATCTGGAGAGCTTGAAATTTACTGACCTACTCCATTAACTTCCAGATTCCTCTCATCACCAACACTATTCCATTTGCCTAAATGCAAAAAAAAAAGTGGATTCACTCTTACAGCAAACATGGGTATTTAATAAATTATGTGGTTATAAGGAGAAGAGACAAACAGGATGTGAGAGTGACAAAGGCAATGTGTGGCACAGAATGCTAGGGTGATAAAAAACTGTCCAAGCTAAATATTCTCATTCAGCAAGAGTGGTGGCCCCAAGGCAAAACTTAGAGGGAAAGTTGATCTCACACACAGTTCACAACAGAGGAGTAGAAAAGGAGTGGACAGCTTTCAGAGATGTGATGTATAGCATTATATCTGCTCATCTGGGTCAGAATATTAGCAAACATCAAGATGGAGAAATTCAGAAGCTGCTAAGTGAAAAAAACAATAACTCCACAGGGTATACCAGCAGGATAATTCATCCATCTCTCAAGAAGGCAGAAATTAATTCCATCAAAAGTAAAGTACAAGTGAAACTTAAGGAGATACAGGATTCTTGACTCAGTAAGAAGGTAGATGAAATTTAATTTTATGCTGATAGTAACATTTCAAAGTGCTTTTATGGTGTTCTGAAGACTACTTATGAGCTAAAAACCTAAGATCCACCTCAGCTATTCAGTGATGATGGAGCTACATAGGTTAGTGATAAGAACATGATCTTAGAGAGATGGGCTGAACAATTCCATAGTGTTCTCAACAGACCATCATCAATCAATGCTGAATCCATCTCAGGTTGAAGTTAATCCCTCTCTAGTTAAAGTTCCAGCTGAAGAGAAGGAATTCCATTAAGTCCCATTTCTGTGTGGTAAGGTATATGGTGCTGATTCTATTCCAGCTAATATTTACAAGATTGGGAGTCCCTCATTAAAAAAAAAAAAAAAGCTGGTTGAAAATTTCCAATTATATGGCAAGGGGAGGCTGTCTTCCAGGAGTTCCAAGAATGTCTTCATTGTTCATCCCTATAAACGTAAAAGGAATAGATTGTACTGTGACAATCATCATGGGGGTGTCTCTCTCTTAATCATTGCCGTCAAGATTTTGCCAGAGTCTTCCTTAATAGGCTGATCCTTCACCTGAAAGATGGGCATCTACTTGAATCAGTATGGCTTTAGAAAGAGCCAAGGAATGCTTGATATATTTGCTGTCTGACAACTCCAGGAGAAATGTCTGCATAAAATGATTATAAATCTGACCAAGGTCTTTGATAATGTCAATTGCAAGGGTTTATATAAAATTATGTTGAAGTTTGGTTGCCTGGAACAGTTCATCAGTATTGCATATCAATTTCATGGTGGTTTGCTTGCCCAGTTACTGGATAATAGAAGATGTTCTTGTGCTTTCCTAGTCACCAATGGAGCAAAACAAGGCTGTGTTCTTGCTCCATGATTTTTTTAGTATGATGCTTTCATGCATGTTTTCAAACACCTTCAATGATGGTGAATCAAGGACATCACAGACAGCTACCTCATTGATAGTAAATTCTACAACTTGAAAAGATTACAAGCTAAGACTAAAGTGGAGTGCAATGGTTGTGAACTCAATGAAGCTTTTGAAGATGAAATGCAATAAAATATGGATCAATTTTCTGCGTTTGTGCTTATTTTGGCAAAACAATTAACACTAAAAAAACAGCACCCATATGTGGAACCATCAATGACAGCAAATGGAGAAGTTTTGAATACTGTATATAACTCCACTTGCCTTGGCAGTATACTTTACAAGGACATACACATCGATAATGAGATTGACATATATATTACCAGAACAGTGTTTGGGAAGCTCTGAAGAAAAGTGTGAGAGAGAAGAGATATTAGGCTGACTACCAAACTGAAGGTCTACACAGCCATTGTGCTGACCTCATCCTTACATTCCTGTAAAACCTGGACAATATACCAGTACCATGCCAGAAAACTGAATTTCTTCCATTTGAATTGTCTTAGGAAAATTCTGAAGATCACTTGACAGGATAAGATACTTATTAGGAAGATCCTTTCTTGAACTAAACTGTTAAGCATTCAAACTCGCCTGCAGAGAGCACAACTCTGTTGGGCTGGCCACATTGTTCAAATACCAAAAGTATGCTTGCCAAAAACACTATTTTATGGAGAACTCACACTGGGCAAGTGCTCCCCTGGTACAATACAAAAAAAGCAATACAAAGACACTCCTGAAGTCTCTTAAGAACTGGAAATTGAGTGGATGCCCATCATTTGAGGAATGGCTGAATAAGTTATGGTATGTGAATATAATGGAAAATTATTGTCCTATACAAAATAATGAGCAGGCTGATTTCAGAAAAACATGGAAAAACTTACAGGAACTGATGCTAAGTGAAGTGAGTAGAACCAAGAAAACATTATACACAGCAACAATAAGATTATGTGATAATCAGCTATGATAGACTTGACTCTTTTCAATGAGGTGATTCAAGGCAATTTCAATATACTTGTGATGGAAAGAGCCATCTGTTTCCAGAGAGAGAACTACTTTATTGTTGTTTGCTTGTTTTTTTTCTTTTTCATGGTTTTTCCCCCCTTTTATTTGATTTTTCTTGCACAGCATAATGAATATAGAAATATGTTTGGAAGAATTGCACATATTTAACCTATATTGGATTGCTTGCTATCTGGGGGAGGGGATAGAGAATAAGGGAAGGAAAAGAATTTGGAACACAAATTTTTGCAAAGGTGAATGTTGAAAACTATTTTTGCATGCATTTGGAAAAATAAAAAGCTATTATAAAAATAAAAATATAAAAAAGAACTTTGGAACTGATTGTGTGACATGGGAAACACTGGCATAAGACCACTCAACATGGTTTGCCCTCATCAGAGAAGATGCTGTGTTCTATAAGCAAAGCAAATTTGAAGTAGCTCAAAATAAATGTGAGATGCACAAATTTAGAGAATCCACTCCAAATGCTCACATGGACTATTTGTGCCTGACCTGTGTAGAGCATTTTGAACCTGGATTAGTCTGATCAGCCACAGTTGGACACAATGTAACTTGAGTCTAATACAGTGATGTCATTTTGGTCCTCTTTGAGAACAAAGGACAACCACTATCAATAATGCCAGGCACTTTGGTAGACCCTGGGCATATAAATACAATGAATGAATTAATTCTTATTAGCTAGGAACTTATACTTTAATGAGGAAGACAACAATTATGTGTGCACACACACATACACATATACATATGCAAACATATTATACATATGAATAAGCACATGTTCATACAACTATATTTATTCTGTATATAAATACATATGTGTATGTAACTATATACATATGCATGCATATATAGGTATGTATAAAATAAAGAGAACACAAAATTATCCTTTACAAAATACAAAGATAGTTTGGGAGGGAGGACACTGCTAACTTGAAACAATGTTAAGAATCTATGTATAACGTATACTTGAGCTTTCTCTTGAATGAAGAGAAAAATTCTATTGAAATAGATTTAAGATCAGAGTGCATTCCAGGTATGAGGGCTGGCCAGTGAAAAGGTATGAAGATGAGAGACGGAATGTTGTGTGTGAGGAACATAGGAAAGGCCAGTTTTTCTCGATCAAAGTATGAAAGGGAAAGTAATATTCAATGAGAATAGAATAATGGGGACCATGTATAAAGTGCTTTGAAAGCTAAACAGTGAATTTTATATTTCATCCTAAAAGCAACAGGTAACCACTTTAACTGATTGAGTAGAGAGGTGACATGGCTAGATCTGTATTTAATGAATATTACTTTGTCAACTGTGGTGTCAGAAATGGCAAGATTTGCTTTAGGTAAGTAGTTGAGGAAGATTGAAGAGATGAAGATAATATTATGATTTTAAATCTGGGAAATTGGAAAAGCAAGGGCCTTCAACACAAATATGTAAATTAAGAAGAGGGATAGATTTTGGGAAAAGAGAAGGTGTTCTCTTTTGAACATGTTAAATTTGAGGTGTTTTTGATAAAATCAATTTGAATGTCCAGTAGCCAATTGTTAATTTAGGACTGAAGCTCAGGGGAGATGCTGGAGATATACACACACATATATACACATACATACATATATATATAATTATATGTTATCTGCATAGGGATGATAGTTAAAACCCCTGAGAATGTATGAAACAACTAAGGGAAAGAGTGTACAAGGAGAAGAGAATAAAGCCCTCAACAGAACATTAGGGTACACTTTTAGGTAGAGAGTTATGTTAAGGATAAGAGACCAGCAAAGAAAATTGCAGGATAAATAGGAGAATCAGTTATAACTGCTCCAATATCAATCATCCAATTAACATCAACTCAGTATTACCTAACCAATGATCCCTGCTTCCAATATAATTTTTAACTAGTAGATCTTTGATCCAGTCACATTGACCTCCTGGCTATTCCTAGAAGAAAATATTTCATTTCTTAGTTTCATTTTCTCTGATTTTCCCCATGTCCACAATGCTCTTCTTTCATATTACCACCTCTTTTTTGGCTTCCGTGACTTCCTTTAAGTCCCAACAAAAAATTCTACTTTTTACAAGAAGCTTTTCCCAATATCTTTTAATTCTAGTACCTTTGCTTTGTGAATTATTTCCTACTTATCTTGTTTATAGCTTGTGTATGCATATTTGCTTGTCTCTCACTAGATTGTGAGCTTTTGAGGGTAGGGGCTGTCTTTTCCTTCTCCATGTATTTCTAATGCTTAGTACAGTATCTGATATATAGTAGGTACCTGATAAATGGTTATTGACTGATTGGTCTATTCATTATACCAAATAATAAATATGTTAGCTTTTATAAAGGGATATATTTATATCAGTAATTGGTACCAAATCCCCTGAACTTCTGAAACTAGAGATAGTGAACTCAAAATGGTGACTACCAACATTATTTGTAATCAATTTCTCTACTGCAAGTATTGATACAGCATTGGACTTAGGTAGGTTTCTTCTAGAGGACAGGACCAAGATTGGATGCCATGGCCACTAGCAAACTTTATTATGGATTTCATTTATTAGACCTTTGGTGATTTTTCTGACTTTTTGAAGCTTATAAGGTCATAATCTTTGATATCAGCAAAGAATATACCCAACAGAGAAAAAAGAAACATAAATTACACAAATTCATTGCCACATGGTAGTCTTAGTGTGGAGTTAAGGCAAATCTAGCACTTGTAGCCTTACAGCCTCTTCATTTCAAGGGAAAGGAAAATCTTTTTCTTTCCTTTGAGCCTTTTATATTTACTAAGTTCCAAGTCAATTAAGGGCTTTCCATCACTATGTAGTAAGCTGACAGTAAAAAGAATATTTGCAGATATTTGAATAGGGGAAAAAGGGCTTACCCATACCACATACTCCAGAAGCAAGATCATCAAGCTTCTGTGGACTTGCATCCATGAATGCTATTAAGAACTATATCTTAATTGGCTAGTCCTGCCATTACAAACAGAATGTTAGAGACAGACATCTCTTAGTCCATTTCCTTTATTTTACATATGAGGAAACAGAGGCCAATTAAATAAGCTACCTTACTTGGTCATATTCATTTCATGTGTAAGTTACCTAAATTTTAAGTATATTGATTTATTAATGTTTTGAAATATTCTAGCTAGAAAAATTTTTATATTGGAATTCTTGAAGAAAAATTTAGGATAGAATGTATACATGAGAGATAAGTGAAAATTACATAGTAGTAACCAATTAAAATTTTATATATCAGGTAGTCTTTCAATTCAATTCAATAATAATTAGAAATTTTCCGCCAAGAGTCATTAAATTAAAAATACTACACAATGTGCTTTCAGTAGAGAGAGAGAAAGAAATGATATGCAATCTTCTCTTTCTTAGAATAAGGAAATCTTTACTTGATTAGAATCCATACTAATTTTTCATAGTAGAGAAGTCCAAATTATCTAACTGTTGGTATTATTATCTTCATGCAAATAGCAAAATTATTGTGTTATCTTTTCTTTTTTTTTTTAAATAATGTTTTCTTGCATACAATAATCACCAACAAAATCAAACATGTAAAGGACAAACTCTTCACCTAAAGCCTTAGTCACAACCAAAGGAAATAAATAAGCAAAGAAAATGATCTTGTAGCCCTCTCTGGCCCTGCCCCAAATTCTGCCCTTTGACTTTTGTTCCTTTTTTCATTCCCTCTTTCTTTCCTTCCTAATATAGTTGTGTTCAATGTATTCCACTTTTGATTCTGATAATTTTGCTCTAAAATACCTTAGGTTCTCCCATATTTCCTTGTATGTTTCTTATTTATCCTTTTTGAAAGCACCACAATATTCTCTATTAAGAGAATACTATCACTTACTCTGTCATGGTACAATTGGACATTTAGATTATTTTAAATGTTATTGCTGTAACAGCTATGTCTTTTTTTTTTTTTTAAACAGATAGGACCTTCCCCACCTCACACCTTTTATGCTGTTTTTAGGATAATCTCTTAGCAATGAATTTTCTGAATTGAAAAGTATATTTCATTTTATGCCTCACTAATTATTGGTAAATTGCTATCTAAAATGTTTACTTTTAAAAAGTGACTTCTATTGGTCACCTGTGGCTTACTTTTTTCTCTGAAAAACAAATAATTTTTCATTTTGGTTCTATTGGAACTTTTGGGTACTTTTCCTCTTTTCCCTGCTTAAACCTGACATTTTCCTTTTTAAGTTTGGCTTTCTACATAACACTTGAATCTGATATAACAAAGAAAGTATAACTTTGAAAATTCCAGATAAACTGCTTGGATAATAGAGCTAGTATTTGAATTTTAACAGGCTTATTGTTTTAGACAGCAACTTTTTTTTTTTTTTTACCTTTACCTTTACCTTGTAAAAGGTAGTCAGTCATATAGACTGCTGAGGAGGACCTAGAGAAAAGAAATATTCTTGTACTGTACATATAACAAAAAATGTCACTTGCTAATCTTATAGCCAAGGCAGTAGTTGGGATCATAAAATTAAAGTTCATTAATGAAAACTAATTGAAAATTAATTCACTACTACTCCACGGAAGAGATGGGATTTATATGATAATTTCATGTTATATTCTTAGCAATTCTCTAATCATCAGAGCATGGCATAATATTTCAAAATGATACATAGGTCAATGAGGTGGGAAAGTATCATAACAAAAATCTTATTTTAATTTTAAAATAGCCACCGACTTAAAACTGTCACTTTTGTGCTTTCTTTCTGCTTCATTCAACTTGATAATGAGTTTGCTATTCCTCTCTGGCAGATAGAACCCTAAGATGATTGTTCCAACTGTTAGTAACCAAAGATGAACTTCCCAAATGCCAGTTTACCCACTACATGAGCTTTTAAAATTAAAACCAATAAGCCTTTAAAATTATTTTTTTCCTGTCTCTTCACAGAGTAAGTCTTGTATTATTTCAATTCTCCATCCAATGGGATATTCTTTCAGAGTTTCATAGACATGTGCTTTGATTCATTATTTAGGGCTTGGGGGGAGGGGAGTATCACCATTATAATATAGATTTATAATACTCAAATAGTTTTTTAAATGATCATATCTATTGTTTTATCTTCTTTATGAAATCCCAAATTTTAATTAGGACTTTATTTTATCTATCACATAGAGTCCTTAATTTTGTGGAATATTACATACATTAAGCCAGTGTATGAAAGATCCTATTGAATTATGTCCTTGTTGTCTAGAATAATTTTGATATTTAGGTGATTCGGAAGTTTAATTTTTTTGAAAAGAGATTCATTTTTAGGCAGCATGGCAGAAGTAGAAAGTACTTAGGATTAGGTAGTTCAACTTAAAGCTAGAAAAGTCAATGGGACCTTCTCAATGTTGCAATTAAACTTGAAGGCATTTTTATATTAATATTTATATTTTTAAAAAATCTTCATTTTTTATCAGGCTACTCCAGTTGAATATATCTTTCAATCTTTTTGTAAAATCCCATCTTTTTGATTCATCATTTATTTTTCCAGCATTATTCTGAACCCTAAACCAAGAAAGATTGAGTACAAGCTAATTTTCTTTGTGATGTCTCTTAAGTTTAGTCACTTATTAAAAACAAACAAAAATTTGTTTTGAGATTCTTTTGACAATTTATTTTTGGGACATAAAGAAATATTCTTGTTCACATTTTCTGAGGCAAGTTGAGTGTCACTGAGAGTCTAATTTCTAAGTATTTTTGCTTTGTAGATTTTTCCTTTAGGATTCATATTAATATATACCAACACTTTTTTTTTATTATATCTTCAGCTGAAATTTTCAGGAAAAATATGTTTAGGAATATTTCTATAATCTGCATAATCTTGTTTTTATAAGGACTTCAATATGGGAAAATTTGATGGACCAACACATGTTAACATTTTCTCTTAGAAATATTTTCTCTCTCAGGTGAAGGAGGTTGTTGTAGAAGTTTCAGTTTGTGATCCTTTTAATTTTTTTTTTTTTAGCTATTAAAAAAATAGACAAAGAAGCTAAAATCCAGAACTCTCAAACCCAAATGTTACTTGTTTAATAATCTAATTATTAATAATCTAATAACCAGTTGGGAAATGGGGAGAAGTATGTTGACAGTGACACAAAATAGGTAAATTTTTGGGATAAAACATTTTTGAATGATGTTTTCAAACACTGGATTTAGGTTTTAGTATATTTCCAATGAAATAATTTTTGCTCCTGATAACATTTTTGTTACCAATTTGTTTTTCCTTTCCTTTCCTTTCTTTCTTTTTGATTCCCTCTTCTGACTTTCCACTATATGAAACTTTGTAAAAACAAAATGTGATGGGCTAAAAGGAATCTGGGAACAGGAAAGAGAGCAGACTGTTTAACTGAAGAGATCCATTATGTATAGGAGAACCCAAGATTTAATGCAAGCAGCAGAACATAAAGTTGTCTACTCCGTTACAGAAATACGAGCATACACGCAGCTTGTGTGACATCTGAGAATTAGCAAATGAAATACTCGTATACAACATTTCTTCTATTTCTGCCGGGTCTTTTTTCTTTTTTTTCTTTTTTCTTTTTCTTCTTCTTTCCTTAAGCTTTATTCATATTCTTTATATCCTGGCAATTGTGAGAAAAAAAGGAATTTTAGTGCAGAAAAGTAAAGCTGAATAATACATTTGAATGACAGTAGAAAGAATAAAAGCTTTGTTCCTTTATATTATTAGCAACTAATCAACTAAAAGTTTTTAATTCTTCCTAGATAACTCTCACTGGAATTTACAATCAAGCCTTGATCTTGTAATGCTCTTCCAATCCTCTCTCCAATTCATCCCTTCCGAATTACTTTCTGCCCTCTCCCTATGCAACCTCCCTTAGGGGAAAAAAGAACCCTTTGGCTTAAATTGAGTTTGGCTATTTCAAAGCTGGTATTTGCAACCTCGGGGCAAAAAAAGGGGGCTTTTCATTAATCCATGATTTTGAAACAGTTACTCTAACCCACAACCACGAACAAATACAAAAATCCTAATGGGACTATTTTCTTACTAAGCCTGTAACAGTTTACATTCACCTAATGGCCTGGGGTTATGAGCAAACTACTCAATTAGAGAATTTAGGCTGGTTGCCCACATATTTTAGTGCAAATTATCCCTTCACAAATGCAGAACCTCCTATATAAAATGCCTGACCAGTATTTCCTGTTAAATATATATATATATGTATGTGTGTGTGTGTATACACACACATATTATTCCCTAAATTACCACCTTAAATTCACTAAGAATTTCTCTTTTTGCTAGTGCAAAGATTTTATGGAGAATATTTACTTTTGCCTCACATACCTTACTGTTGATCCTTTTGCAGGCATATGTTTTGACCTTCACTGTCAAAGTAGCTAAGAAATTGAAATAGAAAATGCTTCTAAATAATGTTACTGCTAGATAAAGAGCTGAATTTAGGTGTAGTATTCTTGCCAATTCTTTGATAACAGATCTTCTGCTTGGGGGGTTAACTGAATTTCATGGTTTTCCTTAACACTTACTATTTCTTCTTAAACTTCTTTCATTTAAAAGGGGGGTCGGTGCTTCCAATCTATAAACACCTATTAAAAGTTCTCCACCCTTTTATACTAGGCTGCTGGTCTTAATTGTCTGCAGATGGGTGGATCACTTCATTGTTATTTCAAAGGTAAAGATTTACAAAATATAAACTAACCTAGTAAGAGTTCCAAATCATGAATCTCAACTTGTATAAAAAGACATGGGCCTATCAAGTATGAATGGGAAAGAGAATTCTGTAATAAAAGTTCCTATTTTAATAAAATTTTCATCTATTTGAAGATGAAGGTGCATGTCATTATCACTTAAATTGCATTAAAAGCAGCATTTTATTAAAGTTAAATGACAGTGTCACAAAGGTATTTAAAAATTAAGAAAAATAACCTTGGAAAAACAAAAAAATGTATACATGCAAAGTATTTTTCTTAAAGTGAGTCAATAAATGATAAATGACTTTTCAAATTAGTTGTCCATGCTACATGTAAAAACACTGCTGTGTAGAGCTAAAATATCAACTTAATACATTAGTTTCGATTAAATTAAGGAACATTTCTTGTGTCTATAATGGATAAGACATTATAATATGAAATCTGAAAATGCTATTCAGTATTTTCTTTGCTTCCTTAATATGATTCTTCCATTTTGGTAAAATTAAATTTCCTTGAGAATAAAATCTCTTGAACTGTTTAATTATTAGTGACTGAAAACTGAGCAGAGCTAGCAGTTCTTTGGCCCTGTATTGCTCAGACTTATCTTGCCTAAGGGACCAGCAGTTTATCTCAGACAAAATTGTTTTCTTCCGCCCTTCTTTCACTAGCACTTCCTCCTTGGTCTTGCTTTTCATTAGCCCACCCTGCTGGCTGGCCACTCCTTATACGTAAATTAAATGGGTAGAAAATACAAAAAAAGCTGTGCTACTTTTATCTCTGAAAGTTGAACCCATCATTGACTAAATTTAGAATGATTTCTGCCAGCTCAAACTTAACATTTCAAGTTATATTACAAAGGTCTGCTAGAATACCTGGGCTCCTAAACCAGTTTGAAATTCTCACCTTCTAGTGGTGTAAGAAGAATGAATCTATATTGCTTTGAGCAATTTTATTTAACTTGACTTTGAGCCCCATAATCTGTACCCAGTAGTCAAATCAAAGTTTGAACATTTAACAAACATAGCTCTTTCCACCTTTTCTCTATATGTAATGCACAATTTATTTTATTTTAACAAGGGGAATCATGTTTTCCCCAAACCCTTATTTTAATTTGTACAGATTGCACTGGAGAAAAGTCATGATGTGTAGCCAACTTTGAAGTTTATATTTTCTTTTGCTTATATCTTGTTCAGTGTTGCTGTGTGTGAGCAGAAGAGAAGCAAGGATTATGCATCTAAAGATAAACAAAAACAATTTTAACTATTGTCCAGCTTGCAAAATACAAATTTACAAGCTCTCAACAAAACAACTTTTAAAAGTAGTTTGAATATTTTTTTTATCTTGAGTAAAATAAGCTGATATTTTTACATGTGGATCTTATTATGTGAATTGCTGCATAAGCTTGCTATTTAACATGATCATATGAATTACGAACTGTGATTTTATTCCTTTTATAATCTTTGTAGTTCTTGCCATTACTTTTACATGTCTATGTCTGGCATTATGCAGCTTTGAAACTATGCCAAAAATATTTATTGTCCTATTTCTGGCATTCTAGTACTACAGGGCTCAGTTTGGCTTTTAATCTGGGCAAAACTTATTAGGAGATCGAGTTTTTAGCATTTGGTTGGAAAGAATCATATGTAATTTTAGTAGCACTCTAAACAATCTTTTGCATACTATGAAACATCCTTGAAAAAAATAAAATCCCATTCTGAATTATCTTTCTAATTCTGAATAGCCTAGAATCAAATCTATCAAGTAAATCATGAAAATGAAACAGAAAAAACCAAACCAAACCAAACCATATCACAGAGGAAAAATTAACCCAATATAATACATTGTATAATATTTGTCTGCAAGACACATGCAAACTATTGCCCTAAAATTAAATTGCTAGAGGACTGAGATTGACCTATTTCCATTAGTACAGTATATAGTACTTTATTAGGGATCATTCTAAATTAAAATAATATGATCTAATATTAATAAAAACATTATGAATAATTACTTTAAAGAATTTTTTGTAGTTTGGTCATTAAACATCTTTAATCTTACAAGGATATTCACTTCCCATACTAAAGTTTGACTCAAACCACCCATCACTATTATATATAACAAATGCTCAAGAATTTTTATATCTATATAAAATCATATTCTAAATATACAGGCACACAGAGCATACACTATTGAAAGATAAGTCAAATCTATAAATTAGATTCTTTTCATGTACCCCAACATTAGGAATGGGATTACATATTGTTATATCTTATTTCCAACACTAAAACTGATTTAAAAAAAAAAAAAAAACTTTTACTCATCTGTCTTACAAATTAGATTTCAATCAATACAGCCTTACTTTCTTAACTTTTATGTCTCTGAATTGAATCAAAAGTATTAGGCGAATTTTAAATCCAGAATATTTGGTGATGCTACTAACAAGCAAGCAGGGAAAATGCAGCTAGAATTTGAAACATCAAATTTAGGCCTTTAAGTACACAATTACACATACTCACACCCACATATGTATATACATGTAACACATAGCATATATATCTAAATGCATTTACATATATATACATATGCAATGAAGTTCATATATATATGTATGCATGTAATAATAAAACAACAATGATATACAAATGGGGATTTTTAGGGTTTCATTTTTTTTCTTTTTCTTTTTTTTTTTTTTTGCTGAGGCAATTGGGGTTAAGTGACTTGCCCAGAGTCACACAGCTAGGGAATGTTAAGTGTCTGAGACCAGATTTGAACTCAGGTCTTCCTGACTTCAGGGCTGGTGCTCTAACCACTGCGCCACCTAGCTGCCCCGTTTCATTTTTTTTCAATAATCATTTGAGCAGGGAGGTGTACAGTGTGAGAAAACATAAGTTAAAATCCTGCCTCAGATACCAGCTGTGTGATTTGACCAAATCACTTCACTTCAGTCTGATTCAGTTTCCTCAACTGTAAAATGGATATAGCTCTTAACCCCAGAATTGTTATGTGAATCAAATGAGATAACACAAGTACTTGCTAAACCTTAAAGCATTATGCAAATTCTAACTACAGTAATTATCATTATTGTTGTCTACGGAAGTCCTACTCAGACTCCTCATTGAGGTGATCCCTAGGACCTTGAAAGATGTCAGCAGAATACAAACAATGGCAGATTCTATCAAACTAGAAAGTACAGCCTCAATGATATACTCCCTGTTGTCCAAAGATCAATTTCAATAAATTTGGATAGGTTTATCATTAGTTTGGTTTCAGGGAGATAGATCATTTCTATCATAGCAGGCAGAAATTGTGACTTGACATGCAGGCTTACCTTTGTCATTTCTCAAGGCTCCTAGGGACTTACTATAAAATGAGTAGTTCTTAGATGACTTTCAACTTTAGCTACAAGATACCAGAAAAAAAGACTATATGAGCTTCCTTGTCAAAATGGGTTGGGAAGAGGTAACTTTTTTTATTTGTTTG
This sequence comes from Myrmecobius fasciatus, assembly GCA_023553655.1. Classification (NCBI taxonomy): domain Eukaryota; kingdom Metazoa; phylum Chordata; class Mammalia; order Dasyuromorphia; family Myrmecobiidae; genus Myrmecobius; species Myrmecobius fasciatus. The sequence goes on from JAJPUD010000323.1 coordinate 91,941, forward strand.
TTTGTTTTTTTGATTAGGTGGGAACAGCTGTGGTGAGGGCCATTTTTAGGACTGGATGTTTTTCAATAATAGTAGCAATGGTGCTGTCTCATCTAAGCCAATGCTTCTTAACCTGTGGGCTTTGAACCATATGGGGACTTGTAACAATGTGGGGGGGAGGGCTGAATTATCAAAATATCAACTCTGAAAACTGTTGAAGATGGCCTGCTGCATCAAAAAGTCTGCCAAGATTTAATTCTTCTTGTAAAAATAAATAAGCACATCTATCTTATTAGCATGCAAATTTGCTTTTGTTTTTAATAAATGGTAAAATTATATGTATACCAAAGAATTGTTTTAAAATAAATTTCTTTATGATTTACCATTAGTAAATAGTTGGTTTGTTTATCTATTTTATATACCTATATACCCTGGGGTCACTTAAAAATTTCTCAGGTAAAAGAGGGTCATGGGTGGAAAAAGTTTAAGAAGCCCTGATTTAAGCAACACTACCCTTTTTTTTTTTTTAATTAAAGCTTTTTATTTGTATAACATATGTATGGGTAGTTCCTCAGCATTGATCTTTACAAAGCTTTCCATTACAAATTTTACCCCCAGTTCCCTCCCCTCCCCTAGATGGCAGGAAGTCCACTACATGTTAATAATGTTGAAATATTTGACAAGTTGTGCAAGAAAAATCCTATGTATAAAGAAAAAAAAAAAGGAAATCAGAGAAAGGAAACACAATGCAAGCAAACATCAGTAGAGAGCATGAAAATGTTATGTTGTGGTCCATATTTCATATCCCTCTCTCTGGGTGTATACGGTTTTCTTCACTGAAAAATTGGAACTGGTTTGAGACAATTCTTTGTTGTAGAGAGCCATGTCCATCAGAATTGATCATCATGTAATATTGTTGAGCAACACTACTCTAAAGACCAGTCAGCTGACCACCAGCTACAAAAAGGCCATGGGTGTCAATGATTTTTAACTTTCTGCCTAAGATTTAGGAAAGAGAGGCACAGAAAGAATAGACTAAATGTTCTAGTTTATGTACATCAGATCAAAGGATTGTTTTTGCCCTGGGATTCTTGTTGTAGTACTATATTACCAGTTTCATTTTCCTTTTAGTCTGTAGGATCCCAAAGTTTCACTGGTGTCCAATTTAATAGCATGAACCATTATGTTAAGATATGGGTGACAGGTATACATGCAAAGTATTAATAAGTCAGAGGAAAGGAGTCACTAAGAAATATGAGGAAAGTTAGAAGTCAGGTAAGATGAGGAAAAAATTATTAATAGGAAAAGGAGTATTAGATGGGGAATGAAGAAGATGAAGAACGGGAGAAGGTGGCATAGAGAAATCTGAGGTCTTTGAAATAACTTTGAAATAAACTGCAATTTTAGTATTGTTTTGAGTAATATCAGGCTTAAAATCTTGTTGGATTTGCTTTTTTCTCTTTCCTTTTTCTAGGAAAATCACAAGTCTAATTTCTATCCTATCATTTATCCTCTTCTTTACTTGCCACATCTAATGAGGTGCTATATCCTACTGATTTTCCTCTTTACCTCCCCCCCCATAAACTCTTAATTAAATCCACCTCCTTTTTATTCACATTGTCACCATCTTTGTTCAGGTTTCTATCATCTCTCACTTGGATTACTGTAAGAACTTCCTAACTGGTTTCCATGTCTCCCCTCTAATCTATTTTTTCATATATCTTCCATATAATCAGTCAATCAGTCTGGTTTCGTTTGTTTTTCTCCATCTCAAGGATTATCAGCATCTTCCTGTTGCCAATAGAACAAATTGTACATTTTTTTAGTCTGGCATTTAAAGTCAACCACAACTTGACTTCAATCAAAATTTTCAACATTATTTTATCTTATTCTCCTTCATGCACTCTTTTCTAGCCAAACTGAATTGTCAATTAGTCCAATTACTCAACAAGCATGTATTAACCATTTACAACATGCCAGGAACTGTGCTATGCTCTGGGGATAGATACAAAGACAGAAGTGAAACAGAAACTTGCTTTCAAGGTATTTGCATTCTATTAAGATGAGGATAATATTCACATAAAAAAGTGATATTTAATAGCTTGCTAATTATTTGGGACAAGCAATAATTTTAATATGCTTACATTTTATTGTAGCAATAGTCATGTATATGCTTTGTAGGTCGCCTTAGATTTTTGATCCTAATCAGATGAAATCAGATTGAATTGGTTTGCATCTCTTTATCTCTCAGTTGAGTACTGAATTTTGCCTCATTCATATGAGTTTCATCACTCCTGATCTAATTCTGTGGTTTAAAAAATGAATAATATTTCAAGAAAATGTGCGAAAGTTGTTATTTTTTGAAGAACACACTTTAATCACTGCGGCTTTTGGTACAGGAATTTTAAATAGCTCAAGGATCATTAAAGTCCACAATGAAACAATTAATTGCACTGTGGAAGTGTAAAATATAGTTTAGTTGAAAAATATAAACATTTCTGCAAAGCAAATTAATTAATTTTCAGAAAATAAGACCTTCAAAGGGATCTAACACTGGAGGGGTAGTTAGCAATTCCTGTAAAATGGATTCAAATATTGAGAAAAGCAGCAAAACACAAAACAAAACACCTCTAGTTATAGACAGTTGCTATGAAGAAGAAAAATGATGCTTTTGGTAAGACAATACAAAGACTGGAGTAGTAAAGATTGGAAAAAGGCAATTTTACTGGCTTTTTCATTCAAGGCTATACTATACTAACACTATTGTCAGAAGCTGTTAACTCCATGTAAGCCCATAACATCTGGGCATTTTCATCAGATTATAAGCATCTGTCTCTCATGATCTGTGGGAAACTTTTCTCATTGAAGGAAAAATCAACTTTGAGAAATATATTTATATCCTGAGAAACAGAATTGCTCTGAAATTATAGAATTCCCATGTAGAGATGGAGCCATGGTGGCGGAGATCAGACAGGAGTCTCTGTAACCTCCTCTAATCTTCCCTCAAACCAACAACATATGAAGCCTCTAGACTGATTTTGAAGCAAAAAAATCCACAATATCTGGAGGACAACACATTTCTAGAAGAAGATACTCTGGAAAAACCTCAAAACAGGTCTGTTTTTAATTGGGCAGGGGGGTGGTCTGCTGAACCCAGACTGCAGCACAGGGAGACCAGGGCAGGGAGCTGGAGCAGGGAGCTGGAACAGGAGTGGGAGCATTGTGCTTTTCACACACCTGGGAGTCTTCTGGGGGCCTCTTGGGCCAATCTGTCCTGATTGTGGGCAGGTGGTTTGGAGGGTCTGCCTTTGTGGGGGGTAGATTGTGAACCACTGAACCCCTGGTGAGCATCGGACCTAGTTGCCATTACACAACACCCTAGGGCGATCAATCAATCAGCAGGACTGATCAGCACCAGAAATAATTCAATAAGCAGAAAGGCCCAGTACCTGAAATAATTCAATCAGCAGAACTGCCCAGCACCTGACATAATTCAATCAGCAGAACTGCCCAGTTCCTGAAATAACTCAATCAGCAGAACTGCCCCAGGGCAAATTAAAGCAGCTGTCCCACCTTTGCCTTAAACAGACCTCACACCTTTAAAAAAAAAATGAATAAAAAACCAAAAAGAGCTCTCACTATAGACAACTTTTATGGAGAGAAGGAAGAACAGACCTCAAATCCTGAGGCCCCTAAAGGTAAAGCAACTCCAGAAAAAGCCCCAAAGAGAGACATAAACTGGTCTCCATGTCACAAGGCTTTCTTTGAAGATTGCATAAAAAATCTTAAAAGAGAGTTAGAAGAAACATGGGGAAACGAAATGAGATCACTGCAAAATAAAATAGAAAAAATGGAAAAAGAATGCAGTGAACAAAAAAATGTAATTGGTCAATTGCAAAAGAAACTAAAAACAGTAACTGAAGAAAATAAGACATTAAAAATTAGAATCAAACAATTGGAAATGAATGATTCATCAAGACTTCAAGAATCAGTGAAACAAAAACAAAAAAATGAAAAGATAGAGAAAAACATGAAATATTTCCTAGGAAAAACCACTGACCTGGAAAATAGATCTAGGAGAGACAATCTAAGGATTATAGGGCTTCCTGAAAGCCATGATGAAAAAAAGAACCTAGACCCTATCTTCCAGGAAATCATAAAAGAAAACTGCCATGATATTTTAGACCCAGAAGGCAAAATACTCCTTGAAACAATCCACCGATCACCTCCTGAAAGAAACCCAAACATTAAGTCCCCCAGAAATATCGTGGCTAAATTCCAGAACTATCATACCAAGGAAAAGATATTACGAAAAGCCAGAAAGAAACAATTTAAATATCAGGGAGCCACAATTAGGATCACACAGGACCTAGCAGCTTCTACTTTGAAGGATCGAAGGGCCTGGAATCAGATATTCCAAAGGGCAAAGGAACTTGGATTACAGCCAAGAATAAGTTACCCAGCTAGAATGAGCATTATCTTCCAGGGAAGAAGATGGTCATTCAATGATATAGGAGAATTTCAACTATTTCTACTGAAAAGACCAGAACTGAACCAAAAATTTGATCTACAAACACAGAACACAAGAGAAACATAAAAAGGTAACAAGAAAAAAAAAAACTCTTGAGAACTATATTTATGTTATAGGTATTTATAGAATGAGGGTTGATTTTATGAATCTATTATTACATTATGATTATGATATGATTACTATGATTTTATGATTATTATGATATAATTATTGTGATTTTATGAATATTATGATATGATAAACTGAAAAAGAAATTAGAGGTAGAAAAGGGATAACACTGGAAGAAGAGGAAAAGGAGGTAAAATAAGGGAAATTACATCACATGTAGAGGCAAAGAAAACCTATAATGATTGAGAGGAGAAAAGGGAGGGGAATGAGAAATGGGTTAATCTCCATCTCATCAGATTTGGCTCTGAGGGAATAATAGACAATAAACCAATATGTATTAAAATGGATGTTAAACTTTTTTCAATCAAAAGCATATGTAAATATATGGTGTTTCTTAAAATTTTGATGAAACTACTTTTGATATTAAGTACAGAGAAAAACTCCTAGACATTAATTTATTGTCTACAAGTATAAGGAGGAATAATACTTTTAAAATTTGAAAATGTTGGAAAACTTTTGCATTTAAAAAATTTTAAAGGACAGAAAATCATTTAAATAAAACTTGAAAGAACAGTAGTTGTCAGAAAAAAAAAAGTTTAATTTTGAGAAATATAATTGGCTACTCTTAAGACAATAAATGTTGTGAATATGTATAATATCCATTTGTTCTCTGATTTTTGGGGTTCATATTTATACTGTTAGTGTTTAACATTTTCAAATGCAGAACGAAATGTAGAATTGAGGTGTTATCTTAATAATGGCTAAGTTCAGTTTTGAGGGTTTTTTCCCAGTTTTAGGAATTTTTATATATTTTGTTTAGGCATAAGCTACTATAAAAACTTTTAATCCACACCCTGAAACAATTCTAAAGCTGGTTTTATATGCTTTCTCCAAAATACTAAAATACTTATCAAAAATTGGTCAATTTTTTTTCTAAGGACTTTAAATAGAAATTGCCTTTCTTATAAATTATTTTTCTAAACTTCACAAGGCTAGTTTTATTAATCCTCTTTTCTTGGAGTCATGTCTAAAATGATACAACTGAATAGCTCATGACTTAGTAAATTTGATTTATGTTAACTGATTTTTTCACAATTTAAGACAAAGTTTACCCCTATATGAGACTATCAAGACAGCCCAAAATACTGAATTATATCATAGTCTAATGGAGTTGTTAAGTAGGGGTCTACCTAGTTAAAAAATCTATTACATTTCAGATTTTTAAAAATATTTTTTTATTTTTATTAAAGCTTTTTATTTGTATAACATATGATTGGGTAGTTCCCCAGCATTGATCTTTACAAAGCTCTCTATTACAACTTTTACCCCC
>JAJPUD010000323.1:97988-108856 GCA_023553655.1 Myrmecobius fasciatus
AGATCATGAAAATGTTATGTTGTGGTCCATATTTCATATCCCTCTCTCTGGGTGTATATGGTTTTCTTCAGTGAACAATTGGAACTGGTTTGAGACAATTCTTTGTTGAAGAGAGCCATGTCCATCAGAATTGATCATCATGTAATATTGTTGTTGCTGTGTTTAATGATTTCCTGGTTCTGCTTGTCTCACTTAGCATCAGTTCATGCAAGTCTCTCCAGGCCTCTCTGAAATCGTTACATTTAAGATTAATTAAGAAGATTAATTTTATCTGGGAAACATTACAAAAAGAAGCATTAAGCAAAGAGGAACATTTCAATACTTCTACAGTTGACCATCAGGAATATTCTTTAAAGTTTCCTATAAAAATGGTTCTATATATAGAAAAACACAAACCAGCCCTCAAAAATAATTTCAAAACCTTTGTTTGTTTTCATTTATCTGTATTTTCTGTTAAATTAGAATTTGTTTAAATGTTTACATCACTTAATGGGAATAGGCCTCAGAAAGAGATTTTACTTAGTTGATCTATTCACTGGGAACATTCCAGTTTCAGTTTTATTAGGAAAGCAGTGAATAGCTAGGATTTCAGAGCTCTGCCAAATAGACCCAGCCTTTTTCTATTTCTATGTATTGTACTTTGTTAGGCTTTAATTCTCTAAGTGGCTTTTCCTCCATCTTTATTATCAGGTTTAGTTTGCCACTTTTCACTTCATCTTCCTTTTCATCCTTTCCTTTACCTTTTCTTATTGTATCTTCTTTAAATCTTCATACCAAAGCTCATTTTTCATGTACTAGGCACTTTGCCTTTCTACCTACCATTTCTTAAAATATTTTTCTTCTTCCATTTCTGACCACCTTATAAATCACTATGACTTAATATTTTTCCTGTTAGCTAGAGCCTTGTACATGTTTTAGTAAGCTCCTCAGGGCAAGTGCCTTGTCTGCCATATTTTATGTTTTGTAAAGAAGCATGTACTCTTATGGCTCCTATTAACAATAAATCTCACTATGAATTAGCTAAAGCTACATCCTCCTAGTTTTATGTGTAAGCTCTAGGCACACACAAAGGCTACTACAGATTCTTATTTGGCACTTCAAGGTATCCTTATTTTTAGGTAACACTGTAATGCCACCTTTTGGTGTTCTTAGAAGGCCCCAAATCTATTATGACCTTGCTTATCCTCCCTCTCCCCCCTCAAGTTATTCAAGGACTTTTTTTTTTAAACACATACCTTACTTTATTTTTTTTTTACAATCTAGATCAAAGAATGCAGATCTGAAGATCAAGCTGCCTTTTAATTTCAAATTAATACTTGAAGGATAAAAATCTAAGTTTCTGAAAACATTTTGTATTCCAGTAATTTTTTTTAAAAAAGAAAATATATAAATGTCAATAAGTAAATTGAATAAATGATGAATTGTTGAAATTAATAAAGTTGAATACTTTGTTTTCTCATTTTTCCACTGAAATACAAGTTGAATACTTCTGGTGCATTTATCCCAGGCTCAGATAATCAAGATACTGTACATCAAGGCAAACCTAAGATTTTCACCTTATGGCTTAAAAGTCACAATTTTGGGGGGGTACTTCAGTGTTTTATTGTCAGTAGCCAAAGCTTATCTTTGGTATGTTTCTGTCAGGTAGTTTAGGATCCTCCCCTCCCTTAATTAGGTACCTGTGCCCCATTCTTAGATAATAGTCTCAGAATTCAATTAAGTATATAAGTCTCACTAAAGTGAGAGCTGATTAACTCAAATAGACTTTTCCTAGATGTGTTAAATTTACAATTTATAAGAATCTACATAATGTTCAAGGTGAAGGGGATCTTCCAAAGTCTAAATTAATTATTTCTTTAGGGGAAAAAAAGGGCAATTAATACTAAGAGAAATGACATGACTTGCTCAAGGTCATATACAGGTCTATGTTGGTAAATATTTGACAATTGGTTCTCTAGAGGAAAAAAAAAAGGTAGGCAAGATAACACACCCCAAAGCTTAATTTGCTCCCAACACTTTAAATGTAATTAATCAATAAAATAAAAAATCAAATCCTGATTTGTAGTTAAAATTCAACCAGTATGAGCTGGCCCCAGCAGAATACTGGTCACATAGCTGGCATCTGGCAAAACTGACTTTAGCTCTCTGGAATTGAAATCTTATATTTTCCCCCATATCACAGAAAAGCATCAAAAGGAATAAAACTCAAATTGGTCATGGTGGGGAAGATATTTCCTGATGTCCTTTAAATTTTTAAAACTTATTCTATTTACTTGAAGAGCTTAGGCTAGTGGTAGATAGGGTAGGTAGTTGCAGAGCAGGAGAAACTTTTGAAATATTGTTTTATATGAAAGCATATATTTCAAATGGCAGAATATTTTACTTTCCATGATACATGTTCTGTGACACATCAGTTTGCCAATATTACATTGAAAAATCAAAACAGAGGAGACTCAATTTTTTTTTAAATTAAAGCTTTTTATTTGCATAAGATATGTATGGGTAGTTCCTCAACATTGATCTTTACAAAGCTCTCCGTTAAAAATTTTCCCCCCAGTTCCCTCCCCTCCCCTAGATGGCAGGAAGTCCACTACATGTTAATTATATTAAAATACTTGACAAATCGAATATATGTATACATATTTCCATACTTATCTTGCTGTGCAAGAACAATTGTATCTACATGAATAAAAAATATCTGAGAAAGGAAACCCAATGTAAGCAAACATTGATAGAGATCATGGAAATGATATGTTGTGGTCCACATTTCATATCCCTCTCTCTGGGTGTATATAGCTTTCTTCACTGAACAATTGGAATTGGAGACTCAAATTTTCAAACTTTGCTAAGGGTGAGTTGAAAGTTAATTTGGCTTTACTTTTTAGCTGTATTAACTGATGATCTCTTTGGTGAGATGGAAGAATTCTGTTTATTCATGTTTAGTTTGAGATGTGTTCACCACTCTATCTAGATTTTACTTTTCTTTTCCTGGGGCCTAACTCCAGACTTCCCAAAGAGTTCCAAGATAGTTAGGAATGACTCCCACAACACTTTTGGTAGATACTTACTAGCTGTGTGATCCTTGGCAAGTAATTTAACCTGTTTGTGTCTGTTTCTTCATAGGTAAACTGAGGATAACAGCGTCTACCTCCAGAGTTGTTGTGTAAGGTAGTGTTTACAGAGAACTTAGAACAGTGCTCAAGGTCACACAGGTAACCCTAGGAAGCACTAGAACTCAAAGCCAAGTATTTTGATTCCACATGCACTAGTTCTTTCACCAGGTTTTCGAATTAGAAGTCATTCTTGGCTTAACTTTCTCACACCCTCCAAATCTAATTTTTCTTTTTTTCTGAAGGCTTGTCATGTTTAGCTTCATAATGTCTTGAATTCACTCTTTTCTGTTCTCCTACATTGTTTCCACTGTAATACAAGCTCTCACTTCACACAAGGACTACTACAATGATCTTCGAGCTGGCCTCTTATTAAGCTGACAAAATGATCTTCCTAAAGGTCACATCTGATCAAGTTCCCACTCTTCCCTTTCAACTCCAATGGCTGCCTATTACTACAAGGATCCTTTCACCCTTCCAGTCTTCTCACAACTTACAGCCCCTTCCCGATGTGATCCTATGATACTACCCTTTTCGATATTTTCCCAAGACATTCCATCTCCTGACTTGATTAAGGGGCATTTTCTTTGGCTCCCCTAGGCCTGGGATGCTCTTCACCACTGCCTTGCTTCTCTTAAGTCCCAGGCAAAATCCTATTCTAGAAGAGGCCTTTCCTGGATCCCCTTAATGCTAGTGATTTCCTTCTGTTGATTATCTTCAATTTATCTTTATGTAAGTTGTACATTGTGGTTTTCATTGTGCATCAGACCATAAACTCTCTGAGAGTAGGGATTGCCTTTTTTTTTTTTTTGGATATCCCAGCGTTTAGCATAAGCCATTAATTAATGTTTATTGATAATAGCCCGTTACTCTGTTTTGCTCTGCCTCCGAGGAATAAAAGTACTCGGAAAATCAGATTAACATAGATTGCCATTTGAAGGTACAGGAGATTTTTGCAGCACATTTGTCCAGACAGGGGTTCCATCAGGGAGGCAGCTTTGGGAGAGAGGGAGGTACAAAGATTCCGAAGGATGGAGTGATTTTGTGCCTTGGCCTGGTAAAAACCCGGTAGCACACAAAGCAGCGTGCGACTCGCTCGCCTTGCTGCCAACTAGACGTCTGATTTGGGGACATTTTCCGTCCTCTTTCCGCTGGCAAACAGCCGGGCTTCCACAGGACTCTTCATAGTTCATCATTTTTCATTCGCAGGGAGCCTGAGTTGGTAGAGGGAGGTCATGGAGAAATAGGAAAAACAGCTTAGGCCACCTCAAGTGCAGTCAAAGGACGGAAAAAAAAAACGTAGGGGAGAGGATGAGTCCAGGCACCTCAGCAGCCTCCAGCATCAACCGCCCCAACTGCCCGCCCCCGTCACGTGACAGGGGAGAGCGGCGCGCGGGGTAGCGCTGCTGATTGGTCAGATGGCAGGGGCGCGGTGTTTGATGGGAAGGGGCTGCTGGAGCGCTCTGTCACTAGTGGTTGCTGCCTGTCGGGGCGGGGGTAGGCTGCCAGTGACCGCGGCGGCGGCGGCCGAGCGTCAGCACCAGCTCTACCTCTTTCGTGCAGGTAGAGCCGGGCAGAGGTGGGGGAAGGAGCAGGGTGGAGGGCGCCCGGGGATCCTTTCTTCCTCCTGACTTTCCTTCTGGCAGCCCGGCACCGATTGGCCTAAGAGAGAAAAAGGCTGAGGCGGCGGCGGTTGTAGCTGGGGGCTTGAACCGGTGGCTGACTCATACACGCCTCCTCCTATTTCCACTTTGATGCCCAGCACCTCGGGCCGTTCTGGTCTGGGGGAAGGGAGGACAGAGGAAGGGGGATCCGGGCTGGGGCCGGGGCGTATGGGCGTGTATGGTGGAGGTCTTCCCAGTCCCTAAAGAAGCGGGGGTAGGAGTTGCCCTTCCCAGCCCCGCCCTTTCTGTACTCTTGGAGCTTTCTGGAGATGGAGTGGGATTGATGTGAACATCTCCTCACAGCGGGTGGGGGTTGGGGGTGGTCAGAGGGACTCGCCGGTCCAGCGCCAGGACTGCTGGTTTAGAGACATGCTTTTCCTGCCTCTCAAGCCGGAGAACAGAAAACTGTCAGTGTCACGCTGGCCCGTCCCGAGGCGGAGGACGCCTCCCACACCAGCCACTTGCCTCTTTATTTGGTCGCGGAGCCCTGCTGGGGGGGAAGGGCGAACTGGGGAGGCTATGTAGGTTGGGGGTAGGCGTGGCCAAGGGGAAGAAACGGGGCGGGAGGAGCGGGAACCGAGCTTCTCCAAGGGAGATCCTTTTTCTTTTGGGGAGAGATGACTGTGGATCTTCTCTGAGTTGCACCCAGCTGGTGATGGAGACCAGATATATACCCCGTGCATGGCAATCGAGCTCCTAGATATTGCTTGGAGAGTGACAGTTCTTTGAGGATCCTTGCCTGTGTTAAGGCTTCTGATTTTAGCTGCTGTGCAGTACAATTCCTTAATGCCTTCAGAATTTTGCAGTGGTGGGAGTGTTTAGTTTTGAAACTTAAATTTTATAGGCATGCTGTCAGTAGTGAAACCAAAGTTAGGTAATTATATTATGACCAGATTTAAAGCAAAATAAAACAATAGCTGACAAGTAAAATAATTGGTATCAAGTTGGTTTTATAGACATAGACAATATTCAGTAACATGTATCATATACACAGTACAAGACGTATATGACATACACAATATAATGCAATGTACATATATATAATTTATTTAAAAAGTAAATAATTTTTGTTGCTTTTTTGTCCTTCACCTCACTATGAAGAGGTCTCTCTCTCTCACACACACACATATACTTGGTGCATTATTGAAAATGGAATCATTTCATAAATCAGAATAATCTTTAAAAAGGTCCTCTTTTGGTGTACAATTTTATATAAACGAGGGTGATGACAAATTCACAAAACTGTATTATAGTAAGCCATATTTACTTTTTGAAGGTTTAGGCTTATATGACAAATCACTTTGAATCTTAATTTGGGTGCTAAGAAATGCCTGCTGTATTGCAGGGCATTCTGAATGTGTTACTGATGATTATGTAGTCTCTGTTAAAATAGATCTGAAGTCTGAATGAATCTATGTAAAATAAATCTTCCTTTATTTCCCTCCCCCCCAAAGAGGGGGGGAATATACTCCTAAAGAGTATGTTAATGAAATGTGTTATTATTTTGCTTTTTTTTATATTAGAGAAAATGGAGGCAAAACAATTTTACTTAATATGTGAAATATATATAACAAACTTTTAACTTATTTAGTAATTTGTTGTACTATTACTTACATGAGAAGATACTGTTCCCTAATGCATTTCTAATGCACCAATATATGTTGGTTAAGAATATGCATATCCAACCCCTAAAACTTTGAATTATAATTCCCAAGCCTAAAATTTATAAGCAGCATCTTAAAATATTTAACTAATATTGTGGATAGTATTACATATTGGAAAATGCATGATTTGAAAACTTAAGTCATTTCAAGGTTCACTGACACCTAAACAAGAATGAAGAAAATCTTTGCAGGTTCTTGAGGGAAGAGCATTGAATTTATCCATCTCTTGTTTTAATGGCAAGTGAATTGGTGTATAATATTGAAATAGTAAAGATACTTGATCTTGGATCTTTTCCAAGGTTGTTTAAGTTGGAGTCCTTAAGTTTGGATTTCACTGGAGACTAGATGTGAGAATTGATGAAGATAAACATAAATTAAAAAAGAAGAAAAATACTTTAATTATTTAGCCATTTTATATTTTCATATGTATATTAATGCATTGACTTTTGCTTGTATATTTAAATTTACTGTTTATATGTTTATTTATTTCTTTTATTTAAAAATTTTCAGGAGAGTTGTTAAACTGGATCATGCTATTTTTAAAAAAATCTTTGTGAACTGGCAACAATGTAATATGTATTGACCCTTTATCATCAAAATACTAGGTGTTTTTGAACATAGATAAGTAATGTAATCAATATCTCTTTAAAAAATATATCTTAAGGATCTGCTTTAAAAAAAAAAATTTCCAATGCTAGAGGGTGGAGGGGAAGGTAGGAACTGGGATCACTATATTCAGAACTGGAAAAGTATTATGGGAATAATCTAATCTAGTTCTGAAAGTAAGATCTGGGGTTCCCTGAGGGTGGGGAGTCTGAGATCCTTTGATGGGGTCCTCTAGGACAAAATAATTTTCATAGCAATACTAAGATTTTTAAATTTCTAATAGCATAAATATCAGTAGATATAACCACAAATAAAAGCTTTTTGAGGGAATGGCTCCCCACTAATTTTAAAGAATATAAAAAGATTCTGATAATGGGAAGTTTGAGAATTGTACATTTAATCTAATCTTTTGTATTCATAGTGGAGGAAAGTGAGGTCCAGAGAGATTAAGTACTGTGCCCTAAATCACAAAGCTAGAATATAGCAGAGTTAGGATTGAAACCCAAATTTTCTGCTTTTAATTCAGACTTTTTAGGGATATGTGGGAGTTTTTGGTCCTGGCACCAGGCCTGTTTTTGGAGTATTTGTCATGAGAAGGGAATGAATCACTCTAGAACTGAACGATTTATAGCCAGTAGAGGCATTGCTAGAATTTAGCCAGATTATAGAATAGATGACTATGAGGTTACAAACCTGGGTAACTGGAAAGATTGTATTGCCCTTGATAGAAATATGGGAAGGGAGATAGATTTAGGAAAGAAATAAAGAATTCTAATGCCATTTTCTTTGTGTAGCATTTCTCAAACTTTTTGGTCTCAGGACCCTTTGCCCTCTTAAAATTTTTTTCCAAATACGTGCAAAGATATTTTTCAACATTCATCTTTGTAAAATCTCATGTTCCAATTTTTTCTCTCTCCCTCCCCCCAGGACAGCAAGCAATCTGATATAGGTTAAACATGTGTAATTCTTGGAAATATATTTCCATATTCATCATGCTACACAAGAAAAATCAGATCAAAAGGGGAAAAATATTGAAAGAGAAAAAAAAAAGCAAACAACAACAACAACAAAAAGGTGAAAATACTATGTTTTCATCCACATTCAATTTCCATAGTTCTCTCTGGATGTGGATGGTGCTTTCTATCTCAAGTTTATTGGAACTGCCTTGAATCACCTTATTGTTGAAAAGAGCCAAGTTGAGGACAAACTTTAAAGCCCTTATTTCCTAGTTGTATGGGATGTGATTAATATTACTTCTAATGATCTTTCTCTGTACATTGAGAAATAAGTCCTTTTTGGAAAATTTTTTTTTTGTTAGTCATATCTTTACATATAACATCTAATTCAGTATTTTTACTAATTCAGGGGGCAGCTAGGTGGCACAGTGGATAGAGCACCAGCCCTGAAGTCAGGAAGACCTGAGTTCAAATGTGGCCTCAGACACTTAACACATCCTAGCTGTGTGACCTTGGGCAAGTCACTTAACCCCAATTGCCTCAGCAAAAAAGCCAAAAAATAAAAAAATAAAAAATAAAACTAATTCAGATAGGCATTCCCCACATTAGTCTGGAGGAATGGAGTCTATTATGAAAGTTAGCCTGCTGTAGTGGTTAGAGCTCTGACTTGGAATCAGAAAAAATTAGATTCAAATTTTGCTCCAGAGGCTCTTTGCAAAGCTTAATCTTCACTTGACACTACCATTTCTTTAAGCTAACACCTTCAAATCTCTTTTCTCTTAGCCAGTAGAAATAAGAAGAACTTATCTCTGGAAATAATGATGTTCAAACTCAGCATACAACTGGCCTTGGGTCCAGGATTTTTAATTTCCAACAGGTTATAAGGAATATTCAGTTTTACTAAGAAATCAACTAGTACATCCCATATATTAACTATTTAGTTTTTTTCTTCCCATTGGTTGAAGGTACTCTGATTTATATTTTTAAAACTATTGCAGCATGATCAGAAGAATAGTGTCTGATACATTCTTATTTTACAAGTATTAGAATAGAAGGTAATGTGAAAAAAAAATGAACTATTAAGTTCAGAAGCAGTCTCTGAGTTTGTATGCAAAAACCTTTATTTAAGTGTCATCCTCTCAAGCTATCTGGTTTATCTCTCTAGTCCCTCTTCAAAAATAACTTGTCTACATTTTGCTTACATATTATCTCCTCTTACTAGATTGAATTTGACTTCAGCAGAAATTGATTTTGTATATATTTTGTGTTTACTTACCAGTGAAGATGTTTCATTTTGTTTCCCTTTTCATGTAAGATCCTTGAGGGCAGGGAGAATCTTAATTTTTATCTTTGTATTCCTAGCCCCTAGTTAGCTCCTGGTATATAATTGCTCAATAAGTAAGTGGCCATTCATTTCTAAATTGTCATAATTTTCAAATTAGAATAAATGTGTTTTTGGGGCAGCTAGGTGGCGCAGTGTTTAGAGCATCAGCCCTGAAGTCAGAAGGACCCGAGTCCAAATATGGTCTCAGATGCTTAACATTCCCTATCTGTGTGACCCTGGGCAAGTCACTTAACCCCAATTGCCTCAGCAAAAAGCAAAAAAAAAAAAAAAAAATGAGTTTTTAACAGTGTTTATTGGTATTGTAGCCATAACACGTTAGAATAAGTGATAGATATATTTTATGCATTTAATTTGGAAGTAAATAAGCAATACTTTATTTCTAGACGTGAATTCTATTACAAAATTGATGAAAGGCATCAGTGTATCCTGTCTTCACACATAAAAGATGGGTGGATTATTTTCCCGATGGAGGGTAAGTTTTAATTCTTTAAACTAGTTCTTAAGTCTGAGATAAATTCACATAAAAACTTATTTACAAAAATCTGTTGTGTGCTATAGAATAGAGTATTAGTTGTATATTATCTCTAAGCCTGGATTTTTCCCTGTGTGTGTGTATGCTCTCCTTCGTGCTTTTTTGTATTTGATTTGCCTTGTTTTTAAACAACTTCAAATCAGTAACATTGTCTAATAACTCAAGCATCTCTTGATTTAGTAAAATGAATAATTGACATTTATGTAATGCTTTAAAGTTTGCAAAACACTGTCATTATCATTTCATTTGGGCCTCATGACAGCTTGTGAGGTGGAGAGAATGATTTTCTACAGATGCAAGTAACACTTCTGGGAAGTGACTTGTTTGGAGTCACAAAGTTAGGGCTCAAGCCTAGGATATATATAGCATAAATCAGAGATAATCTTACCAGAAGGTCATTAAAGGAGATTGGGAAAGAATTGTAGAAGGTGTGGAGTGCTAGATGAAAACTGAAGGAAGTCAGAGAAGCCAGGAGGCAGAGAGGAGACTAAGAGTTCTAGACATGGAAGAGATCCAGTGTAATTCACAGAGTATGGAGATGGAATGTTATGTGAGAATATGAAAGAAATCAGTGTCACTGGATCATAGAGCACACGGGCACTGGGTGTAAGGCATAAGAAGACTGGAAAGGTAAAGAGATGGATTATGAAGGAGTTTAAGAAACAAATGTAGGATTGCAGATATGATCCTGGGGGTAATAGGGAGCCATTGGAGTTTATTAAATCAGGGGAGTGATGTTGTCAAATTTGTGCTTTAGGAAGGTCAGTTTGATAGCTGAGTGGAGGATGGACAGAAGTAGGGAGAAGCTTGAGACAGGAAGACCAGCCAGCTGCCTATTGCAATAGTCTAGGTTTGAGGTGATGTGGGCTTGTACCAGAGTGGTTGCAGTGTCAGAAGAGAAAAGGAATAAATGCAAAAGATGTTAACAGGTAGAAATGGTAGGGGAGAGAGAGAGAGAGAGAGAGAGAGAGAGAGAGAGAGAGAGAGAGAG
>JAJPUD010000323.1:108866-121256 GCA_023553655.1 Myrmecobius fasciatus
GAGAGAGAGAGAGAGAGAGAGAGAGAGAGAGAGAGAGAGAGAGAGAGCGCAGTGGAATGAAAACTTACAGACAAGAGAGTTTCAAGGAGAAGAAGATGATTGACAGTGTCAAAGAAAAGTTGATAACAGAGAAAAGCTCATTTAAATTTGGCAATCAAGGGATCATTGATGAACTTGAAGAGAACAGTTTCAGTCAAATGATGAGGTCAGGAGCCAGAATGTAGAGAATTAACAAGAGGGTGAGAAGAAAGGGGGAAAAATGAAACTGGAGATGATAGAGGGGCAATTTTATGGAGAAGACAAGATGGAGCTGGATGTGTGTATGGATGGGTTTGCCTTGTAAGGAGAAGGGTTACCTCATGTGAAATGGGTAAAAGAGGGGACAGTGGCAAAAGCCACCTGAGTGATATGAGATGAGGAATGAGTAGTTCAATAACGTGGCAGTTATCTCTTCACAGGGAAGAAGAGGGAGCTCTAAGCAAATGGCCTCAATTTTTTCAGTGAAATAAACTCAGCTTTCAATGGAGAGGATATAGGGATGAAAAACAGAGTTTTGAGGAGGAATGGAAAGATTTGGAAAAAATGTCTTCAATGAGAGAGTTGAGTCAATTAGGAAGGTATAAAAGGATTGTATTGTTGCAACGAAAACTCAATTGAGATTATGTAATTTAAATTTGTGGACTCACTGGCTTCAATTAATGATTTTATGATTTTTCTCCAGCTTCATTCTACAGCATGTATGTAGCTACAAAGGCAGGAATGGTGGGAGTGATCTAAGATTGAGCCTTTGGCAGGATGCAGGAGACTTTAGAGATGATTAGAATAGAGTTAAACTTATTCATTAAGGGGTAAAGATGGGAAAGAGGACAATGTAGCTAGTACATGGGTGATGTCTTGGGAACAAGAATTGAAGAATTGGAGGACATGCTATGTATAAACAGGGTTTACAAGGTAGAGGGAGAAGTGGAAAGATAAAAGATTGTGATTCGAGAAGAGAATTTACATTAAAAATTATGACATCTTGTGTGTGTGAGGTGAGGTAGAAGACTAGATCATGGTTATGAGTAAGTTATAGAAGTAGGAGGTTAGGTTGGAGGGAGTTTCAGTATATATAGTGAAATCTCCTAGTAGAAGGGCAGGAGTTGGGGAGAAGGGAAGGATTGAATCAGGTCCTGAATTTGTTGATTAAAGAAGGGGAACATTCTGGAAGTGGGTAGATAGCAGCTATTAGAAGCTTGATTGGGTGGGAGATATGGACTAAATAATTCAGAAAGGAAAAGATTCTGAATGACTAAGGAAATGAGTAGGGAGAAAGTGGCAGTGAGTAGTGGCAAGTTGCCATACTTCATACTTATTAATGCCATATTTATAATCCTTATTATCTATATTAACTTCATATTTATAATCCTAAAAAAAGTTTAGTTTTCTTTTCAGTTTTAGGTCTGAGCTTTATTTTAAAGGTATTTAGTATGAAGTGTTACATGTAATTGAATATCTGGATTTCTGTTTCCACTTAATAAATGCATGTGCAAAATGCTCCTTAAGCTGAATGTAAGGGAAAAAAAAAAACAAAAACAAAAACTTGGCCATTTAAAAAGTGTAAATTTTTAAAAAATTGGATAAGCAACATTTGTAAAGGAATTTTATTTAATGGTCATGTATTTGACAAAGGTATGCAAAATTTGTTTCTGGTGAATTTAAATTACATGGTTACCATTTTAAAATACAAAAGTAAGCATTATGCAATGAATGATTAGGCAATTTGCTTATTATTACTCTTAGGGATGTATGAATATGAACTTTATAATGTAGGATCTAATCTGTGACTGGCTGTGAAGAAATACAACAAATAGCAAAATGGAAATGTACCCCTTATCCTTCTTAAGTACCAATTTCATTGTTTATCTTTCCCTTTACATTGCATTTCATGTAAATGTGTTTTGTGGCAATGGCAACAGATTACATTTTAATACTACTTAGGTTACAAAAGTTATATGACATTCAAATCAAGTCAACAAACATTTTAAGTATCCTTTGTGACATTCCAGACTTTGACCTAAAGTCTAGAGGTACTCTGCTAAGTGCTAAGCATGAGTTTTCTCAACTAGTATGTGAGTCATCTTGACATATTCAAATTTCTCTTACTCTTAAGTGGATTATTAAAATTTGTGAACCCCAAACTATTGCCTAACAGTGTTCTTGATTCCTTTATGAAAATAATAATAATAGTAACTAACATTCATATAGTTTTTAAGGCTGGCTTTATTACTTTCCATTTGTTCCTCACAACAACTTTGTAAAATATCATTATTATTCTTATTTTATAAATAACAGATATTAGTTGACTTTCTCGAGATTGAACAGCTACTTGGTATCCAAGGCATGATTCAAACTCAGGTTTTCCAGAGGACAGGTCTGGTGCTCTATCCATTATAACACCTAAATACCTCAAAATCACAAAATTGTTAAAAGAATATTTTAGCATAAAATAGATAATTTTGCTTATATCAAGTTAAAAAATTTTTGTACAAACAAAACTAATGCAGACAAGATTAGAAGGGAAGCAATAAACTGGGAAAACATTTTTACATTCAAAGGTTCTGATAAAGGCCTCATTTCTAAAATATATAATTAACTCAAATTTATAAGAATTCAAGCCATTCTTCAATTGATAAATGGTCAAAGAATATGAGCAGACAATTTTCAGATGAAGAAATTGAAACTATTTCTAGTCATATGAAAAAATGCTCCAAATTACTATTGATCAGAGAAATGCAAATTAAGACAATTATTAGATACCACTACACACCTGTCAGATCGGTTAAGATGACAGGAAAAGGTAATGACGAATGTTGGAGGGGATGTGGGAAAACTGGGACACTGATATATTGTTGGTGGAACTGTGAACGGATCCAACCATTCTGGAGAGCAGTTTGGAACTATGCTCAAAAAGTTATCAAACTGTGCATACCCTTTGACCCAGCAATGTTTCCACTGGGCCTATATCCCAAAGAGATCTTAAAGGAGGGAAAGGGACCCACATGTGCAAAAATGTTTGTGGCAGCCCTTTTTGTAGTGGCAAGAAAGTGGAAACTGAATGGATGCCCATCAATTGGAGAATGACTGAGTAAATTATGGTATATGAATGTTATGGAATATTAATGTTCTGTAAGAAACGACCAACAAGATGATTTCAGAGAGGCCTGGATAGAACTATATGAACTGATGCTGAGTGAAATCAGCAGAACCAGGAGATCTTTATACATGGCAACAACAAGACTATACGATGATCAATTCTGATGGACATGGTTCCTTTCAACAGTGAGGTAATTCAAACCAGTTTCTGTTGTTCAGTGATGAAGAAAGCCATATACATTCAGAGAGATGCCAATGGGAACTGAGTATGGGCCATACCATAGCATTTTAATGCTTTCTGTTGATGTTCGCTTGCATTTTGTTTTCCTTCTTAGGTTTTTTTTTTTTTTTTTCCTTTCTCTTTCTAGATCTGCTTTTTCTTGTGCTGCAAGATAACTCTATAGATAGATATGCATACATATATTGGATTTATCTATCTATTTTAACATATTTAACATGTATCAGATTACCTGCCATCTAGGGGAGATGGTGGGGGGAAAATTTGGAACAGAAAGTTTTGCAAAGGACACTGTAGAAAAATTATTCATATGTTCTGTAAATCAAAAGCTTTAATAAAAAAAAGGAGAAAAAGAATATTTTAGAAAAACTAAGCAGAACTTAACATATTGTATTTCATAGTTTTACAAGATTTTTAAATGCTCTTATAGAAAATGAGATTCTTTTAAAGAATTGGTTGCTATTTGAATCTTAAATCATTTAGAGGCTTAAATTGCTTTTTTCGTTGTTGTAGAAAATAATTTTATTTTTCCAATTGTGAAATTGAAGAGAGAATGATGTAGCCTTTTTAAGTCTGTTTTTTAGATTTTGAGAATTGTGTCTTCTGTATCTTGAAGAAAAAGATAGTGACTATAAAAAGGCTTTTCATGTTTTCATATAAGAATTTTTATTTACTAGAGAATACTCCCATTTCTTTTCAATAGTTATGCTTGCTAAAGCACAAATAATTCATGAATGCCATGATTACTTAGATTGACAATGTCATTGTGTGATGGTATTTGGGAAAATTCAAACTTGGATCAAGAGAAATGTCTTCTGGTTTAATGTTTTCTAGTATATAGATACACAAATTTCTACATATTGAGAAAGTAGATTTAATATTGACAAGTTCTAAGTTTCCATTTTTTTCTTTTTTCTTTTTTTTTTTTTTTTCCCTTTCCTGTAAACAGGTAAAACCTTCAACAGTAGAAGTTCTGGAAAATATAGATAAGGTATGTTTTTTAATCCTGAAGTATCTCCTAACATGAATTGAAAATAATTTCATTATATGTAAAGTAACATCCATTCATTTGGAAATAAAATCTGATCTGCAAAATTAGAATTATACTAGTAAGAAATAAGTTGGGTAAAAACTTGATGTAACACAATCTCAAAAAAAAATCAAACTGTACTAGGGAGACTAGAAGTTTGTGTCAAATAATGGAACCTGTCAGAGTGAAATCAGATCTTCAGTATAGTATAAATCAAGATTGCAGATAGAGTAAACTCAGCTCCAAATATGCACAAATTTTTACTTTACACAGTTTTCAGCATCCCTTTACCAGTGCATTGGTGATTATTCCTTTAGAGCAAGAGTTCTTAGCTTTGTCTCTATGAACTTGTGGTTTTAAAAAATATTTTGATGACTATATTTAAATATTACTGGGTTCCTTTAGAATCTATTGTATTTTATGTGTTTAAAATGCTATTCTGAGAAGGGGGCTATAGATTTCACTAAATTGCCAGAAGAAGGGTCCATGACACAAAAGAATAAGAATTGCTTGTTTTAGTGGCTATAGGGGATAAGTAGACAGAACTACCACAAACACCAGTTTTATGGGTTTTCTAAATATCAATTTTCATTACATTTTCTAAAGCCAAATTTCTTTCTGGTTTTATTATACTATAACGGACTTGTAACACTTTCATTTTTAAATGTATATGAAAGTTCAAAGCATGATTTTTGGCTATTATCAAATGACATGTCATAAAATATAGGCATATATTTGTATGAGGATAAAGCATTATTAAACATTTGAATAGAGGTATTTTGTAAATGAAAATATGAGTAGGAAAAATAATTTCTGATATTTCAGTAATTGTTTTGTTTTTGAGTTTCAATAACATGTGATAATTCTCTTTTAATAGGAAATCCAAGCATTAGAAGAATTTAGAGAGAAAAATCAAAGATTACAGAAACTATGGGTTGGAAGGTTACTCCTCTACTCTTCCCTTCTTTACTTGTTTACTTGCATAGTGGTTTACTTGTGGTATCTTCCAGATGAATTTACAGCAAGACTCACTATGACACTCCCGTTTTTTGCATTTCCTTTGATGTAAGTAAATATGTATTTCATTTTTCTTTTGGTGTTCTTTTTTCCCCAAATAGCCAGTTTCCTTTGGTCAATTCCTTTCATTGGGATTAAAGTACCAGTGAGGCTTCTTATAGGCATTTGAATGCTTGGATTTGACAGTTTGAAGATTTACTGTTTTTTAATAGTAGTATTATTTTGGGGACATTTTTATAGATAGTTATGCCATTTTCCATGATAATTTCTTTGCATGGATATTTTTATCCCTATAAAAATTTTAGGAGTTATTTAGTGTAATATCATGGAAAGAGCTGTTGGAGTTGCAATTAGGTCTGAACTCAGGGTTCTGACTTAACTACTTATTAGCTGTGTGATGTTGGATAAATCTGCTTTCCAGGCTTAATATTTTTATTTATGAAGTATAGTTAGTTGTATTTTCACTACATACTTAAATGGGATTGTTTTAAAGCTCAGTTATGATAATGTGTAAAATGTTTTAATAGTAGCATACTACATATTCTTATTTTGAAAAGAATTTTCTCTAATGAATTGGTTTTAATGCCTTTTAAATTATTATTTTTATTATTATTATTTTTTTGTTGTTGAGGCAGTTGAGATTAAGTCACTTGCCCAGGATCTCACAGCTAGGAAGTGTTAAAGTATTTGAAGCCTCATTTGAATTCAGGTCCTCCTGACTTCAAACCTGGTTCTCTATCCACTTTACCAACTAACTGCCCCATGCCTTTTACATTTTAACTCCTTATATTTGAGAAGAACAAAATTTAAAAATGCTTAATTACTCAGACTGATCTCTTTGTTTTTACTACAAAGTTTTTATTGTACCTCCTGTATCACTGTGTTAGCGATGTCTTTTGCTTTCATTTCTTTTTCTATTATTATCCTTTGGTTTGTTAAATAATAGAGCTATTCTTAACTTTGGTTCACTCACATTTGTGACGGTTCTGAACTGATAAAGCTTTATGTTTTAATTTCAGTAATTTCTCAATTTCTACAGTGATGTTAAATATAGGGAGCATCCAACAGCCATATATTTCTAACTTTTTTCTCTAAATTGAGTAGAGTTTATGACTTTTGTAATTAATGGTAGTTTTAAACAGTAATGAAAACAAAAACTACTTGAAAGAGGAGGTAGCAAATAGCCTTATCAGATCTTTTCTCCCTGCTCTGGTGTGTTTGTTTTGTGGACCACTTTCCAGAATTAAGACTTGATTTTCTAGTTTCCATTGAAAATTGAAGTTTGGAAGTAGTTTGATAATTTGTAGCAACAGTAAGAGCAAAAGACATAACAGTTTCCACCTTATTGTTTGCTTCTATTTGTGGTGTTTTGCAGAACCTCTAGATATACCTGTTGTCTCTAAAAATAGATTGGCTGTGTATACATTTGAAACATTTTAGATTGGCAATCTGAGTATTTGAATTTGGGACAAGGCAAGGTATTGGATGCATGATATTTCTAGAAGAACTTGTATAATATTAGCTGAACAAAGTAAATAAAAAAAAAATCTGATTTTTAAACCTTTCTTACCTCTTGCCTTTCATCTTGTTACTTATTCTCAACATTATTCCTTCCTTTTCATATTTAAGGTTAGATTCTCCATACTATCTCTTCTCCCTATCATTTCTCAACTGGTATTAAAACCAGAAATATAATATTAAATAACCTCCATAATAGAAAGTTTCCATGATCCAAGATAGCTTCCATCTATGTTACAGTAGTAGATATTCAAAGGTAATTCATCTAGGTCATTTTTATATAACTCCCTTGAGCACTTTCCTTGCAGGTTCCAGAGTTGTAGAATTCAAATCCATGTAAATTCTTCCTAGGAGATAGAAAATGTACCTAAAAGAGTTAGTCATTTATTTCCTCTATGGTTTTCCACTCCATTTTTTATGCATTGGGAAAGAAATTTAGGCAGAGGAACTGAACTCAGGAGATTGTCAGTCTACTGTGATAAATTATGGGGATACAAGAAGAAGCCAAAAACTGAACCAAACCAAAAAGTTTCTGCCTTCAAGGATAGTGCATTTGAATAGGTATAGATAACATGTAAATAACTAATTAGTCAACTTGGATTTATTAAGTACCTAGTTTGAGTTTGGAGAAGAAAATGATAAACTGCTTCAATATCTTTGCCAAGAAAACTCCATGAACAGTAGATATGGTTCATGGAGTTCCAAAGAGTCAGACATGATTGAACTATTGAACAACAAATATGCCATGTACTAACTACTGGGGATATAAAGGAAGTCATAAAAACATTTTCTTTTGCTCTCAAGAAATTCACAGTCTAATGGGAGTGAGAGTTGAGGAAAACATGTAAGGAACTATATATAAATAAGATGTATACAGGATAAGTTGGGGGTATTCTTAGAGAGAAGATGACATTAAGATTAAGGAACACTGGGAAAAGCTTTTAGTAAAAAGGAGGACCTGAAGAAGTCCAGGTAAGTAAGAAGCAGAATGAGGATAGAATATTTTAGTCATGTAGGACAGCTAATGAAAACAGATCTAGGAGCTGGGAAATGGAGTGTGTAATATGGAACAATATAAAGGTCAGTGTCATTGGATCACAGAGCATATGAATGTGAGAGTAAGGTACAAGAAGACTAGAAAGGTAGGGAGAGGCTAACTTATGAAGATCTTAAAAAACCAAACAGGATTTTCATTACTGGAGTTTATTGAATACGAGGTTGATATGATCAGCTCAGTGCTTGAAAGAACATCAATTTGACAACTAAATGGATGATAGATGGGAGTCTGGAGGGTCTTGAGGCAGGGAGACTAACCTGTTGCTTATTGTCTTAATCCAGATGTGAGGTGATATGGGCCTAGGTATCAGGGTACTTTTGGTGTTAGAAGAAAGAAGGAACAATATGCAAAGAATACTACAAAGGTATAAATGATAGAGCTAGCTAATAGATTGGATATGGGGAAGCAGGAAAAGTGAGGAGTGAAATATTAACATCTAGGGTATAAGCTGACAAAAATTGTGGTTCCTCTGACAGTAATACTGGAGTTAAAATGATGGGATTTTTTTTGGAATAGATAATGAGTTCAGTTTTAGATATTCAATTCTAGATATACAATAGGCATTTGGAGATGTGAGATTGGAGTTTAGGAGAAAGGTTAGAACTTGGATAAATAGATCTAAGAATTCTTTTCATGGAAATGATGATTGAAATCATGGGAGCTGTTGAGAGCACCAAAAGATTTGTATAGAGGGAGAAGGAAAAAGGGCCCAAGAAAGATCCTTATTATTATTATTATTTTTTGTTTTGTTTTTTTTGCTTTTTGCTGAGGCAATTGGGGTTAAGTGATTTGCCCAGGGTCACACAGCTAGGGAATGTTAAGTGTCTGAGACCAGATTTGAACTTAGGTCCTCCTGACTTCAGGGCTGGTGCTCTATCCACTGCGCCACCTAGCTGCCCTGAAAGATCCTTATTATTAAAGGATGGTGATATGGATGAAGATTTAGTAAAGGAGAGAGAGGAGTCAGATAGGTTGGAGGAACTATCAGGAAAGAGAGTAGTGTCATGAAAACCATGAGATAAGAAAATATCAAGGAGAAGAGGGTGATGTACAGTGTCAAAGAAAAGTATAAGGATTGAGAAAAGGCCAGTAGCAGTTAAGAGATAACTTTGTAGAGAGTAGTTTCTTCTCTTATTGCTAAAACTAACATTTCTAATACAATATTGAATAGTAGTGGTGCAACTTTGTTGCACTCCTGATCTTGGAAATTTTTCTAGTTTATTCCCATTACATATAATGCTTAGAGAGTAGTTTCAGTTAAATGAAGGAAGTGGAGGCATCTATTCTAGAAAGCCTTCTCAAGGAATTTAGACACAAAAGGGAGAGACATGGGGTGATAACAGAGATGGATGGATTAAATAAGGGATTTTTTTCGAGGATAGAAGAGACATGGGGATTTTTATAGGCAGTAGGGAAGCAGTTAAGAGACAGGAAGACTGAAGCAAAATAAGAGTGCAGATGATAGAGGGAACAAAAGATGAAATGTAGTGGGATTACTTGTGCATGTAGAACAGAGGTGGGAAATGTCCACCCTGTGGGTGGTATAAGGCCTGCGAAATCATTTCCTAAGGCAAATGCAGGTGATGATTAGCTGAAAACTAGATACCATAACCTCCTGCTACTTGTGTTCTATAAGTTGATAATTTTATGTGGCCTGTGAATGACGTTATAAATATCCAAATGGCCCTTGATGGAAAAAATGTTCCCCACCCTTGAGGTAGAGGGATTTGCTTGGCAAGAGTACTGCCGTTTTATCTAACATGGAAAGGAAGAGATAGTGATAGAAGGCATCTGAGTGATATGAAATAAGGAATTGAATAAATAAAGTAATTACAGTCATGAACATGGATGAAGAACACTTGTAGGTGGTGGCAATATAAAGGATATGATCTATCTGGTGGTTGTCGAAGTTGATGGAAGAGTACTAATAATGTGAAATGAGTAAGTTGAATTGAGAGGTTAGACTGTTTTGAGATATCACAATATATAGTTCTCTAGGAAGAGCAGGGGTTCAGGAAGAAAGAACAACTTTGAGTCAGGCACTGAAATCTTTGAGGAAAGGAGAATGTCTTAAAGGTTCATAATTTTGATTGTGTGATAAATATAGATCAAAGGAATTTCAAAGGAGAGGTAACTGAATGATAGTAAGCAAGAGGGAGAGCCTGGAATGATTTGGGTTGGGGGAAGGTAGGTATGAGTAAAATGCAACCTGGGCCAGAAAGAGAAGTCAGGAAAACTGTGTGGAGGAATTGAATTCAAGAAGATGGAAAGAGCAAGAAAAGAAAAGATTTAAGATGAAATCTAGTTTGTTACTTTTGGAGCAGGCATTTCAGAAAGCACAGTGGAAAAGTTGGACAGTTGGGTTGAAGATGTTATGAATAAGGGAACAGTCAGTGGTGGATGGACAATGGGGTTTGAATTATGGCAAATGAGGATTTAGAACCATTGAGATGAAGTGAGTAGGATGGAGTGGAAATATGATAATCAATCTGGAATAAGTTAGATAAGTGATTGTAGTCTCCAGGGGTTTGGCTTCTGGTAGAGTTGTCTCAGGATATCAAATAGCTGTATGTAGCTGGAAAAGGGAAAAAATGGCATGGGCAGGGGTAGGGGTAAGATAAGAGCCTCTGGAGATGTAGGTGATTGGAAAGGGTATCCGAAGTGCCCTAGATACATACAAAATACAGACAAAGAAGATGAAAATAATTTCAGGGGGAAGACACTTGACAGTTGGGATGACTGAGACAAACCTCCTATAGAAGGTGGTATTTGAGCTGGATCTTGCAGGAAGCTAGGGAAATATATTAGATGAAAATGGGAAGATAAAGAGTTCCAGGCAGAGGAGGATAGCTATTGTAAAAGTGTAGGCATGGGAGATACAAGTAGGAGCTGAAAGTAAGTTAGTGTAGTTGGTTCATAGAGTGCCTGGAGGGTAACAAACTCTTTAAGATAGAAAAAGATAGAAAGAACCATGTTATGAAGTACTTTGAATGTCAAAGAATTTTATATTTGATAGTAGAGGTAATAGGGAACTGATGGAGTTCAGTGAACAGAGGGGAACATAGTCAAGCCTATGCTAAATCACTTGATAGGTTAAGTACAGTTAGTGTTCTGAAGTGTTCTGAAACTTGAGTTAGAGAAACCAGTTAGAAGGCTATTGAGATGGTACTGACAGGAGTTGAAAAGGACCTGAATGAGTGGCAAGAAAGGACTTGTAAATAAGAAATCTTGTGAAGATAGAAATGACAAGATTTGGCAATAGATTAGATATGTCAAGTGAATAAGGGTGAGGATTTGAGGATGATACTGAGATTGTATATTTTTGTGACTGGGAGGATGATGGGGCCATTGACAGTAATAAGGGAAGTTAGGAAACTTGAGGGAAATACAGTGACTCATTTGTACATATTGAGTTTAGATGCTTATGAGATATCCAGCTTAGATTGCCAAAAAATAGGGTTTTGTAGAGAGACAAGGGCCAGATATCTATAGCTATATCTATATAGATATAGAGACATGTATCTATATCTATATAGATATCTATCTATCTATATCTATCTGGGAATCATCTTCATAAAGATAGTGATTGATCTTATCAGCTCCCATGGGTTCAAAGGAGATAGCATAGAGTAAAAAGAGGAGAGCTCACTTGTTCTTTTATTTTTTTATTAAAAGCTTTTTATTTACAAAACATATGAGTGATTTTTCTACATTGACCTTTGCAAAAAACTTTTTTTTTCCAAGCTTTTCCCCTCCTTCCCTCCACCCCCACCCCTAGATGACAGGTAATCTAATACATGCTAAATATGAAAAATTATATGACAAATCCAATATATCTATACATATCTATACAGTTATCTTACTGCACAAGAAACATCAGATCTAGAAAGAGAAGAAAAAAAACAAACTAAGAAGGAAACCAAAATGCATGGAAATATTCACAGAAAGCATTAAAATGCTATGTTGTGGTCCACACTCAGTTCCCACAGGCCTCTCTCTGGATGTATATGACAATCTTCATCGCTGAACAATAGGAACTGGTTTGAATCACATCATTGTTGAAGAGAACCATGTCCATCAAAATTGATCATCGTATAGTCTTGTTGCTGTGTATAATGTTCTCCTGGTTCTGCTGATTTCACTCAGCATCAGTTCATGCAAGTCTCTCCAGGCCTCTCTAAAATCATCCTGCTGGTTGTTTCTTACAGAACAATAATATTCCATAACATTCATATACCATAACTTATTCAGCCATTCTCCAATTGATGGGCATCCTTTCAATTTCCAGTTTCTTGCCACTTACAAAAAGGGCTGCCACAAACATTTTTGCACATGTGGGTCCCTTTCCCTCCTTTAAAATCTTTTTGGGATATAGGCCCAGTGGAAACACTGCTG
>JAJPUD010000323.1:132807-175382 GCA_023553655.1 Myrmecobius fasciatus
TGCTGTTGCATTTTGTTGGTGATGTATAAAAATGCTGATGATTTATGTGGATTTATTTTGTATCCTGCAACTTTGCTAAAGTTGTGGATTAATTCTAATAGTTTTTTAGTTGATTCTCTAGGGTTCTCTAAGTAGACCATCATATCATCTGCAAAGAGTGATAATTTGGTTTCCTCATGACCTACTCTAATTCCTTTAATCTCTTTTTCTTGTCTTATTGCCAAGGCTAGCATTTCTAATGCAATATTGAATAGTAATGGTGATAGGGTGATAGTGGGCAACCTTGTTTCACCCCTGATCTTATTGGGAATGGTTCCAGTTTATCACCATTACATATGATGCTAGCTGATGGTTTTTTTTTTTTTTTTTTTTTGCATTCCAAAATATTTTTTTAATAAAGCTTTTTATTTACAAAACATATGAGTGACCTTTCAACATTGACCTTTGCAAAAAAACTTTTTTTTTCCCAAGCTTTTCCTTTCCTTCCCCCCACCCACCACCCCTAGATGACAGGTAAGCTAGCTGATGGTTTTAAATAGATGCTACCGACTATTTTAAGGAAAAGTCCATTAATTCCTATACTCTATAGTGTTTTTAATAGGAATGAATGTTGGATTTTATCAAATGCTTTTTCTGCATCTATTGAGATTATCATATATTTTTTGTTAATTTGGTTATTGATATAGTCAATCATATTAATAGCTTTCCTAATATTGAACCATCCCTGCATTCCTGGTATAAATCCTACTTGGTCATGGTGTATTATTCTGGGAATGATTTTCTGTAATCTCTTTGCTAATATTTTATTTAAGATATTTGCATCAATATTCATTAGGGAGATTGGTCTATAATTTTCTTTCTCTGTTTTTGTTTTATCTGGTTTAGGTATCAGTACCATGTCTGTATCACAAAAGGAGTTTGTTAGGAGTCCTTCATTCCCTATTTTTTCGAATAGTTTATATAATATTGGAGTTTATTGTTCTTTAAACGTTTGGTAGAATTCACATGTAAAATCCATCTGGTCCTGGGGATTTTTTCTTAGGAAGTTGATTAATGACTTGTTCTATTTCTTTTTCTAAAATGGGACTATTTAAGTAATTTATTTCCTCTTCTGTTAATCTGGGCAATCTATATTTTTGTAGATATTCCTCCATTTCACTTAGGTTATCAAATTTATTGGCATAAAGTTGGGCAAAGTAACTCCTGATTATTGCTCTAATTTCCTCTTCATTGGTGGAAAGTTCTCCCTTTTCATTTTTGAGACTAACAATTTGATTTTCCTCTTTCCTTTTTCTAATCAAATTAACTAGAGGTTTATCTATTTTGTTGGTTTTTTCATAAAACCAACTTTTAGTTTTATTTATTAATTCATAGTTTTTTTACTTTCAATTTTATTAATCTCTCCTTTTATTTTTAGAGCTCACTTGTTCTTTTGAAAGATTTTTGCCATTAGTGTCATGATCTAGGAAGAGAACCAAGAGAGAAAAGTGTCATGAAAACTTCTAGAGGAGAGAGTATCTAAGAGGGGAAGATAATAAACAATGTGAACAGGTGAAGAGAGATCAAGGAAGATTAAGATTGAGAAAAGACCACTAGATTTGATAATTAAGAGATCAATGTGATCAGATTTGGTGGTGTTGCTTCTATTCCTTGTTACTGGGAGAGACTAAAGCTGGGGGATTGATTCAGTTCAGGAATTTTTAGTTTTAACTAAAGCAGCTGGGTATCTGTAAGCTTCTAATTCTGGGAGCAATATGTTTTGCCCAGAATGGAGTAAGGATTATCAGACTGCTTAAGGAGGGACAAAAAAGGTTCTGATGGAAAACTTTTATGTGGATTAGTTTTGGGATCAATACTGAGAGGCTATCCCACTTTCATCCTTGGCAAAATCAAAAGATGATGGAAGTAGGGAAGGAGAGAAAGAAAGAGGGAGGGGTGGAGAAGAGTGAAAGGGGGAACAATAATAGGAAAAAAGGAAGATTTCCCATTGGAAATGTTGGCCAATTCATCTTGAAAATATAAGGAATGGAGTCAAATTCATGAAAATAAGAGACATTCTCCAGTTGGTAAGTGGTCAAGGGATATGAAGAGGCATTTTTCAGCAGAAAAATTGAAACTATCTGTAGTTACACAAAAATAAATGCTCTAAATTACTACTGATTAGAGAATTGCAAATTTAAAAAAAATTTGAGGTACTACCTCATATCAGATTGGCTAACATAACAGGAGAAAAATGACAAATGCAGGAGGGAAAAATAGAGACTAATGCACTTTGGTGGAGTTGTGAATTCTGAAAAACAATTTGGAACTATGCCCAAAGGACTATAAAACTGTGCAGAAATATCACTTTGATCTAGAAATATCACTACTGGTTCTGTATCCCAAAGAGATTTAAAAAAAAAAAAAAAGGACTTAGGAAAATATTTATAGCAGCTCTTTTTGTGGTGGCAAAGAATTGATAATTGAAGGGATGCCCAGCAGTTGGGGGTTAGCTGAACAAGTCATGATATATTATTGTGATGGAATACTATTGTGCTATAAAAAAAATTAGGAGGATGTTTCAAAAAAAACCTGGGAAGACTTATATGCACTGATACAGAGTGAAATGATCAGAACTAGGAGATCAGTTGTTGTAATGATAGTCAATTGTGAAAGATTTAGCTTGCTATGAACAATGCAATCTGAAGGACCTCTTCATGAAAATGTTTTGCAACTCCAGAAAGAGAACTGATGAATTCTGAGTGCAATTTGAAGAATGAATTGTTTTCACTTTATTTTTCTTGCTTTTTTTGTGTGTCATGACTAATATGGACATATTTTACA
The DNA here is from genome assembly GCA_023553655.1 of Myrmecobius fasciatus. Taxonomy (NCBI): domain Eukaryota; kingdom Metazoa; phylum Chordata; class Mammalia; order Dasyuromorphia; family Myrmecobiidae; genus Myrmecobius; species Myrmecobius fasciatus. The sequence continues at coordinate 135,631 of JAJPUD010000323.1, forward strand.
TGATTTTACCTGTATAACTGATATCACATTGCTTGCTGTCTCAATGGATGAGGGAGGGGGTTGCAAAGAGGAAGAGAATTTGGAATTCAAAATTTTGAAAAAAGAATGTGAAAGATAAGTAAATAATAATTAAAAAAAAAAAAGAATAGCTCCTGAATTAAGGCAGATCAACTAGCTCCAAGTATCCACTCTAACAAAAACCTGAAATTCACATCAGATGAATAATTAAGAAATCTAGTGAGAAGAAAATTTAAGAAATCTAAGAAGTGATTTCTTGTACCTCATAAATAATAGCACAAAAAAGGCAGTGTGAAGCCCATGGACAATAGAAAAATGGGCCTTCATCAACACTAGCCTTCAGTGCACAGAAACAAACCAATAGCCCCTGAGTAAAACCAAATGATACATGCAGCTTCTAAAGCTCAGTATCTACAGAAAGCAAGGTGGACTGGCATGGGAAGTGATCTGTGAAAGCACCAGGGTATTCAGATAATCCCGTGGTTGAAAATGTTGAAAACCTAGGGGAGTGGCAGAAACCAGTTCCTTGTGGCAACAGACAGCCCAATTGTAAGGGCTCTAAGGTCCCTAGCACTCTGTTTTAAATTTCTTTCTTTTTTTTTTTAAATTTTTTTATTTTCAAAACATATGCATGGATAAGTTTTCAACACTGACCCTTACAAAACTTTGTGTTCCAAGTTCTCCCCCTTCACCTTACCCCCTCCCCAGATGACAAGTAATCCAATATATGTTAAACATGTGTAATTCTTCTATACATGTTTTTACAATTACATCAAGATGAATTTTAAGTTGTATTTGAGAAAGGAAAATAGAAGAATATTGAGTAAAATCTTTTGTGTGATTTTTTTCAGAAGTGATGAATTTTTATTTGCTAATTTATTGCAACTATATGAAAATGTCAATAACTATATCCGTTCTAAGCATGATTTATGAGACTTGTTATCTAAAGTAAAACCTTATGGGAATCTATAATCTGATATTATTCTGAGTTTTGATTTCAGGTAAAATTGAAATCACTAGTCAAATATTAGCAAATGGCAGCAATGGGAATGAAGTCTGTGATTTATGGCCAATATGGTCATAGATCTATGGCCTGAAACAATGGTTGGGGGGAGAGGAGAAGACACATTTTGAGAAGGCTAAGGTAGGACACTCTTGACTCAGTTTCCCATCCAAAAACTCTTCTCACCTGTTAATTCAGAGCCTAGCTGTGGTAAACTGTCATACATTTGATTGCTCAAATAATTCTTACCTAAAATCAGATGGAATTAAAGATGCCTAGCACGCTCTTTTGAGATATCATGGAAGAGACCTGAAGATCAAGCTCTGAGAACCTCAAAAGTCCAAGGAGGCCTAATCCTCAGAGGGTAAGGTGTGCTTAAGAATCCTATAGACTCAGGGTAGTAGCTTGTAAACCTAACCACCTTTCCCAGAATTGCCACATGAGCTAGAACAAAGACTATCACAAAGACCCAAATTCAGGAGCTGAATCTAAAGAAATGACTGAATCAAAGAAAACACCAAGTCTTTTTTTTTTTTTTTTTATTAAAGCTTTTTTATTTGCAAAACTTTCAAAGAAATTTTTTTTAAAAATTTCCCTTTGCAAACCTTTGTGTTACAATTTTTTCCCTTTTCCCCCCCCCCCCCACTCCCTTCCTCCCCTAGATGGCAGGAAGTCTAATACATGTTAATTATGAAAACATCAAGTATTATCAAAAATTATTATACAGCCAGAGATTCCCCAAAAGGAAACATTGACTCAATAATAATTGTAAGTAGTGACTCAAAAGAAAAAAAGATTTTCCATAAAGACTACATGAATGCCTAGAAGGAATGAAGCAAAATATTTTTAAAAAGTCATGAAAGTTCTTGAGGAAAGAATTAGGAAAATAAATAGCTTAAAAGGAATTTGGTGAATCTCTCATCCACTGAATGAACTCCATAAAAACTAGAATAGATCAAACAGAAATCAGTGACTCCACAAGATAGCCAGAAATCTTAGAACAAAATCAGAAAATTTGAATAGAATTGAAGAAAAAAGGAAACCAAGTTAAAAAAAAAAGATAATTTAAGAATCATTGGACTCTGAAAACCATTATTTAAAAAAAAAAAGGACTCTATTTCAAGAAATAGTAAATGAAAATGACCCAGATTCCTAAACTCATAGGGCAAAGTGAAGATAGAAGAGTTTTAAGAATGTTATTTGTAAAATCCACAGCTCTCATATTAAAGAAAAAGGCACCCAGAAAAAAAGCACTTTTAAGTATCAATAAGCCTACAAACAACATTAAGACCCATCTATTAAAAATGAGAGGACAGTTTGGAATGTAGTATTCTAAAAAGCAAAGGAAAATAGGTTTGCAATTAATAATTTCATCTGCAAACCCTAATATAATCCTACAGTATACTGGAGTTTTATGAAGTAGAAGACTTAAAATAAGCATTTTTAATGAAAAGACCAAACATGAGGAGAAACTTAGAAATACAAACACAAAAGTCCAGAGAAACCTACAAAGGAAAAGTTATTCCATCAATTTGAAGGAACTATGTAATGATTTGGGGCTGATTTTCTAATAGGGAAAGACATTTGAATCAAGAAGACAAGGAGAGATCTAGGATAATCAGAGCAAGTCAGATTTTGTTGTTGGGTTTTTTTTTTAAGGGTGAGGATGAGTATATTTTTAGGCATTTAAAATGTCAAAAGCACAAATGGAGGGATCTGCCTCTTCAAGGAGGTGCACATCTTTATGTGAGACTGGAGTGAAGAAGGAGGTAGAAGATATTTGATTGATATGACATAAGGAAGGAGGAGCTCTTGGCATAAGGTCTTAGTTTTTTTTTTGTTTTTTTTTTAAATGTAAGGGTTAGGGTGTTTAGCTGAGAGGGAGTGATAGGAAGTGCTATGGGAGTTTTGTGAAGAGTCAAGAAAGTTTGAACAGCTTCTGAGAGTGGAACAGTGAATCAATTAGAGAAAGAGATTGTCCTGCTGTTCCCTGCATCCCTGCATATTAAGATCAACTAAAATAAATATAAATTGTTTTGTGATTTTTCTCAAGCTCTATTCAGCAGCATGTGAATATAATCTAAGGAAGCAGAGTAATCCAGAATTGAGCATCTTCTGGGGATAGGGCAAGGGAATTGAGGAGGCAGAATTAACTGGTTACTATAGTGTAGAATTGAATTAATTCAGTAGTAGGTAAGAAAGGAATGTGTAGGGAAGAGAGTATAATTAGTGCAGGGATGTCTGGGAAAGAATTGAGGGATAGAGGGAATGGTATTCATGATGGAGAAGATCAGAGTTAAGAGTGATTAAGACATAGGAAAAGCTGGAATGATAATAGATAATAATTGGATAAAAGAATTTTGGAATTCATGAATATGGAATACTTGTGATAGCAGCATCAAAGATGTGGCTGTCTCTTTATATAGCTGAGGTGAAGTGGAGGAATGGGTTTTGAGAATTCAGTAATAGAGTTCTAGAATGTAGATTGAAGTCCACTTGTTTCCAAGCAGGAAATGGGGAGGAGAGAGGCTGTGCATCAAGCCCTGAATTCCTTGAGGAAGGCAAATGTCTCGAGGAATAATAATAATGATGACAATAACATATAACATTTTAAGTCTTGCAGAGTGCTTTACAAGTATCTCATTTTACTTTCACTCAGCCTTGTGCTTTTATCATCTCTATTTACATCAGAAATGATTGAAAATCCCCTATTTCATTAAATATTTCTCTTTCCTCCCAAAAGATAATTCTTGGATTCTTGGTTGTTGTCCAAGCTCCTTTGCCTTCTGCATTATTATATTCCAAGTACTTCAGTCTTTTAATGTGGAAGCTGGTAGGTCCTGGCTAATCCTGATTGTTACGCTTTGATATTTGAATTGTTACTTTCTTGCAGTCTTTTCCCCTTGATCTGATAATTCTGGAATTTAGTTACAATATTCCTTGAAGCTTTCATTTTGAGTTCTCTTTCAGGAGGTGATTGGTGGATTCTTTCAGTGACTATTTTACCCTTTGGTTCTAGGATATTAGGGCTTTTTTTTTTTTTTTTTTTTTTTGATGTTTTTTTAAAAAATGAAAGATGTTGTCCATGCTCTTTTTTTTTTGATTATGGCTTTCAGGTAGTCCAATAATTCTTAGATTGTCTCTCCTGGATCTGTTTTCCAGATCAGTTGTTCCATTGTGATATTTTACATTTTCTTCTTTCATTTTTTTTTCTTTTTGTTTTGAGTTATTCCTGATGTCTCATTGAGTCATTCACTTCCATTTGTCCATTTCTAATTTTTAATGAATTATTTTCTTTATTTAGCTTTATCTCCTTTTGCATTTGGCCAATTGTAATTTTAAAGGAATTGTTTTGTTCAATGGATTCTCCCCCCACCTCACTCTTGCTTATTCTAATTTTTTTTTTTTTTTTTTTTTTGCTTTTTTGCTGAGGCAATTGGGGTAAAAGTGACTTGCCCAGGGTCACACAGCTAGGGAATGTTAAGTGTCTGAGACCAGATTTGAACTCAGGTTCTCCTGACTTCAGGGCTGGTGCACTATCCTCAGGGCTGGTGCACTATCCGCTTATTCTAATTTTTAAGGAATTACTTTCTTTTTCCATTTTGCCAATTATGGTTTTTAAGGAGTTGTTTTCTTCAGTGTATATATACATTTCCCTTTAGCTAATTTTTTTAAAAGCAATTTTTTTTTTCCCAATTTCTGTTTCCTTTTCCAAGCTGTTGGCTTTCCCCCAAAAAACTTCTATAATTCTCTGGTGTAGCTCTCATTTCTTCCCCCCATTTTTCTTTTATTTCTCATTTAAGATATTTTTTGTGCTTTTCCAAAAGAGCCTTTTGAGCTTGAGAGCAGTGCATACCCCCATTTGAGGCTTCACATGTAGGCATTTTGCATTGCTGTCTTCTTGTGGGTTTGTGTTCTGCTCTTCCCTGTTGCCATAGTAGCTTTCTATGGTGAGGGCTCTTTTTGCTTTTTTTGCTCATTTTAAAAAGTTGAGGTCAGTTCCAAGGGCACATGGGAGATTGGCCCAAGCTTTTTTTCTTTTTTCTTTTTTTTTTCTTTTCTTTTTTTTTTAAACCTAGGGCAACAGGGGTCTCTCACTGGCTTTCCTCTATGCAAGAAGGCCTTCCCACTGTGCAAGAAGGCCTTCCCACTGTGCTGGGTTGGCCTGGCCTAGCCCCTCCTATTGATTTGGAGGCTCATAACCTTCTGTGGTAGATTTGAAGTTTCACAGTTGGCCTGCTGAACCAGAGTAACCAACACTACTTTACTTTGGCTAAGAGTCTCCTGCTAGATTCCTCATGCCCCTTGAGCTGGGCCTGTGCTGGGTCTCATTCGTCCCTGCCCAATTCAGAATCATCTTTCCTGAAGAATTTCCAAGCTATCTTAAGCTGGAAAATTATTACATTTCTAATGTTATATTTCTCCACACTTTGGAATGGTCAGCTTAGGCAATGTCCTGGCTTCTCTCTGCCATCCTCCCTATCATTTCCATTTTCAAATGAACAAACTGAGATGGAGTTTAAAGGATTTGCCCAGGATCACATAGCTAGTAAATGGCTAGCAATGATTTTACCTAAAGTCTTCCTGACTCCAGGCTAAGCACTGCACCACCTCATTGTCTAAGATAATAGTCACCAAGATCTGAATTGGCATAGATCTATCTGAATAAACCTGAACCTCAAAAGAGAAGAGGTTGACTTAGTGAATTTGATTGAAGGAGACTCTATAATTAACAATTGGAAATTAAGAGATTGTGTTCTTCATTTGCTGTTGTTTTATTGGTATTAGCACTTTTGTTCCCCTGACTAGATCATAAGCTTCTTATGGACGGAAATTGCATTTGATCAGTACTTTTCATCCTCCTTGGCACTACTTTGATGTTGAGTCAGCAAGCATTTATTAAGGGCCTATTATGTGCCTATTGAGTTGAGTGCTGGGGATACAAAGAAAGATAAAAACAGTTCTTGCCCTTAAGGAACTTACAGTCCAGTAGGCTAAACAATAACTTTGTACAAACAAGATAACGTCTAGGATAAATTGTTGATAATTTTAAAGGGAAGGCTCTAACATTAAAAAGAACTAAGAAAGACTTTTTGTAGAAGGTGGGATTTACCAGACTTAGTAGAAACTAGGGAAAAAAAAAGATTTGAAAATAAGGAGGAGGAAGAGTTCCAGGCATGAGGTACAGCCAGCTAGTGAAATTTCTCAGTTAGGAATTCTGTGCTAAAGTTGTAGTTAGGTGGAAGGGAAACTAAGGAATAAGACGACTGGAAAGATAATAAAAGACCAGGGTTTTTAAGTGAAGGGCTTTAAAAACCAAAAAGTAGTTCTTGGATAATGTGTAACTACATGTCAGATTTAATTAACCTACCAAAACCATATATTTGACAACAAATTTAATTCTTTAAGCACATGTTAAGTATCTCTTGTGTGCAGAATACTGTTTTAGGGATTTTGAGATATAAATAGATAGAATCTTGTTCTTGTAGATTACTATAGTTCACTAGGGAGATATGGCATATATACATATATATATCTACATGTATATACACATATATAGTTAAATGTAATATATATTGCATAAATGTGTTAATTGGTGTCAAAAATCTATGTGAGATGGAAATGAAGTAGGTCATATAAGTTGGATGGCTTTGGAAAAGTTTCATGGAGAACATGAATCCATGGCAGGTTAGGAGCCATGTCTTCTTTTGCTTCATATGTAAAGATAGAAAAGATAGAAAGATAGAAAAATTCATATGTAACTTGAACCAAACCTTCCTTTTGCTGTTCTCTTGTTCTTCATGTCAACAGCAGCTAAGAGTCAACAAGCATAAGTGTATTCCTTGCGATTCTTCCCTCTTTCCCTAGCTGTCCCATCTCCTGACCCTGCTGGCTCTGGTAACAATAAATAGTTTGTAAACTTTCATTCAGGGGATTGGGAAGGGCCGCATCAGTCAATAATGCTATGACTACTTGGCAGCCCTTGCTAGTCACTACTAATCTATCTCTGTTACTGCCTTGTATTCTGTGAGCTGGGATTCTGTTATGGTTTCATCTTGCCTTCCCAGGGTTTAACACTGTGCCAAAGGCAGTAGAGTAAATAGAGCTGTGCACTTGACATTTGGAAGATCTGAGTTCTACTCCTGACTCATATAATTAGCTGTGTAACCTAGGCAAATCTCTTAGTCCCTACCACAGTTTTCTTAAACGTCCAGTGGCGATAATAATGCTCAGGCTTGTGAGAACATATATAAGCACTTTACAAATCTTAAAGCAAGATATAACTGATATTATTCCCTGATATCTGTGGGATAACTGGGGTTCTGTTTGTTAATCATGAACCCCAGTTAGCCTGCAGATTTTAGGGAATCCTGCTGTACCATTTTTCTTGTTGGTATTTGGGATAGCTTACTTATATGTATTTGTTATAATGCATAAATGTAAAAATTATTTAACATTTCTATAGTATTTTAAAATTTAAAGAGCCGTTTACATGTTTTCTGATTGTTCTGCATAGCAAACCTATGAAATGTATGTCTTATTATCATTTTACAAATGAGAAAACTGAGACTGAAGGGTCACATAGCTAGTGAAGGGTCACCACATTATCTGAGGTTGAATTCAAATTTAGGTCATCTTGACACTAAGCTAGCACTCTTAATAAACATTAAAACTAATATTTGTCATAGATATCCATCACTTAAATGTTTACTGAGTACTTGATAAGTGTTATTTAAATATATACATGTTTACAAATTCCTATCAGATCCTACTATCCCTGTCTTGTTTGGAACATTTTGTTCACTGCATATATTTTTCTTTTAGTTGTCAATTGTTTTTGAACTGCCATTTGAAACATTTAAAAATGGATGTCATGTAGGCATCCCAGAATTGAAACATCTGAAACAGAATTCATTGTCTTTACCTCTAGCCCACCTTTTTTCCTAATGCCCCTATTACTGTTGAAGGTACAACTATCTTAATATTCTAGGTTTGCAACCTTGGTGTCCATTTTTCTCTTTCTTATTCCTCCATATCCAGATCCATCGCTAAATCTTCTCATTTCTATTTCCACAACTTTTTAATTTAGGTACCTTTCTATTACTTAATTAGCTACTATCTTAGTTCTGGCTGTTACTGCCTATTGCCTAGATTATTTCAATTCCCCACTCCAGTCTTTCATTTACATATCATTAAAGTGATTTTTCCAAAGCATGGATCAGACCATGTTAACATACTACTTAAAAAGTTATAGTGATTCTTTATTTTCTTTAGAATTAAATTAAAACTCTTCAGCTTAGCATTTGAAATTCTAGCTTTGAATCTTTTAGGGTTCTCTTTCTGCTTCTGTAGTTTTCATATATGTTACTCCTTTTAACTTTGTGGTTCAGACATATTGGCCCTATTTGCTGCTATTTGCCCTTTTTAAGACCTTTTTGTAGGCTGTCCCTCCCACTAGAAATGCTTTCCCTGTTCATCTACACTTTTTAGAATTCCCGAGTTTCAAGACTCAGCTCAAATACTACCTTCTGCAAGAAACTGTTTCTGATTCTTTCACCTACCAGTACCTTTACCCTTAAGGCTATCTTTTTTTTTTTTTTACTGTGCATATATGTGCATGTATATATGTGTGTGTATGCGTACATATAAATACACAAATATATATCATATATGGCTATGCAAGAATATGTTGTTTCCATGTTGAGAATGTAAACTCCTTGAGGACAAGGACATCTTAATTTTTGTATTCCCACTGCTTAGCATAGTGCCTGACATATAGTAGTAGGTAATTATTAATTGCTTGTTGACTTCATTTTATTATCACCACTATATGAGGTAATTTTCCATTTTTTTCCATTTTTGAAAAAAAATATGTTTCAGACAATTCTAAAGTAATAATTACTGAGAAAATACACTAGTAGAAGTTCCTTCTTGGAAGCACTGAGGTTAAACCTGGGCTCATGAAGACCTGACTTCAAGGCTTTTCTCAGTAACTTACTCATTTTGTGATTTTTGGAATAGTGATTTAACTTCTTGATAGAAATAGCATCTACCTTTCCATATTGTTGTGAAGGTAAAATAAGATAACATTTGTGAAGTATTTTGTGAAACTTAAAACTATGTATAAATGCTAGCTATTTAACAATAATGATAAAATAACTGAAGCTTTGAAATTGTGACTTGGCCATCCTTATCCAAGTAATAAGTGTTGGAAATGAGAAATTACTCTGAGGCCTCTCTTGATTCCAATCCTAATCCTGTTTTATTATACCATGCTACTTCTTCATTAGTATTTGGTCAGGTTGTTTTTTTTAATTTTTAAAAGGTATTTTGAAATATAGTTGATCAGCCATTATTTAAATCAAAGAATCATAGAGTCATATAGATCTAGACCTGTAAGGGGATGAATGCAAGCATACCTGGCGGTATGAATGCAAGCATGAACTTTGGATTCAATTTTTATTAAAAATATGTATTCCAGTAAATGTCTGGTCTTCTCTTAGTAAGTAAAGATTGGACATTTTCCTGAGCTTTGGGCTTATAATGTATATTACTGAAAGTACTGTAACAAATTGAATGAGGTTTTTTAGGTAAAGATGAGAAGTCTGTTAAGTGATAAAAATGCCAAAGACTAGGAGATAATAGCAATTTGAAGCTGATGAAAAACACACTGCTAAACAAAACCAAATTCCTCTTTTAAAATACTGTATATTTTTAAAACTTACTTGGGTATGTGTAGTGTTGCATATTGTTAAGCTTTCAAAAATAATCATTTTTCTTTTCAAAATTTGATTGGAAAAAAAGTTGTATTCCTATGTGATTTCAACATATTGTGAGAAGTACTTTATGTAGAAATTTTTATATACTAGACAAGTTTTTAATGCTAGGCAGTAGAAAATAGGAATTATTTACCTGAAATCTACTTTATAGCAATATTTTTTTTTAAAAAGCAAGTTATTTCATTTATTGAAGAATACTTATATTCATTTCAGAGTTTAAGGGAATTTGGAGGACTTTGCTCATTATATAACTGAACTTTTCTTTTTTCTGTTTTAATTTAGCAGACTCTTTGTTTTTGAATAATTGTCTTATCAAGATTTTGGATCAAGGAGCAGCTAGGTGGCTCAGTGGATAGAACACCAACCCTGAAGTCAGGAGGACCTGAGTTCAAATTAGGTCTCAGACACTTAACATTTCCTAGTTGTGTGACCCTGGGCAAGTCACTTAACTCCAATTGCCTCAGCAAATTAAAAAAAAAAAAAAGATTTTGGGTCAAGCATCCATTATTTTATTTTATTTTATTTTATTTTATTTATTTATTTTGTTGAGGTAATTGGGATTAAGTGACTTGCTCAGGGTCACACAGCGAGTCAGTGTTAAGTCTCTGAGACCAGCTTTTGAACTCAGGTCCTACTAACTTCAGGACTGGTCCTCTATCCACTGCGTCACCTAGCTGCCCCCATCCATTATTTTATACTCATGATAGTGTTAAATACTGAAATGATTCAATAAAGAGACTTTGGAAGTCTACAGCTTAGATTTATTTGATAGTCTATAGAGGCTTATGTTTATATTCAGTTACTTGTAACTTGTATATTTAAAATTTTTTTTTAGACTTAGAATACTCCCTTTTTAAATATTTTTGATTATATTTTTTTTTTACTAGTTATCAGTGACAAGCAATTTCTGCTTTTTGTTATGTTTTGATTTATAGAAGTACTACATTTTTTGTTGACTTCTACAGACTTTGAGGCCATAGGAAGATGGAAATATGTCAGTTTGTCCCATTATTGGGCTTTCTTCAAAGATAATAAATATTCTCATTAAAAGTTTAATTGGTAGGTTGGCAGAAGATTTATACTAAAAATGGTAATTTGGGTTTCAGAAATTTCTCATTTGCTCTTCTAATTTTTTCTTAATCTGAAAGAATTCCATTTGATATTAAAAACATTAATTTAAGCTTAAATTTGCATTATTTTCAAGTCTTTCAGAGACATTGAAAACATACTTTTGCTGAACACATAAAAACTTTGTACGTTATTTGATTACCCTGTGTATCAAACCTTCTTTGAAATATTTTCTCAGAATTCATTTTGACTTGAAAGCTTAAAATTCACATACCAAAAGGATAGTATTTCTGAATTTCAGTTGTATAACCTAAAGTAGCATCTTTGTACTCTGTAGATTGTTATATGATAATAATTTATAAAATATTTTATATTTTACATTACTTTCTCTCCCAACTGTGAGGTAGTATTGCAAGTATTGTTAATCTTGATTTTATAGATTAGAACAGATAGGAGGACATTAAATAGCTAATTTCCACAAAACTAATGAGTATGATGTATTCAGCGTAGTTATTCCTAGTTTCAAATGATGTGTTTGGAGTTCCCCACCAAATGTTGGAGTCCATTCATGTGAAGAATTCACAATGGCCTTTCTCTTTGCCAAAAGGTTTATTTAGGAGAAGAGGTTATAGACAAAATGAAGAGATACAATAGACAACAGAAATGGTAAATATGAAATAGAGTTGGGAAAGTATATAATTAGCAGGGAAAGGGGTTTTAACAATCAACAATGGAAAGGCCATATTCCCTAGTGGAACGCACAATTAACTAGGAGAAAGGGTATACTCCATGAGGTGGGAATATGGGCTTCAATGACAGGCTAAATTCATAGGGGAGTTTAGCACCCTGAAAAAGTAAGTTAGCTATGAAAAGAAAGACACCATGAGGCATGGTGGGAGGATGAGAGGAAAGACATCATGAGGCATGGGGGAAGGGTGAGAAGAATGGATAGATTTATAGGGGAACTTTAACTTTGGGAGTTTGATGTAACTTGGATTTCTGAATTTTATCAGTACTGGCTCTCTGTCAATCCCATTTAGTAACCCAGCACCTTAACTGGCAGAGTTGGGACTCTGATATAGGTCTTTTGATTATATAATCCCAGTAATTTTTCCATTATACTAAATTACAATTTCCTGTGGAACTTTGTGTCTACATATATTGCATCTAAAATTTTGGTGGATGAGAACAAAATGATCTTTGCTTACCCACTCTCCTGTAAGCTCTTCTCTTTCTGAGATAGTAGGGTTCATTATCTTCTAATTGATAGCCCTAGATTTGACTCTGCAACATCACACATTCTTCTTGATATCCCTTCTCTTTTCCCTGTTTTCATTTCCCATTCCCCTTCCATCCCTCAGTTGTAATGTAGTTTCCCAAAACTACAACAACAACAAAAACAGCAACAACACTGATTCACTTGTAGGCAGGATGTGTCTCCATATTCTGCCTATAATGCCTCAGGCCAGTTTCTTCCCTGTTACTTTTATCAGATTTTTGCCTTCACCTGTCTCCCCGTTTCTTCTTTTGCTGTTAACTCTGTTGCTGTCCTTGGTTGCTATATTTAGTCTCTCCTGTATTTTTATTGTTTGTTTTGTTAAGAATCAATTATTCTTTTCAGTTCCATTTTCCTTTCTCAAAATATTAGAAACATCTCTTTATTATTGAATGTTTATGTTTTCTCATGTGTGATTAATATCAAATCTGGTAGGTCAAACTAGGCTGTATCTTCAGCTGTCCTTCTCTTCAGAACACATTATTCCATTCCCTCCTGTGTGTTCTGGCAGGTGCAGAATACTCTTGCATTATTTGAATTTCCTTTTGGTATTTGAAAGTCATTTCCCGAAGAACTTGTTTCTGAAATAATTAAATTTAACCACTATATGTCTTAAAGTTGGCAGCCTTGAGTTTGGGTTTTTTTCTGGAGATGATTTGTAAATTCTTTCAATTGGTATTTATTTTCTATGTTCAGAAGTTCTGGACAATTCTCGTTTATGGTTTCCTACATTTTAGGGTTAAGAATTTTTTTCCTGTTCTGTTCTTCTGGGAGATCCCATGGTTGTTTCTATGCATCCTGTCTTCAAGATTTCAAGATCAGTATGTTTTGCTTGTATAAATAGCATGTTTCCTTTTAATGTTATTGTTTGTTTGTTTGTTTGTTTTGCTTTTCTTTTACATTTCCCCCTCACTTCTATATATTTGCATTCTCAATATATTGTTTCTCTCTTTTTTCTTTTTTTTTTTTTTTTGATGAGACTTGCCTTTACAGATTCTGGTTTTTCAATTCTGCCCATTATTGTTCAGGCCATAAATTCTGCTTTCATAATTCTTATATCTAGAGACTATACTTTCACCTGTTGTTTTCCTTTTTGATTTATCTGCTTATAGACAATGTATTAAAAGTTTTTTCATCCCTGAGATTTTTTAGTAATTGCAGTTTCCTTCCCATTATCTCCCCAACTTTCTCTAATTCTGTTCTCTCTTACAATGATTTTCTTTGGGAATTGGATCTCAAGCTTCTTAGTCTCCTCCCACACAGTTCAATGACCTTCTCCTCTGTTCTTTTTTTTAATTTTTATTTTTTTATTAAAGCTTTTTATTTGTATAACATAAGTATGGGTAGTTCCTCAGCATTGATCTTTTTTTTTTAAATTTTTTTTATTAAAGCTTTTTATTTGTATAACATATGTATGGGTAGTTCCCCAGCATTGATCTTTACAAAGCTTTCCATTACAACTTTTACCCCCAGTCCCCTCCCCTCCCCTAGACTGCAGGAAGTCCACTACATGTTAATAATGTTGAAATACTTGACAAGTTGTGCAAGAAAAATCCTATCTACAAGTAAAAAGAATCAGAGAAAGGCAACACAATGCAAGCAAACATCAATAGAGATCATGAAAATGTTATGTTGTGGTCCATATTTCATACCCCTCTCTCTGGATGTATATGGTTTTCTTCACTGAACAATTGGAACTGGTTTGAGACAATTCTTTGTTGCAGAGAGCCATGTCCATCAGAATTGATCATCATGTAATATTGTTGTTGCTGTGTATAATGATCTCCTGGTTCTGCTCGTTTCACTCAGCATCAATTCATGCAAGCCTCTCCAGGCCTCTCTGAAATCGCCCTGCTGGTCGTTTCTTACAGAGCAATAATATTCCATAACATTCATATACCATAATTTATTCAGCCACTCTCCAATTGATGGGCATCCATTCAGTTTCCAGTTTCTAGCCACTACAAAAAGGGCTGCCACAAATATTCTTGCACATATGGGTCCCTTTCCCTCCTCTAAAGATCTCTTTTGGATATAGGCCCAATAGAAACACTACTGGGTCAAAGGGTATGCACAGTTTGATAACTTTTTGAACATAGCTCCAAATTGCTCTCCAGAATGGTTGGATCCGTTCACAGTTCCACCAACAATGTATTAGTGTCCCAGCTTTCCCACATCCCCTCCAACATTCATCGTTATCTTTTCCTGTCATTTTAGCCAATCTGACAGGTGTGTAGTGGTATCTCAGAGTTGTCTTAATTTGCATTTTTCTGATCAATAGTGATTTGGAGCAACTTTTCATATGACTAGAGATGGTTTTAATTTCATCATCTGAAAATTGTCTGTTTATAGCCCTTGACCACTTATCTATTGAAGAATGGCTTAAATTCTTATATATATGAGACAATTCTCTGTATATTTTAGAAATGAGGCCTTTATCAGAACCATTAAATGTAAAGATGATTTCGCAATTTGATGCTTCCCTCCTAATCTTGTCTGCATTAGTTTTATTTGTACAGAAACTTTTTTAACTTAATATAATCAAAATTATCTATCTGGCGTTCAATTAGGAGTTCCAGATCTTCTTTGGACATAAATTTATTCCATCTCCACAGGTCTGAAAGGTAAACAATACTACGTTCCTCTAATTCGCTTACAATATCATTCTTTATATCTAGATCATGAACCCATGTAGATCTTATCTTGGTATGTGGTATTAGGTGTGGATCAAGCTCTAATTTCTTCCACACTAGTTTCCAATTTTCCCAGCAGTTTTTGCCGAATAGTGAGTACTTATCCCAAAAGCTGGGGTCTTTGGGTTTATCAAACACTAAATTGTTAAAGTTATTGCCCAGATTGTCTTGATATCCTATCCTATGCCACTGATCGACTGCTCTATTTCTTAGCCAATACCAAATGGTTTTGATGACCGCTGCTTTATAATATAGTTTTAGATCTGGTACAGCAAGGCCACCTTCATCTGCCTTTTTTTTTCATTAATTCCCTTGAAATTCTTGACCTTTTGTTCTTCCAAATGAACTTGGCTACTATGTTTTCTAGATAGGTAAAATAATTTCTTGGGAGTTTGATTGGTATGGCACTAAATAAGTAAATTGGTTTGGGTAGTATTGTCATTTTTATTACATTTGCTTGGCCTACCCATGAGCAGTTAATGTTTTTCCAATTGATTAGGTCTGATCTTATTTGTGTGGAAAGTGTTTTGTAGTTTAGTTCATATAGCTTCTTACTTTCCCTTGGCAGATAAATTCCCAAATATTTTATACTATCATCCATTATTTGGAATGGAATTTCTTTTTGTATCTCTTGCTGCTGAACTTTGTTGGTAATATACAAAAATGCTGATGATTTATGTGGATTTATTTTGAATCCTGCAACTTTACTAAAGTTGTGAATTGTTTCTAATAGTTTTTTAGTTGAGTCTCTAGGGTTCTCATACCATCATGTCATCTGCAAAGAGTGATAATTTGGTTTCTTCATTACCTACTCAAATTCCTTTTATTTCTTTTTCTTCTCTTACTGCCAAAACTAACATTTCTAATACAATATTAAATAGTAATGGTGACAGTGGGAAGCCTTGTTTCACTTCTGATCTTATTGGAAATGGTTTTCGTTTGTCTCCATTACATATGATACTTGTTGATGGTTTTAAGTAGATTCTACTAATCATTTTAAGGAAAAGCCCATTTATTCCTATAATTTCTAGTGTTTTTAATAGGAATGGGTGTTGGATTTTATCAAATGCTTTTTCTGCATCTATTAAGATAATCATATGGTTTTTGTTAGTTTGGTTATTAATATAATTAATTATGCTGATAGTTTTCCTATTATTGAACCAGCCCTGCATCCCTGGTATAAATCCTACTTGGTCATAGTGTACTATCCTGGGGATGACTTTCTGTAATCTCATTGTTAATATCTTATTTAAATTTTTTGCATCAATATTCATTAGGGAAATTGGTCTGTAGTTTTCTTTCTCCGTTTTCACCCTACCTGGTTTAGCTATCAGCACCAAAGCGGTCTCATAGAAGGAATTTGGTAGTATACCTTCTGTCCCTATTTTCTCAAATAGTTTGTATAGTATTGGATTTGATTGTTCTTTGAATGTTTGGTAGAATTCACATGTAAATCCATCTGGCCCTGGAGATTTTTTCTTAGGGAGTTGGTTAATAGGTTGTTCTATTTCTTTTTCTAATATGGGACTGTTTAAATAATTTATTTCCTCATCTGTTAACCTGGGCAATCTATATTTTTGTAGATATTCCTCCATTTCATTTAGATTATCAAACTTACTGGCATAAAGTTGGGCAAAGTAACTCCTAATTATTGTTCTAATTTCCTCTTCATTGGAGGAAAGTTCTCCCTTATCATTCCTGAGACTAACAATTTGATTTTCCTCTTTCCTTTTTCTTATCAAATTAACTAAAGGCTTATCTATTTTTTTTTGTTTTTTTTCATAAAACCAACTCTTAGTTTTATTTATTAATTCTATAGTTTTCTTATTTTCAATTTTATTAATTTCCCCTTTTATTTTTAGAATTTCCAATTTGGTATTTAATTGAGGGTTTTTAATTTATTCCTTTTCAAGTTTTTTTTTTAATAATAAGCCCAATTTGTTGACCTTTTCTTTCTCTATTTTATGCAAGTAAGCATCTATAGATATAAAATTGCCCCTTATAACCGCTTTGGCCGTATCCCACATTTGGTATGTTGTCTCCTTATTGTCATTCTACTGGATGAAATTATTGATTGTGTCTATGATTTGCTCTTTCATCCATTCATTCTTCAGGATTAGATTATTTAATTTCCAATTAGCTTTTGGCCTATTTTCTCCTGGCCTTATATTACATGTGATTTTTATTGCATCATGATCTGAAAAAGATGCATTTACTATTTCTGCCTTTCTGCATTTAATTTTGAGGTTTTTATGCCCTAATACATGGTCAATTTTTGTATAAGTTCCATGGACCGCTGAGAAAAAAGTAGAGTCCCTACTGTTTCCATTCAATTTTCTCCATAGATCTATCATATCTAACTTTTCTAGCAATTGGTTTACCTTCCTAGTTTCTTTCTTATTTATTATGTGGTTTGACTTATCTAATTCTGAGAGAGCAAGGTTGAGATCCCCACTAGTATTGTTTGGCTGTCTATTTCTTCTTGCATCTCTCTCAATTTCTCCCCTAGGAATTTGGATGCTATTGCACTTGGTGCATATATATTTAGTATTGATATTACTACATTATCTATGGTACCCTTTAATAAAATATAGTTTCCTTCCTTATCTCTTTTGATTAGATCTATCTTGGCTTTTACTTGATCTGAGATAAGGATTGCTACCCCTGTTTTTTTTTTGTTCACCTGAAGCATAATAGGTTCTGCTCCAGCCTTTTACCTTCATCCTATATATGTGTCACTATGTTTTAGATGTGTTTCTTGTAGACAACACATTGTGGGATTCTGGTTTTTAATCCAGTCTGATATCCACTTCCGCTTGATGGGAGAGTTCATCCCATTCACATTCACAGTTAGAATAACTAATTCTTTATTTCCTGCCATCTTATTTACCCAAGTTATGTTTTCCCCTTTCCTTTCCCCTTTCCCCCTTCCCCCCTCCTCAGTACTTTGCTTTTGATGACCCCCTCCCCCAAATATTCCTCCACCCTTTAGATCCCCTCCCCCTTTTTTACTCCTTTCCCCTAATTCTTCTATTTTCCCTTCCATTAGTTTATCCCTTTCTTTTCCTCCTTTCCCTCCCATTTCCCTCTAGCAACAGACAAGTTTCTCTGTGAAATCAAATGTCTGATGTACCCTTTTAGAGCCCAAACTGATGAGAGTAAGATTTACACAATGCTCATCTCCCTCCCTTCTTTCACTCAATTATATTAGGTTTTCTTTGTCTCTTCATGAGATATTATCTTGTTTTTAACCTCCTTTTTTTTTGTTTTAAAATCTTATTTTACCACCTTTTACCTCTTTTCCCCAGTATGATAACCTTTCCCCCTCTAGTTTTCTTTTTCATATTATCAAAGTAATATCTAGTTAATTATACCCCCAAACATTAAGTGTCCCCATAGTAGAAATAAAGTTCTCAAGAGTCCTTTCCTTTTTACCTTTTTATGCTTCTCTTGAGTTCTGTGTTTGGAGGTTGAATTTTTTGTTCAGATCTGGTCTTTTCATTCACCTATATCATTAAATGACCATCTTCTTCCCTGGAGGATGATGCTCGTTCTAGCTGGATTGGTTATTCTTGGCTGTAATCCAAGTTCCTTTGCCTTTCGGAATATCTGGTTCTAGGCCCTTCGATCCTTCAATGTGGAGGCTGACAGATCACATGTGATTCTAATTATTGATCCTGGGTATTTGAATTGTTTCTTTCTAGCTGCTAGCAGAATCTTTTCCTTGGTGCAGTAGTCCTGATATTTAGCCACGATATTCCTTGGGGCTTAATTTTGGGGTCTCTTTCAGGAGGTGATCGGTGAATTCTTTCAGTGGTGATTTTGCCTTCTGATTCTACAACCTCAGGGCAGTTTTCTTTCAGGATTTCCTGGAAGATAGTGTTTAGATTCTTTTTTTCATCATGGCTTTCAGGAAGTCCAATAATCCTTAGATTGTCTCTCCTAGATCTATTTTCCAAGTCAGTTGTTTTTCCTAGGAGATATTTCATATTTTCTTCTATTTTTTTCATTTTTTTGTTTTTGTTTGACTGATTCTTGAAGTCTTATTGAGTCATTCACTTGCATTTGTTCAATTCTTATTTTTAAAGTGTTGTTTTCTTCAGTTACCTTTTTAAGCTCCTTTTGTAACTGGCCAATTTGTTCATTGCACTCTTTTTCCACTTCACTAATTTTATTTTGCAATAAATTGGTGTCTTTTTCATATCTCTTTTGCAGGGCATTATATCCTTCTTGCAATGATTTCAGTTTATTTTCCCATTTATCCTCCAGCTCTCTTTTGAGATTCTTTATGCAATCTTCCAGAAAGGCCTTTTGAAAAGGGGGCCAGTGATGGTCCTTGCTGACTTCCTCTGGAGTTTTGTCTAAAGGAACCTCAGGATCTGGGGTCTGCCCTTCTTTCTCTCGATAGAAGCTGTCTATGGTGAGAGCTCTCTTTTGCTTCTTCATTTTTTTAGACAGCGTGGAGGTCTCTTTAAGACTAGAAAAGCAGCTGTGGTAATTTGCCCTGGGGCAATCCCACGAATTAACTTAAGGTGCTGGGCTGGTGGGGGCTAGGACTAAATCCGAATTACTCCTTAAACAAGGCAAGTCTGCCAGAACACCTGCCCCCAATCAGGGCAGAGTGTCAGGAGTACCTCTGATAAACTCCAGGTGTTTGGAGTTTGGAGTTTGGAGTTTGAAGTTTCTGCTAAGCTGAGCTGAGTCCCACCCTCACTTTCAGGTTGCACTAAGTAAACTGGTTTATCCCTCTGTCCGAGTTAAACAGACTTGATATGAAGTTCTTTAGAGGTAACTGTAAGCAGTGTCCAAATATTTCTGTTTTCGTTGACTTGAAGATCAGTTTAGAGGCTTATTTTATTGTTGATTTGAGAGATCAGAGGAGGACACAGAGAGTCACGTTTTCACTCCACTATCTTGGCTCCGCCCCCCCCAATTGATTTTTGGGTAGTCAAAATTTATCCCAGCTGAATACTGTGCTCTTTGTCTTGGTCTTAGGGGAGTGCTGTATAGTTTCCACTCCTTTCCCAGTTTCTATCAACACACACACACACACACACACACACACACACACACACACACAAACACATTCTCTCTCTCTCTTTCTCTCGTCTCATTCCTCATTGTGGAGCTGGAGTTTCCTTGAACAGGAAAAAAGAGGGGAGAGATGGGGATGCATCAGATTACTTATTGTTGGAAGTTTTGGCAGAGGTCCTTTGTCTTGCTAGTACAATCTGGCTATATAGGAGATGAGGAAGGAGTACTGAGTGACAATTTGAGTCAATGAATGACAAATCATGGTTTATTTTTTTTTTTAAACCATCTTTTAGATTCCAGGTATCTTAGAACATGGAGAGATCTGAGGTTGTTTTATTTTTGATGCATAATTTCTCTTTTGGTGAGTTTTGAAAGGTTGTGGAAATTGGAAAAAATGTCCAGATTACCATCTTGCTGCTCATCTAACTCAGAAATCTCTTTTTGTCCTCTTTTATTCATTTATTTGCTTATGTTGTCATAATGTATATAGTACGTTCTTCTGATTTTCCTTTTTTTCACTTTGCATTATTTCCTTAAGTTCTGTCGAGATTTCTTTATAGTCCTCATTCTTGTCATTCTTGATAGCATTATAGTATTCCATTATATTGATATATTATGCTTTATTTACAGTTCCTATACTGCTGTACATTTAGGTTATTTGTAGTTTTTTCAGTTATGTATAATTTGTGAAAATCTTTGTATAGATACTCTTTTTTTGGAATTAATAATACTTTCATGGTACACATATACATATGCATATATGTATGTATGCACACACACACATATATATATTTCAGTAAAGGAATTATAAGTACTTAACCTATATTGAATGGAAGAAGATCTGTTCAAGAAAGCTAGGTAGGGACATGGAGTATGATTGACATATATATATATTATATATATATATATATTATATATATATATACACACACACACATATATATTTAATACTGCATTGTCTC
This sequence comes from Myrmecobius fasciatus, assembly GCA_023553655.1. Taxonomy (NCBI): domain Eukaryota; kingdom Metazoa; phylum Chordata; class Mammalia; order Dasyuromorphia; family Myrmecobiidae; genus Myrmecobius; species Myrmecobius fasciatus. Next base: position 156,465 of record JAJPUD010000323.1, read on the forward strand.
AATTTTGCCTTAGTTGTATTTTTCTAGAGAAAATGTAATAGTAGTCTCCTGGTTTGATCTGACATGGTGTCCCTTTGGATTATTATAGCACAGGGCAAAATTTTTACCCTTTTGAACTTGGACATCTCTAAATGTAAAATCTAAGTCTCTAATTATGTTAATATTTAGGTTGTTTATTTCTCTCAAAGTTAATTTTGGTTTCTAAATTATTTTTCTCTCACAGCATATGGACCATAAGAACAATACTTATTTTCTTCTTTTCCAAGAGAACAGAAAGAAATAGTAAGTCTGTTTCTCTAACTTTTACAAAGTAAAATCTTTCTTACAGAAGTTCTGATTTATAAATGAAGTATCCAATGATAATATGTTGCATGAGAACTTGAGTTTAAAAATGACAGTGTTGAATAATCAGTGTAAAATATCTGGATTTATAATGTATTAATATTTGTAAAACTCTTTAATAAACAATTACATGTGATCTTTATAACTCTTTGAGATTAGATATTCTGGGTATAATCATGCTTATTTTACTGATGAATAAACTACAATTTATGCTAGTTAGCTCAAGGAATTTGTTCTCGGTCCCTACTAGAAGGTTCAAAGGTGGTATTTGAACTCATGTCTCTCCTGATTCCAAGTCTATAAAAATATGTTTAAATATTTATGTATATGACAACATCTTTGAATAAGAATTTTCATTTGCTATATTTCTTTTTTTCCCAATTTGTAGGACTTTCTTTAATAAAAAAAAATAATAAATTTTTTTCCTCCAGATTAGGACAGATAAAAAGAACTTGGTTTAGATCAATAGACTTAACTGTCTTTGGCAAGTAAACTAATTCTGATATATTTAAGAATAAAAATTTGACAATATTGTTACTCTAAAGACTTTATTATCATTATACCATTAATTGATATCCTGTTAATAACATAATTAGATCTAACCTTACAATCACAGTCCTTTGGTTCATATTCAAATCCACTAACCCATTGCAAAGTGTATTTTTTATATTTCTTCTATCTCTGCATATTTGCAAATCTTAACCATAAATTACTAATAAATATTTACTACACAGAGCATTTCATTTTGCTCTTCTTATAAAAATTTAAAACTTGAAGAATTGCTGAAGTTTAAGTCAAATTTATGGAACACTTAAGCAGTTCCATTAGCTAATATAAATTAAGTAAGGAAACAAAATTTTGTCATTTGTACTTTTTTTAAAATTTTTTTAATTTTTTTATGGGATTCCAGGAATGGGAGAAGTTTCTTTTGGTGAAGAAGGCATTTTGTGGCTACAGGAACATGTAAAGTTCTGAAAGGACCCAAAAAGGTTTCAGTAGGGATATTAGTATTACATGGATAACTTAAAGTTGGATAGGTCATTATTATACTCCTAAGTTCTTTGCAAGCAGTTAGAAGGTCCCCCCCCCCCCCAAGTATCTATATAGAGCATGGATTTCATTCATTAAAAGTATGTGATATCAAATCCTAATTTTGCAAAAAGTCAGTGAGATTTCATTATACAATTAATTCTGAGCACATATAAAGCAAAGGGTACCTTCATTACCATACAAAGTAACCTTTGAGTACATTATTAGTTAACCAGAAAACAGTCATTTTATTGCAAATAGATACATATTTTATGTTTCTTATTACATTGTTAAAGACAATATGACTTTGAGAAAGTTTTTCTAACTAAATTTTACTCATTTGATTGATAGGGATAACCATCCTTTTATTAACTACTTCACAGGGCTGTTATAAGGATCAAAGGCATTCACATTATGTGTAAGAGTATTTTGTAAACTGAAAATTTTGTGTATTTCAGAACTTTTTGCTACATACTATGAAGGTATAAAGATAAGCCTTTTGTCTTTGAGAAGTTTCTACTTTGAAAAGAAATATAAAACATGTTCTTTTCATTTCATTAACCTTTAAATACAGATATTTTCAGTTCAGTTTATAATTTAAGTACAGATATACTCTTTTTAGGAAAATTCAGCACATGAACAATTAAACTTTAAAAATTAGGTAAATGAGGGTTATTCATTCCAATAATGATTTTATTTTCAAAACAAAAATTGCATTAATTCACTTAGTAATTTTAAAGTAAGATTTTAAAAATATAATTTTAACTTACCAAGTTAATATCTATTTCGTAAGACAAAGTACTGTATACTTATAATCCTCCTTGCCTTTTCAGTCTTGTTTCTTGAGGACTTTTACCCTTTTGGTCTTTTAACACTCTAATGAATATTTGGCCTTTTGGGTACTTATCCTTTGTACATTGTATTTTCCAGTTTGAAAAAACCCCATATTTTGATAATTTTATATTTTTGATGAATTTACTTTTTTCTTTGAATAGGATAAACTATATTTTGTTGCTTTATGTGTTCAATGAGAAAGTCATGTATGTCCTCAGAAGTGAGAGGCATTTATGAGAACAAAGCAAGGCTTGAAAATTATATTCTTGTCCATTGGACACAGTAAGCATTACTTTTTTATTTTGTCACATTTATTCAATACTTTAAGCTTTACAAAGTGCTTCCTCTCATAGCAGTTGTTTGAGATAAGTAGCATAAGTATCTGTACTTTGCTTATAGGGAAATTTGAAGCTTAGCAAGGTTGCGGTGCATAGGTAGTATGTATCTGGGCTACAATATAAATCCAAGTCTGTTGACTCTTTAAGTCCATTGTTCTTTATGTTACATAATACTGCATTAAAATAAATAAAATTTATGGGAAGTGGAATTTTATGGCATTAGCACAGTTTTGACATTTGATAAATGTTTGAATTGCTGTTATAAATATACATTTGTCAAAAATCATGTTAAAAGTTACTTTTGTTGTGTCTTAGGCATTTTGCTATTTTAACCTAGGGCTAGTCCTGATTCTGTATTTACATATTTTTAGTTTTAGTTAAATGCAAAAACTTTATTTTATGATGTTTGTTACAAAGATAACATTTTCTGCTTATGCCTTCCCTATTTTCCAGTAGCTAATTTCTGACAGTAATACAGGTGTCTTTGGAAGTGATGACTCCAAACACTTTTGTTATGGAAAATAGGAAAATTCATATTTATTCATTTATTTGAAGAGTTCCATTGGCATTTGGAATTACCATTTAAAATATTCATTATGAGACATTGTATAAATGTGAGTACAATATGAGTAGGGGATCCCTAGGAACATATAACTGGTTTTTAATATCCCTTATCAGTTGCCTCCATAGTATTTATATTACTGTCCTTTAAAAACTTGTCCCTGCAGATCATTAGATGTAAAACAAACAAAAAAGTATTTTATGGTTTTTTTTTTTTAATTGAGGGAGATATGAAATGTTCAAAATTGTTCCTTTAAAGGATAGAGGAAGAAATTATAGAATGTTATATTTATTTTTAAAATCATGAGTAGGTGATTTTTTTTTTTTTTTTGCTTCACTCATGAAATTTGGCAGAGGCAAATTAGGAAAGTAGTCTTTGTTAAGTGAAATTTATTTTGTTTTAAAGGATGTTAAAAGTACTTGCAAAAGAATAAACTAGTAGAGTGTAGGTGATTAATAGTTTTGATGGATTTTTCATATAAATTGTCAATATAAATACGTATGAGAATTTTTAAATTGATCAATCTATAGCACTTAAGATCTTTTCCCTTGTATTTAACATTTCTAGGCTTTTACAAGTCACTAATATTGCTGAAAATTTTGTTTTTATAGATGAAGCTTTGGATGATTTAAAATCACAGAAGAAAAAAATAGTAAGTAAGCTTTTATTAGCATTTTGAGCAGATTAACTTCAATAAGACTGCTTTTACATGAAAAAATTAGAATTGGATGAGTAACTTACAGAGGTTGGGGATTAATGGTCTTTTTTTTTTTTTTTTTTTTTTTAAATTTTTATTTTATTTGAATAACATATGTGTGGGTAATTCTTCAACAATAACCCTTACATAGCTTTCCGTTACAAATTTTTCCCCCCAACTCCCCACCCCTCCCCCAGATGGCAGGATATCCACTACATGTTAATTATGTTAAAATATTGGCAAATCGAATATATGTATACATATTTCCAAACTTATCATTGGTGTGCAAGAAAAATCTTATCTACACGAACGATATATCAGATAAAGGAAACACAATGTAAGCAAACATCAATCAAGGAGTATGAGAATGTTATGTTGTGGTCCACATTTCGCATCCCTCTCTCTGGGTGTATATGGCTTTCTTCAGTGAACAATTGGAGGTGGTTTGAAACATTTCATTGTTGAAGAGAGCCATGTCCATCAGAATTGATCATCATATAGTACTGTTGTTGCTGTGTATAATGATCTCCTGGTTCTGCTCATTTCACTCAGCATCAGTTCATGTAAGTCTCTCCAGGCCTCTCTGAAATCATCTTGCTGATCATTTCTTACAGAACAATAATATTCCATAACATTCATATACCATAATTTATTCAGCCATTCTCCAATTGAAGGGCATCTATTCAATTTCCAGTTTCTAGCCACTACAAAAAGGGGTGCCACAAACATTCTTGCACATGTGGGGCCTTTTCCTTCCTTTATGATTTCTTTGGGATATAAGCCCAATAGAAATGCTGCTGGGTCAAAGGGTATGCACAGTTTGATAACTTTTTGAGCATAGCTCCAAATTGTTCTCCAGAATGGCTGTATCCGTTCACAGCTCCACCAACAATGCATCAGTGTCCCAGCCTTCCCACAACCCCTCCAACATTCATCATTAACTTTTCCTGTCATTTTAGCCAATCTGACAGGTGTGAAGTGGTATCTCAGGGTTGTCTTGATTTGCATTTCTCTGATCAATAGTGATTTGGAGCACCTTTTCATATGACTATAAATAGTTTTAATTTCATCCTCTGAAAATTGTCTGTTCATATCCTTTGACCATTTATTGATTGGAGAATGGCTTGAATTTTTATAAATATGAGACAATTCTCTATATATTTTAGAGATGAGACCTTTATCAGAACCCTTAAATGTAAAGATGATTTCCCAATTTATTGCTTCCCTCCTAATCTTGTCTGCATTGATTTTGTTTGTACAAAAACTTTTTAATTTAATATAGTCACAGTTATCTATCTGGTTTTCAATTAAAATTTCCAGTTCTTCTTTGGACATAAATTTATTCCATCTCCACAGGTCTGAGAGGTAAACTATATTATGTTCCTCTAACTTGTTTACAAAATCACTCTTTATATCCAGATCATGAACCCATTTAGATCTTATCTTGGTATGTGGTGTTAGATGTGGGTCAAGCCCTAATTTCTTCCACACTAGTTTCCAGTTTTCCCAGCAGTTTTTGTCAAATAGTGAATACTTATCCCAAAAGCTGGGGTCTTTGGGTTTATCAAAAACCAAATTGCTATAGTTATTGCCTAGTTTGTCTTGTGATTCTATCCTATTCCACTGATCGACTACTCTATTTCTTATCCAGTACCAAATGGTTTTGATGACCGCTGCTTTATAATATAGTTTTAGATCTGGTACAGCAAGTCCACCATCTTCAGCCTTTTTTTTCATTAATCCCCTTGAAATTCTAGACCTTTTGTTTTTCCAAATGAACTTTGCTACTATTTTTTCTAGATCTGTAAGATAATTTCTTGGGAGTTTGATTGGTATGGCACTAAATAAGTAAATTAGTTTGGGTAGTATTGTCATTTTTATTATATTCGCTCGTCCTACCCATGAGCATTTTAAGTTTTTCCAATTGACTAGGTCTGATTTGATTTGTGTGGAAAGTGTTTTGTAATTTAGTTCATATAGTTCCTGACTATCCCTTGGCAGATAAATTCCCAAATATTTTATACTATCAACAGTTATTTTGAATGGAATTTCTTTTTGTATCTCTTGCTGCTGAACTTTATTGGTAATATATAAAAATGCTGATGATTTATGTGGATTTATTTTGTATCCTGCCACTTTGCTAAAGGTGTGAATTGTTTCTAGTAGTTTTTTAGTTGAGTCTCTAGGATTCTCTAAGTATACCATCATGTCATCTGCAAAGAGTGATAATTTGGTTTCTTCACTACCTACTCTGATTCCTTTTATCTCTTTTTCTTCTCTTATTGCTAAAGCTAACATTTCTAATACAATGGATTAATGGTCTTTTGAAGAAAGCATATTCTTTTAGACAGATAATTGAATGATAACATTAATGATAAGTTTTGCTGCTGAGTAATGATAAAATGAATGGGGAAAAGAATGATTAAAATGAACTTTTGATATACTAACAGATTATCTTGTCAGCATGCCATCAGGAATTAAGGTTTAGGCATGAGTACTCCAATAAGAAGAAGTTTTATATGTTAACATATAGTTTTTTTGTTGTGGTTTGTTTGTTTTTTAAAGTCAGGCCTGCTGTTTAATCATTATAGGGAACTCCTGTATTGGCTTGGTCTACATGGCCCATTAGGTTCCCTTTCAACTCTCAAATTCTGTCAGTCTTTGGACCTGCTCTCCCAGTGTCAATTGGCACCTTCCCTAAAACTTAAGTCTTAGAGAATTTCTTAGGAGTGTTTCGAGATTAATTGACTTGCCCATACATACTAGTCATATGGCCAGTATGTCAGCCCAGGTCTTCCTGATGTTGAGACCAGCTATCTATTATACCACAATGCCTCTTATAATACTTAATTATAAAAGTTTATTAATCTCTTTCCTTTAATAAATCTGTTTTGTAGTATGGACAATGGCAATTGCTTTATAGTCAGCAATTGGTCTGATCCATACTCGGATCTGCAAGTGATAAAATTCAGATTTAGAAGCTATAATATGATGGGTCTGCTGGACCATAAGAAGGAAATACTCTTATTGTTTAGTTTAGTTTAGCCTGTCAAATCTAAACTCTGTAGGTACCAAGGCAGGGATATTTCAGGAAAAAAGTGAGGGATAAGAGTGGGAAGAAGAAAGAAGCTGAGATAACAAGGAAGCCAGTGGTGGAAATGAGAAATAGTGGCCATGAGTAAGAAGTGATGACAGTGATGAAAAACAAGTTCAGTGATAGGAATAAGAAGTAAAGTAAAAAACAAAGTGGTCCACAAACTAAGATTGAGAAGAAACAATGGTAAAACAGTTTTGGAGGAATTTGTTAAGAATTAAACAGTTTTAAGATACCTAATAGCCATTGAAGCATCATAGCAAAGGTTTTCGTTTTTGTTTTTGTTTTTTGTTTTTTTCCTAAGTAGGTGTTGTTATTTCCATTTCTATAGTTGAGGAAACTGAGGAAAATAGAGGTTGAATGACTTTCCTTTGGTCACACAGCTAGTGAGTTTCTGATGATGGATTTGAATTCAGATTCTCCTAACTGCAGACCCAGCAAACCAGATACTGTGCTGCTAGCTGTCTCTGTACGAAATTAAGATTGGGAAAATTCCCTCAGATTTGGCAGTTAGTAGATTGTTGCTAATTTTGGAGAGAGTAGTTTTAGTTGGGTAAGTGGAAATCACATTGCAAAAGGCATCAAGTAGGTATCAACAAAACAATAAATTAAGTTCTGATTTTTGTTTGCCTATTTCGGAGTATAATTATTCATACTGAAGTGTTAACAACTGACTCACATACTGGCATTAGCTGGTTCCAGCACATCTCTGAGCGTGTTGGAGAGCAAGAGATAGGAAACAAGTAAATATGAAGAGATTGAAGATTAGAGGTAGTGAATGGTCAGTGTAATAATTAGCTGATGGTTATAGGGGATGGAAATCAAAGATATGTAAAAGAATTGGTCTTTGCAAGAAGAAGGATCATTTCATTGTCAGAAACTGAGGAAAAAGAGGGGCATGATGTCAAGGGCTTTTGAGATTAAGAGAATGGGAGAAAATGAATCCAAGTCAGACAGCTTCCATTTTCTCAGTAAAAATGAGGAAAGGTCTTCAGTTAAGTGATGAATGTGATATAGGAGACTTGATGTGATAAGACAAAGTTTATAAAAGTTTGTATGAGTGAGATAGGGAATGCTGAGGATATAGTTTACCTAGATTTTAGCAAAAGTTTTGATAGAGTAATAGAAAAAAAATTAGATATGTAAACTAGACTAGGGGTAAAACACCATATAAATGGTTAACTGTAAAATATAGGTTTAGCTCATGGGCTATACAAAAACAAGTGGTGGTCAAGTTTTGGCCCATGGGTCATAGTTTGCCAACTCCTGATCTAGACAATTAATAATAATGAGATAGATTCAGAAATAGTTGGATGACTATATTCAAAACATAGTTGTTAATGATTTAGTGCTAAAATGGCAATTAGTTTCCAGTAGAATATTCTAGGGATCTGTATTTGGCATTTAACATTTTTGTCAATAACTTGGATAAAGGCACAGATGTCATGCTATCCAAATTTGCAGATGATGGAAATCTTGGTAGGCTAACCAATACGTTATTTAAGAGGATCCAAAAATATCTTGACAGTTTGGAGCATTGGATAAAAACCAATAGGAAAAAACAATAGATTCTTATGTGTAGATGTAGAAAATCAACTTCATAGCTACAAGGTGGTAGAGGCATGGTTAGCCCGCACTTATTCTAGGAAAAAATCTGATTTCTTTTAGTGGATTGCAAGTTCAGTATGAGTCAATGAGATGTGGGTAGCCACTAAGTGATTTTATGTTAAGAGAAGTGTAGTTTCTAGAAATAGGGAAATAATAACTCTACTATACTTTAACCTCATCTGATATTACCTCAAGTATTATGTTCAGTTTGGGATAGTACAGTATAAAATGGTCATTAATGTAGTCAGTTAGAGACTACAACTAGACTGGTGAATGACCATGAATGAGCCCACAAAATGAGGATATATAAGTAGAATGATCTTTAACCTAAAGAAGAGAAGGTCTGGAGAGCTACATGAAAGCTTTTTTCAGGTATTTGGAGGACTGCCCTATGGAGGAGGGATTAGATTTTTCATAGTTTGCTTCAGAGAGCAGAACCAGAAGCAATGGGTAAAAATTGTAAAAAAGGAAATTTGAGCTTTGAAGGTATGTGGCTTTGAAGGGAAAGATAAGTTCTCTTCTAGAAATATTTTTGTGTGAGATTACTATGAGATACTTTCAAAATTTCCATGAAGGATTGGGGTCCAGAAGGAAATTAGAGCTGTATATATTGATATGGTAGTTCTCTGTGTAGAGATAATTGAACTGATATTGGGTTTATGAAGTTACCAAAAAAGCATGTGGAGAGAGAAGAGGGTTCAAATCTGAAATTTTTACCCATAGTAAGTAGGTGGCATATGAATCATGGACTAAGAAAGGAGATTGAGGAGGAGCAGTGAGTCCAGTAGGAGGAGAACTAAGAGGGATAACAGTATCACCAAAACACAGATAGGTATGCATACAGAAGGGGAAGGTGTTCAACAGTGTTAAATGCTGCAGAAAGGTTGAGAAAAGTTTATTGCATCTGAGTGTTTGAGAGATCATTAACAACTTTGTAGAAGGCAATTTTAAGTCAAGTAGAAAAAGCAAATTGCTAAGGACTAAGAAATGATTTGAGAAGAGAGGAAATGGAAAAAGTTTATTTAGCCTGTAAAAGGGAGAAGAGATAAAGAATGATAACTTGAGATCAAGTGAGAGTTTTTGAAGGATAGCAGAAAAAGCCTGGGTATAATTGTGGGAAGTAAGAGAATTAGCCCAAATTCTGGTAGACAGAGAAATTCAAAATGGACAAGAGATGGAGAGGATTTCCCAGTTGCCAAATTCAGTGACTTTTTCTCAGTCCTTATTCTCTTTAAGTTATTAGTAGCTTTGTTTTGCTTAGGGCCATAACTGATAATTATGTCACCCTGTGTAAGCAGTGGAAAGTTGTTCTTAACAGATTCAATTGGGGATGCCATTGAGGTGAAATAGAACTGTAAACATTGGTCTTGGATTAGGTCAAAACCACTTGTATCTGGGGGGGGTGGTGAGGGAGTAGGGCAGGGCCTGGCCAGGGATTAACCATTTCAATTTTTGGGCTTGTGCACAGATCTGGTACTGGGCTCTAAAATTATGTCTATAATTGGCTTGAAGATAGCATACTGTCCTTCTACTTTTGCCTTTCTAACTGTCTCTCCACTATACATGCATGTACAAATAACCATAATAAAATAAGTCATTAGTTGGCAAGAGGTGGCTTTTTGAAGTCTGAGAATGGAAAGATTATTATTAGTAATTACTGTTAGTCCTGAAGTCAATTTGGACACTAGCTGTGTAGCCATGGGTTTGTGAAATTAACTTTTTTATTTTCCTCATATAAAATGGGAATGCAAAATATTGAGTTGGATGAATCAAAACCTGGAGTCAAAGTTGCCAGGAGAAATATCAAGTCTGAAATATGCAAATTATATACTACTCTGGTGGCAAAAAGTGAAGAAGAATTAAGCCTCTTGATGAGGGTGAAAGAGGAAGGTATAAAAGCTGGCTTAAAGCTTAACATCAGGAAAATCCCCTCAAAACTAATATCTAGACAACTGGTCCCATCATATCCTGGCAAATAGAAGGAGAAGGAAGCAATGCCAGATTTTTGTATTTCTGGGCTCAAAGATCACTGCAGATGGTAACTGTGGCCATGGAATTAAAAGATGTTTATTTCTTGGAAGGAAAGCTATAGCAAACTATAAAAAGTAAGAGAGATTATCTTGTTGATAAAGGTCTGTTATAGTTGAAACTATTGTTTTTCCAGTAGGAATGTATGGCTGTGAGAATTAAAATAGAATGGAGACTTTCAAATTATAGTACTGGAGAAGACTTTTCAGAGTTCCTTGAACTGCAAGGAGATAAATCAGTCAATATTTAATTAATTCAGGCTATTCACTGGAAGGTCAAATACTAAAGCTACAGCTTCAATATTTTGGTCATATAATGTGAAAATGGAAAAGACTGATATTGGGAAAGATTTACGTCAAAAGGAAAAGGGGACAGCAGAAAATGAGATGGATAGGTAATATGGAAAGAGTGAACATGAGCAAATTTAGAGAAAGAATGGAATATAGAAGGGCCTGCTATGCTATGGTCCATGAGGTCATAAAAAATAGAACACAACTGAACAGCAATAGCAAACAGCAAATATCATTAATTCCTACCCCATAAGGTTATTTTGAGGAACAAATGTATTAAAATGTGTGTAAAGCATTTTCAACTCTTATAGATGATGGTGGTGGAGATCTGGGACAGTTGTGTTAGAAAAAGCTTCATGGAGAAGGTAGTTTTTGTATTAAGCTTAAAGAGTGTGATAATAGCATTCCAAACATAGGAAGCATTTTGTAAAATATCTGAACTTAAATACCAAGTAAATTGATTATTTTCATGTACGGAATGTAACCAGGAAAAAAAAAAAGTTGAACATTGCTTTTCTTTTAAATATATAATAAATTAAATGTAACTTTCAAAGCAGTCTCTTCTTTTGTGGATTTTTTTTTTTAAAAGATGCTTCAGTGACTCTCCCTTCCTTTTTCTTTATGTTACCCTATCTTCTTTCTCCATATCACTCCACCTCTAAAAAGTGAGATGGAGAATGACCTCTTTTCTCTTATTTAAAAAAAAAAAAAAATCCATCTGGGAAGGAAAGACCTTAAGAGAGTTCTGACCCAGCCAGAAACTATTGCTATTTATAATCACTTTGAGCTAGTTAGGGCCCAAACTATGACAAACTTCTGAAGATAATAGTTTCTTGGCCAAGCCTCTTTTGGTCATTGTTTGGACTGTGATTGGCTCAGAATGAATTTAAATAGCAGTTGTTTCTGTTTTGGTCAGAAACCCTGAGGATCTTCCCCTCCCAGATTGATAGATTTTTTTGTTTTTGTTTTTCACTAGGTAAAAGAAGACATTCTCTGCCTCTTTTCTTTCTTTTTTTAAAATAGAATTTTATTTTTCCAAATACATGCAAAGATAGTTTTCAACATTCACCTTTGCAAAACCTTGTTTTCCAAATTTTTTTCCCTTTTTTCCTTTTCCCTCCTCCCCAAGACAGCAATCAATCTGATATAGGTTAAATATATGCAATTCTTCTAAATATATTTCTATATTTGTCATCCTGGAAGAAAAATCAGATCAAAAAGGGCGGGGGACACAAGAAAGAAAAAAACAAGCAAACAAACCAACCACCACCACAAAAAGGTGAAAATATTATATATATGCTTTGATCCACATTCAGTTTCTATAGTTCTCTCGCTGGATGTGAATGGCACTTTCTATCACAAGTCTTTTGGATTTCTGCTTCATTTATTATCTAGCCTTAGTCATTGTTTGTTTGTTACCTCAGTCAAACTTGGACCTGTTAAAGACCTAGGTCTCCTACTTCATCCAGGGCTATCTCCTATAGTTCTGAAGTGGGGTGGGATGAAGTGTAAGTAGATTGGAAAGCTGGGAGAAGAGGAAGGGGAAACGGGGAAGAGGCAAAGATTATAAAGGACTTTGAATGCCAAACAGAAAATCTTATATTTCTTGTTTGAGATGATAGGGAATCACTGGAATTTCTTGAATTGGTGGGAGTGAAGGGTGGGGTGTGTGTGTGTGTGTGTGTGTGTGTGTGTGAGAGAGAGAGAGAGAGAGGGAGAGAGAGAGAGAGAGAGAGAGAGAGAGAGATGTTTGGACCATGCTTTCAGAAGATAACTTTGATAGCTGGGTAGAGGATGAACTGGAATAGGGAGAGATGTGTCCGGAAGACCAATCTATCAGGATGGTGACAGTATCAAAGAAAAGAAGAGAAATATTGATAATCAGGATGATGTTGCTACTCTGAACAATAATAGGGAAGTTAGGAAGAGGGGAAGGTTGGGAGAAAAGATCATGAGTTCAGTTTTGTAGATGTTGAATTTAAGGTTTCTGTAGGATATTCAATTGTTCAAGAGGCAATTGGATATTGAGACTGGAGGTCAGCAGAGAGATTATGGCTGTATTAGTAGATTTGTGAATCATTAGCATAGAGATGATAATTGAACCCTTGTGGAAGCTGATGAAATCACTAAATGAAATGGTATTGAAGGAGAAGAAAAGAAAGCCTGGAACAAGGTTTGTTAGTTTGTGAGCATGACTTGAATGAAGATTTGGTAAAGGATACTAAGTGAGTTAGGTAGAACTCACTGAAAGTACCTAGTTCTCGTGATTACTAATTCCTTGCCTTTTAGACAGTTACAGCCTACACTACCCTTAGCTGCCAAAGGGCATCTCAAAATAATCTTTCCTTTTCTATTTTAGTGATACCACCATTGTTCTGGAAACCTGCTCCATTTCAATCTACTACCTTTCTTCTAAATCTACTATCTATCTTCTAAAATATTTCTGAGATCCCCATCCTTTTCCATTTCCTAGATGATCACTGATCCCTCTGCCTTTAGACTTATTTTTCATTTATCGTACATGCTGCTATCAACTAGTATTTAAGACATCTTTTCCATTCACACTCTTAAAAAAAAAAAAAAAAAAACTTTAGAAAATAGTTCACATTGTCTTCCTGAAGGAAGTCCACATATCTTAACTTGGCATCTCAAGATCTTTTACTATCTAACTTCAGTCTGACTCCAGATCTGTTTGCACAAGTTTCCAGTATAATAAACCTTTTGATCCTGCTAAAACTAGTAACAATTTTTTTTCTGAACACTTTCTGCTCAGGCAACTTTAAGCATTTCTTCTTGCTGTTCTCCTTGTCTTGACTTCCCTTCTTTCTTCACTCAGCCTATCCATATCCTGCCAAGTTAGCATTCAGATGAAGTCTTTTCTGAATGACAGAATGAAAAAGCATTTATATTCAATGCTTATTTCTATAGTGGAGCCATAGATAGAAAATTGTCAAAAAGTTCATCTTATCCCTGGGAAGACAACACATAAGAGGGTTCAGTGGATGCTGTCAACTGCTTTGGAACTGACCTCCAACTTGTGGGTGGCCAAAATCAAACAGAGCAGGCTAGAGACAGGAGAATCAGGACACAAACAGAAATTTAATTAATTTCAAAGTGAGAAAAATAGCTGGAGCCCTCCACCCAAGACAGTGTGAAGAGATCTCAGTGACTTATAACTATGGCTGCACAGTGAGTTACACTCCTGACATTGAGAGGTAACAGTAGCAGTGTCACAGGTTTGATTCATAGCAGGACTTCATGCTTGTCCATCATCTGATGTTGGTGGGAAACAATTTTTCTGGGGCTGAGATCATCCAGAAGGTGAAGATCATCTAGAACACAAGGATTGTTATTATGCCAAGTTTAGGGCACAGCCTGCTTGCTTGCTGGGTCTTAGTTCTGGGAAACAGGCTGTCTTCAAATATCTTGACATTTTTCCCTTTTGACCAGAGAGAAGTCAAAGAACCTCTACCTTTATGGCCAATAAAGGAGAGGCAGATATACTTGGGGGTTAGTTCCTTAAAGGGACCTACTGGGTAAATGTGTCCCAGCTGTCACTGCTAGCCATTGTTTACTCGAAAGCAGAAAAGGGAGAAAGGCAAAAATGTTAAAGGAGAAATGGGGTGTCTCCAAGTATCTTGACAATGTCAAAGCCCAAGGGGTCTCCAGGGTTCAAGACTTGATGGTCTTTAGGTTATAGTGTTAGGACAGATGCTCAAGCTCACTGATATATCTTTTTTACCAAAAGGATTGTAGTTGGTGACCATGTGTTTTTCCTTAATTGTTGTAAGTAGCCCTTACTGTCTGAGGTGGGAAGAGTCAGGAAGACTTGAACCAAAGATTGTTGGAAAGAGGGAATTGAGACTAAGGAAACTTGGGCTTCTTATCATAGTGGGAGAGGTTGTGTGGAAGAAGAGTTGGGCATTGACAAGAACATGGGATGGAGGAAGGGAAACCCCAGTGTGATCTGGGTTGGGAAGGGTGAAAAGTAAGGATGGATTTACTAGCAAGCAGCTCATTCCACTGGGTTAGGTGAGCAATCAGTAGAATCGTAGAGTACTGAACTTGTAGTCAGGAAGATCCGAGTTCATATCCTGACTCAAGGCACTTACTAGTTGTGTGACCATTGACTAGTCAGTTAATCTCTTCTTTCCTTATTTTCTTCATCTGTAAAATGGGGGGAAAAATACTATCCAGGATGATTGTGAGGATCGAATGAGATACTTGTAAAGTGTGTATTTAGCATAATATGCGATACATAGTAAGTGCTATAAAATTTTTAAATAATAATAATAACATTATTACTTTTAGTCTTTGCTGACTCCTTCCTTATCTCTCACTGTTTTCTCCTTTTTCTATAAACTCATAACATGGTATACACTTTTGAAATTTAATTACACATTGCCTGGAATAGTTATTCGCTGTTTATACATCTTTTATATACACCTCTGCACAAAGAATAATAAATATTGTACCCGTAGTCCAATCTCATTCAAAACTTGAATGAATGGAGAAATATGATGTAGAAGTGGGTAATGTGAACCCTG
Source organism: Myrmecobius fasciatus (assembly GCA_023553655.1). NCBI lineage: Eukaryota > Metazoa > Chordata > Mammalia > Dasyuromorphia > Myrmecobiidae > Myrmecobius > Myrmecobius fasciatus. The sequence goes on from JAJPUD010000323.1 coordinate 171,834, forward strand.
GTAGATGCCATTTGTAGTTGAAATTGTTAGAAGGCCATTAGATCTCCCCCATACAAAGTTGGTATGTTTGCTATAAGACAGAGTGAAAAAATAGATTTTGTCCTTTACCTGTCTTATAGTTGGAGATTACAAATAAAGCTCAAGACTGCCTAATTAGGATCCTAAATTTAGTTGATTATGATAATCACAAAAACGTCTAGGCAATTTCTTCCTGTAATTCCTATCCTTATAGCCAAAAATCATTCTGCTTGCAGATTATGATCCCTAGAACTAGCGTTAGGATTCTTTGCCTTTTTTTGCCTTCCAAACAGGATGGTTGGACAAATAAAAATCTATTTATAAAAGTTTTTAATTTAGGCTATTGCTATCTTTTGATTTCTAAAATTAACTTTAAAAGGATGATATTGTACCTTTTCGCTCTGTAAATTTGATATCACTATAGGAGTTAATTCATTCATCCCTGGGACTTGCCTGGTTGTGGATTAGAGGGATGCATAAATGAAACCTACCCATGACCCTTCATATTTTATAGGTCCCAGCCATCTTATCAAGATATCTGCTTGGACATCTTGCCAACTATCCTTTACTTTCACCACAAATCCCCATCCCCTTTCTATATGTTCTTCAAATCAATGTTACCACAGTGCCTGGAAAGAATATGATAACCTACTGTCTTAATGACTTTACAAAGAATCCCAGTAGATTTCTTAGATTAAAACACCTTTTCCTGGCAACCATTTCATGTTTCTTTATACTCTAGCTATATCTGTTCACTCTCTCTCAGGTGCCTACCCATTTCTTCCCTCCCTTTCCATTGTTATCAGCCTAACTTTCTTGTTCCCTTATACTCTTAGATTTTGTCAAGGCAGATTTGCTGCTTGCTGATAATGAACTTCTGGATGTCACCTCAGTGCCTTTGCACTGTCCCCTCATGCATTAAATGCTTTTCCCCCTTCCCCTCTGCTTTTTAGAATGCTTATTTTCCTTTTAAGTCTCATCTCCATTGCAGTTTCCTCCAAGAGGCCTTTCCTGATAATCTCCATTGCTAGTGCCACCCCATCAATGGGTATTTTTTTCTTGTGTATATAAGCTTTGTATTTATTTGTGAAAATGTATCACTAAAAAAAATAAAAAAAAATAGAAAAAAAAGAAAAAAAAAGAAAAAAGAATAAAAAAAAGAAAAAAAAAGAAAATGTATCACTAAGCTCTTTGATGGCAGGAATTATGTTATTTTTGTCTTTGTATTTCTAGTACATAGTATAATTCCTAATGTCTAATGCCTATTTGATTTGACTCAAAGTAATAAAATTCTGATCTATCTTGACCAGTGATTTTCAGTCTTTTTGGAGGTGTGTTGCTCTTTCATTTTTTTGTCTTTGTGTAGGGATAAACTCTTTACCATCAGCAGTATTCTATAAAGCACTTAAAATAAAAATAAATCAAAATTTATTCTTTAGGGGAAGAGAATGCATGAAAGCAAGATAAAGAATCATTCAACTAATACAGTGGGGTTTCTGACATATAGAATAGAGTTGTTAATGAGAAGTATATTAACTTGAGGCACTATCTTTTTAGTTGTTTTTACAATTTAGAAAGTATCTTTGGAGTTGTAGTTTACAATATAGTTGCCCTTTTGAATACACATGTAAAGTGTGATGAATCTAAGAAGTTGTCATAGTAGTTATTTGAAAAGGTGATATCCAATTAAGATTTTTAGAAGTATTTTATTCATTCTGCATGTTAATTATAACAGCATCTGCATACTAAGTTAAACTTTTAATAAATACTTTTTAACTGTTAAAATGACATTTTACTAGTGACTATTTTTAATATTCACTCCATGTATTAAGTTATAAAGAAACCTGTGTTCATTGTAAATAAACTACTGTAATAATGGAATGAACTAATTATAACTCCTAAAATATGTATAGAACTCAGCAAATTTTTTTATTTAAATTCTTACCATGGACATTTTTCTTCTTCAAAAGTTGCTTGAATCTAACTGTAAAAAAAGGAATTTAGCTCTTGAAGTCATTTGAGCAAATTCCATGGCTGTTTTCCCAGTTAGTGAGTTTTCATAGCATTTGCAGCAAGCTAATTGCTTTTGCTAATAAATAATCTAAAATTGATGCTGACAGCAGTTAATTGGCACAGAGACTTTATTCTGTAAAGCACTTGGCTAATGACCTTCTTTAAATTAATAGCATTAAGTACTATGAGGAAATAAATCTGAGGAATTGCTTGTCATTTGCTTGTCATGTCTAATAACTTCCAATAATGATGGCTGATAGATTTTTGCACATTCCATTATTGAAGTTGGTGCATGTAATTATTCTCCTCATTATATGTAAACAATTAGTAATATTTGGTAGTTCTTTACAATAAAGCTGTAAAATACAAGTAGCACATTAGAGGTTAGAAAGTATTATAAAATCTAAATTTTACCTCTTTTGAATATAGGAAGTCTTTCAGTACTGTCTAGATATATTGTGTGGTGTATTTTTAGTTTTCATTGAACTTTTCACCTTAACAGATTTTAAATTGGACTTTTGAAAATATCATTTTTAAGCAGTTAAAATTTTAAAATGATAATCTGTGGAAATTTTTGTTCACAGCTTGAGGAAGTCATGGAAAAAGAAACTTACAAGACTGCTAAATTAATTCTTGAAAGGTTTGATCCAGAATCAAGGAAGGCAAAGGTAGGAACCTGATAGCAGTAGTCATTTATTATAAAATATACTGAATAGCAAAACACTTACAAATTTCTGTAATTAACAGGAGCTTGAACCGCCATCTTTGGGAGCAGCTGCAACTGCAAGGCCTGGACAAGGTAAATAACTTTATAGAAAATGCTGCTGCTGTTGGAAAGATCCATATTTATTCAAGTGAGTTCAAAAATGTGATGGAGAAGTATGAAAATCTATGTGGAATGTGTTTGTGTTTTTAGATTTGTTTTGGAGTACAGTTTAGGCTAAATGGTTGTTTTTTACGTGATGTTGGCAGGTCTTTATGTGAATGGTTTGACAAATGAGGTTCCTTCTGGGATATTGTCTGTTGAGATGAAATCTGGAATTGATTTTAACTTCTTGAAATTTGAGTAATCTTGTTTGAGATTTAGTATAAGTTGTTTTGTTTTTAAACATTTGGCATTTTGATTATAGCAGAAATCTTTGAATCTTTATATTGACTCATTTTCCTGTAGAGCTTTTCTTTGCATTGCAATTTGTGCTTTTTCCTCCTTTGTGAGTTTAAGAATTCAACAAACTCATAAATTAAAAAAAAAAAATTGTTGTAAAACTTTCTTTAGGTGGCCTAGAACAAGAAAAACCTTTAATTCCCTGCCATCTTAGTACTAAGTAAATTTGAAAACTTATGATCTGGTAAGATATATTTTACTTAGACTGAGCATTTAAAAGAACACCATTTGGGATTTGAGCAGGTTATGATTCTGTTCCCCTCCCTCAATCCAGTAGTGTCCTGGTACTATACAACCTCAAAGTTTTTGTCTTCAGCCTTCTCTCTTTTTTTTTTTTTTTTTTTTGCTTTTTG
>JAJPUD010000323.1:175482-242355 GCA_023553655.1 Myrmecobius fasciatus
CCTGACTTCAGGGCTGGTGCTCTATCCACTGCGCCACCTAGCTGCCCCCAGCCTTCTCTTTTCAAAAATAACACTTAAAGTTGTTACCTGTTTTTTTTTCCATGAACTTCTAATTGTGCTTGCTGGTGTTTGTGAGAAAGACTGGCTTCTTTAAGAAAGAAAAAAAAAAACTTTCATAAGTACTGAGAAATATCCTAAGTATTGTTTTACAGGTTAATAATTTTTTCTGTATTAGAGATATTCATTTGGAGTTGGAAACAATCTTTGTGCATCTTCTAACACTGAAGGGTTAAGGGACTTGCCACACATTGCATGGAAAACTCAAACCTTGATTTCAAACTCAGCATTTTCTCCTCTCCTGTGCTTCCAGTTTTCTTTCATAAAACTAAAAAATCATATTCAGCAGAAATCCACATTCATTGAAGTTACATAATTGTAATTTAAATTTTCCTGTAATTTATTACCTCTTTAAAATAAATGAATTTTTTTGTTGTTGTTGTTGCTCATATAAGGTTTCAGGGATTTTTACAATATTTTTTACATAAACTTTGCTCAGAGATTCTTGGTAAATATCTCTATTGTATTTTTGTGAAATTTGATTTGAAAAACAGCCTGTCTCCTATGTACACTTCTGATGACTGTTTAAAGGAGCATTTCTCCCTTGAGAGTCTCACAGTCAAATTTCCATATAGTTTGTTAACAAAATGCATAACACTATTGAAATTTGTTTTCTGGGCAGTTGCACTAGCAAGCGTTCTGAAAGTAATTATAAAATATTTTTAAAATGAAAGGATGTGTAATGTTCTTGCCTGTAATATTAGGGCAGTTGCTTACCTGTAATAAAGAGAATCCATAATTACTTTGCCCCATATATGCATATCTTATTATTTATATAAAAACTTAACAGTAGCATCCTAACAATTTTTTTTCTGGTCATTTATACTTGTGTCTGCCACTTTTAACATTTTCCCATAATTCCTAGAAAAGTTGGAGAGGCAAATAAATAGAATATTAAACACCACATTGTGTCTTTCATTGGAAAGAGTCAACTTAAATCTTTATATTTTTGACATGTAAAAACAGGTCACAAACTTAGAAAAAATTTGTTAAACTTATTTATGGATTTGTTTCTAGGATTGGCACAAAGGTATTGTTCCCTCAGACAAAATCATTTACTCACATTTTATATTAATGCTGTTGCTGTTAATAATGAGACCTTTTATGACCCTGCCATTATCATTTCATTATTTCTTAAAGTAGGAAGAATAAATTGCAATGAAGTAGCCCAACATTGACAGCAATGTAAGAATTAGTTCTGGGAACTGATATTTTGATTCCCTTTCCTTGTACCTGAATTCCATGATCTCTATGTCTACTCTTTCAGACTCAACTTAAGCTGAAGACAGGGCAGGTTGGGGAAAGGGGAAAGTGGAAGCAGTTGCATTCTGCTTTTAGGGAAGAATTTTTTATAAATGTAAACCCTCTTTTGTCTCGTGCCTATGGTAGTTGTTTTAGTTATTGCACTTGGACAGTGTTTCAGAGAGTAATCAGATTTCCAGCTACACATAGATGAATTTAACTAGTTTGTTTAAGCTTCTACTCAAGGTTGCTGTGGTAATTGAAAATTCTGTTTCATTTCCATATAGTCCTTTAAACTTGAAGGGATTTGAAGTTTTATGTAATAAAATTTATAAAAAACTTCAAGGAATAACTCTTTAGAGAAAAGATAAAAATATGCATGTTTCATTTTAAAGTACAGAAAAACTCTGAATTTATAATTTCTAAAAGATTAGTCTTGGTTTGAGCCATACATGTGATTTTATCTTGCTGCTACACATTTCTTCCTTTTTTTCCTTGTTTAATTTTTTAAAAATCAACACACTTTTGGTCTCATTTACTGACATAACTATTCTTAATGATTTAGCAATATTTATATAACATGCCCAAGATATTTTAAGTAGTCAAAGTTCTCTTTCCCAGTATACTTTTTAAAAACTGAATAAATTTCTTACTTGAGATGTCATGTTCTAATTTCAGAGTAACTAGTCTTGTTCTCTGTTTTTGTTTTGGCTTAAGTCTTAGACTTGGAACATATATCCCTGCTCTTTCAGTATTCATATTCCTGGGCACAGCTGCCATGTAATTATGAAATAAGTAATTTCAAAGGAGCTATCAGACCTATCAGTGGGCAATTTAGCTGTATAAGTACAATAGCAACTAACATTTACACAATGTTTTGCAAAACTCTTCATATTATCTCATTTGGTCTCAGAAATAAACTTTAGGAAGTTGGTGCCATTAGTATAATAACTATTTTAAAGGTGATAAAACTGAGGCTGAGAGAAGTTTTAAAATGAGAGAAAGGATTTAGGATCACATGACTGGTAAGTGCCTGAAGTAGGATTTGAATTCAGGCCTTATTTGACTCATTAGGGAAATGAGTCTACTATTATGGAAAATGTCCAGTGTTTTCAAAACTATATGTCTCAGTCTGCACCCTAATTTTATTCAGAGTAGGTTTTTTTTTTGTCTTTTGTTTTTGTTTTGAAGTAGTTGAGGTTAAATGACTGTATAGAGGTCACACAGCTAGTAAATAAAATGTTAAGTATCTGAGATAGGATTTGAACTTATGTCCCCCTGACTTCAGGACTGGAACTCTATCCATTGAGCCATCTAACTGCTCCCTTATTAGATAGCGTTGTATTGATCACAGTTCTTAAGTCTTTAAAAAGTTGTTTATCTTTACTATAGTGTTGCTGTGTAAAGTATTTGCTTCACTCTGCATCAATTCTTTTTTTAGTTTTTTTTTTTTAACATTACAGTTATTTTAAAAGATGAATCTGATCCTCACATCCCTTTCCTCTCCCACTGAAAAATTAATAATAATAAAAAAATTAACCAAACCTGAAAAACAAATGTCTAATATGTAGACAACATATCTACATAGTCTAGCAAAAGAAATTCCCATGTTAGCCATGCCCATAAATGTATGTCTCTATAGTCTCCTCAACAAAAAAGAATTTAGTTTAGCTACCCACACAGGAAAAACCAAGTAGAATACCTGTTGTCCAGCTCATGATATGCAGTTGCTTAATCAGTAGAACTTGTCTATTAATGCAAATATATTAGACAGACACTATAACTATACATAGATAATTTAACTGGGCCCAGAGTTATACAGGAAGAAGAGAGAGTAGGTGGATTGAACTTGGTAAATTGCAGAGTGCTTTCAAAGATTCTAAGATTCTCTCTCAAATAAAATCCTGTCTATTTTTAATCTCTGATATAATCTTTTTTTTTTTTTTTTTTTGCTGAGGCAATTGTGGTTAAGTGACTTGCCCAAGGTCACACAGCTAGGAAGTGTTAAGTGTCTGAGGCCAGATTTGAACTCAGGTCCTCCTGACTTAAGGGCTGATGGTCTATCCACTGCACCAACTAGCTGCCCCTCTGATATACTCTTGATGACACTTTCTGACTACAAATGATTAAATACTCCAGCTTTGAAAAATTAAAGTTGTAATGCCGAAAGGGCAATGGACTTATATGTAGGTTGTGCATCAATGGCATATTACAAAATATGCAATTGAAAAATTGCATGCCAGAAGTAGCATGGACATTATTTTCAAAGAGAAGTATGACTAGAAAAGAAGGTGGGCCAGATGTGTAGTAAGAGAAGATAACTTACTTTTAGAGAGTGGGAGGAGGTATGCATGATAAGCAAAAGAAAAAGAACAAATGGGAAAGGTAAGAGAAATAGGTTTACAGTGCAACAGAAAGGGAAGAGTATTTCAAGGAAGACATATCCTAAAGTTAGTGGTATTGAATCCTGCAGAAAAATTAGAATTTTGACTGAGGAAAAGTGCTTTTTAAAAAGCAATTTAGCTGAGTGATGGTGTTAGAAACAAGATTGTCAAGAGTTAAGAAGATTAACACAGTGCCTGGGATATAGTAGGTGTCTAATGTTTGTTGATTGATTATTTATGATGTACAAATGGAAATAGGGAATTTAGACTACTTTTTTTTTTTTTGAGATATTTAGTAATGCAGGGAAGGAAAGAGCTTGATGAGTAAAGGAAATAGCAGGATTTAGGGAAGTTTTTTGTATGTATATAAGGAAATTTGTGCCCATTTGTGGGAGACAGTGAAAAGAAGAGATTGAATTGTGGGAATGGAAGGATGATTATTTGAGCAAGGACCCTAAGAAGGGAAAAGAGAATGGAATTAAGAAAAGGAATTATCTTTGGTGAAGAAAAGGAAGAAGTCAAGGTAGAAGCTTGGGAATAGGTGAAGATCCGATAATTTTGAGATGCACAAGATTGAGAGAAAGGACATTGAGAGAGTTCAAATTGTTCAGCAATTTTCTAATATATTTACCATGTAATGTTTCTTATGTTATCTGTATTTTAACGCTCTATTACACTGTGAACATCTGGAGCTGAGAGATTATTTATCAAAACAATATATATCATTATTGACCTATGTATTTTAGCTATTTAAATGCTTGACTAGTGAGTTAAGGGGGACTTGGATGAAATTGGGGAATTAAGGAGATTGGAAAAGTTTGTAAACAGCCAAATGTGAGGAACATAGTAAGGAATTAATGAGAAATAAAGAAACTGCCAAGTTTAGAGAGTGTATTATTTTATAATGGGCTTGAACTGTTTTATAATTGATAGTAAAATTGATTTGATTAGCCCTTGAATGGAATGCTTTCCTTTCCTTCCTCTGCCTCCTAGAATCCCCTCCCTGAAACCTTTCCTGATCTTCCCCAGTTGTGTCTTTAAACTATCTTTTATTTGTTCTGTTCATCTTTTATGTTCTTTATATCCTCAAGCCAGCAGCTGAGAAGCAGTTGAGTGGTGTTGATAGACTTGGACCTGGAGTCAGGAAGATCCAGTTTCAGACACTTTCTAGTTCTCTGTCCTAGGACAAGTAACTTTATCTCTAGAGGTCTGCCTCAGTTTCCTCAGCCTTAAAATGGGAAAAATAATGGCACCAACTTCTCAGGTTTTTTGCAAGGATCAAGTGAGATAATATTTATAAAGTGCTTATTTATCACAGTGCCTGACACTCCATAGGCACTTAATAAATGCCTGTTTCTTTCCTTTCTTCCATGTAGTACATTGTTTGGCTTTTAGTAGGATCCTTATAAATACTTGTTGTGATAGATTAAATCCCTTCACAACATACCTTATATATCTTTCTAGCTTTTATTCACTTAGTTCCCTAAGTCTATAGTCCAGCCAAATATACTTCTTAATATTTCTCGCTTGTAATGCCCTATGCTGACCCTCTGCCTTTTCTCTGTCTTGTAGGAAAATAAGTGTAAAGTATTTCACTAAGAAAAACTTGTATGAAATCTTTCTCCATTCCTCTAAGCTGCTAGTGCCTTGCCCTTCTCCCTTCCATGCCTTATCTCTTCTGAGTTTACTATTGCTTGACATATATAGGCATTTAAAAAATTCTTGTTTTTTCTCTTAAAAAGTTTGTTCTTCAGTTAACAAAATTCTATTTTTCTCCCTTCTCCACTGAGAAAACAAAATAAAACAAAAATCCCAAACTTTTGTTACAAATATATGTAGTCCAGCAAAAGAATTTTTTATTTTTTTCCATTAGTCATGTCCAAAAATTATTTGCTTTAGTCTGCATTCTTAGTTCATCATTTTTTTTGTTGCTGGTATGGAGCATTTTTCACCTTCAGTCTTGTGGAATGATGGTTGGTTGGCTGAATTGTGTGAAAAGGACCTGAAAGTTAAAAACTTTAAAGACTTTGTCACCCAAAAGCTAATGCTGTTCTAGGGTGCTTTGAGAGGCTTAGTACTTAGAGTTCTTTTCTACTTTGCCTTAGCTATCATTTAGAATGTTGTATTCAGTTCTGGTCATATTGTAGAGCAAGGATAGGAACTACATCTGGGGTTTCATTAGTATTGAACTCTTGGATAAGGTAATTCCTTCTACCAATTCAGATTTATATCTTCTCTGCAGCTCACAGTGTTGAAAGTTTACCTAGAACACTAACAGGTCAAATGAATTGTCCAGTGTCACATATTCAGTATGCAGCAGAGGCAGAACTTTAAAATTTGCTGTTTTTCTGACTTAGAAGCCAGCTTTCTGTTCATTGTGTTGTGGGGTCATCCCTCAGTTTAGATAGGAAATTTGCTAATAGGAATATGTTTAGAAGGAATGGATTAGAGAATGCCATATGAGGATCATTTGAAGGAACTGTCCTATTTAACCTGGAAGGAAGAAGGAGGGAAATAAGTATTTGAAGTAATATAGAAGAATGATGAGGCTTGATGTTCTTGTCTTCAAAGGGCAGATATAAGAGCAATGGTTGAATATGTAAGGAAGCAGATTTAGGTTTAATGAAAGGAAAAATTTTTTTTTCCAATTCTTAGAGTTGTCCTAAAGTGGAATAGGCTGTTTTGAAGGCAGTGATTTGCCTTCACAGGAGATCTTTAAGGATAAACAATGGAACCTTGGTTATGGTTTGTATTTGATGACAATTATACTACTACTACCACTACCACTCCTACTACAATTACTATGGCTCATTAAACTGTGCAAAACACTTTTATATACATTATCTCATTTGGTCCCCACAACAAACCTTTTACAAATAGGCCTTATCCTAGTTTTACAGATGAGGAAACTGAGATTAAGGTTAAGTGACACATTATGATTGTAGTAACATGAAAGTGACATCCATGATATCAGAGGTCTTAATATAAATACAAGTCTAGCAGTCTTTCTGCTGTATCACAGTGCATCTAAAGTTCCTTTCAATTCTTATATTTTATGATTATATATTAAAAATTAGAAACTTCCCTTGTATGATTTTAGTAGATACAGCATTTCAACATAGGTTGAAAGCAAGAGGATTTGGGGGTTGTAGTTGGCCAGAAGATAATTACAAATTTTTTCCCTCTAGCATTCTGATTAATAGGCATATTACCATGTCTAGTTCTAGAATTGTTTGTTAGATGGTTTGGCTATATAATTTGAGTGCTAAAAAATCTTTGAAATATCTAGTGTTTTTTTGTTTTTTTTTTTTTTCCCCTGAGGCAATTGCTCGGCCTCACACAGCTAGAAAGTATTAAATGTCTGAGGTCAGATTTGAACTCAGGTACTTCTGATTTCAGGACCAGTGTTCTATCCATTGTGCCATCTAGTTAATTTTTATACTTTAAGGCAGGATTGTATTAGAACCATCTTGGTAAAGACCAGTAGACAAAGAAATGAATTCAATAAGCCACCTTACCGAGTATGAGATCTCCTATGTGATTAACCATATTTAGAGAATGCTATAGCAAAAAAGGGACAAATACTGTCTGCATCTGGAGCAATATTATCAAACTTAAGTAGAAATGGGACCACTAAAACTGTGTAAACCACTTACTAACATTGTGTTTTGTTATTTTTATTTATTTTGTTAAATATTTTTCTGAGTCAAATTTTATTCTGGTTTAATTGCACTCAGGAGTACCTGCAGGCAATTAAAAAAAAAAAAAAACACTTTGATACAAATTTCCTGCTTATTGCTTTCAACTATCCAAGGGACTCTTTGTGCTAGTCCCAGAGGTCTGAAGGTGACAATCCTCAGCTTTGAGAGATTTTGAGAAATTTCTAAACAGAGCTCTCTGTCAAATGCATAGTAATCCTTAGGACCAGGTATCAATCTGGCCTTGGATCCATTCTATAGAATAGATATATATCCTAATCTAATCTTGCCCTGGATTCAAGATGCCATGGCACCTCTTTAAGGTCACAAATTGCATGCCAGCATTTGGGGACCCTACAATCCATCATTGCCAATGGGCATTTGTACTAGACTAGAGGTCATGTTTTTCTTTTTAGTGCCAAATACTACTGCAAAAAATGGGAGGATAATTAAACACCCTCTGGGGTGTGACATTTTGGTGTGTATGTTCAGAGTTGTAAAAGTTCACAACTTTTCAGATACTTAAAAATCAGTATTCATATCTATGTTAAAATTATTAAAACAACCACAATCAAACCTACAAGTTTTCTTAGCTTCTTATCTCTAGATTTTCTAGACATTTAACATAAAGCCATTCATTGCTACATTGTTTTTCTTTCCCCCTTAGGGCAGTCATCCTGTTTTGACCCATGTTTCATTGAGACCACTTCAATTTAAATTCAAAATTAACCCAAATCAGACTCCCTTTCAATCTCATTAGCATATATATATATATATATATTTTTTTTTTTGTTATAACCCCATATCATTTATGGAAATGTTAAATTAGCTCTTAGTCTAGAGTGAACTTTATGGTTTAACATGTCATCTACCCTGACATAAACAAGTTGATGACTAATTTTTTGGAAAAAATATATTTTAGATACTAGATTGAAATAGACTTTTACTGATCACTAGGTTTTTTTTAGATTAGCTAATGCATAATTTTTCAAGCTATAGTGAAAAATAATGGTGGGTCAAATACAAAAGATGACACATTCAGAAATGATTAAGTTTAAAATACTGGGAATTTTGGTAATAACAATGTACATTGTGGTGTTCTTGAAAATATTTTAGTTAGTATTAATTCCCACTTCCACCAACCCTTCTTGAAAATCCTGAAACTGCATATACCTTCTTTTTCTTTCTCTCCTCTCCTTTTTCTTCCCCATCCTCATTACTTTTGTCTTTCTTATATTGTCCAGTTCAGATTTTAGAACCATCAGGCAAAGTCCATGATTTAACTGTTTTATGGAATGCCAGACATCATCTTTTGTTAAGTAAAGGTTATATTCTTTACCTTTTAGTGAAGTGTGAGTGATGTTAAGAAAGTGATTTGGTTAGTCTCAGATACCTACATTTAAAGGAAGATATCTGAATACTCTTTGCTGACGAGAAGAAAAAGATAACTGTCTTATCACAGTTTGAGAAATGTTCTCAATTTTCGGAGGTAAAAATACAATTCTCTGAATTTATACTTTGGCAGAAAAAATTGGGGCCAAATAAATTTGGAGCTTTTGATACATTCTTTTAAGTAACAATTTATGTTTCTAAATCCTCATGTGTCCATATTGATTTTGGAACTCTTTGTAAGTAGCTTTAGTTTCCATAGTATTTAATGTGCTTCCTAACTGAGTAACAATGATTTCCTTGTGGATAGGAAACATTAAGTTACTAGCTGTTGCATGACATGTTCGAGATAATCCAGATATAATCTGAAATTCTCTACTTCAGATAAACATGGAAAGTTTCAAAGTGTAAAGATGGTTCATTTCACTTGTTCAAATGGACTCCATTTAATCCTTAAATTTTTTCTAATAATCCAAGTTCATGCCATTTCAGCTTTTATCTTTTAACTTTCTTAATTTGAAATTTTTAGTGGGTTTAGGCCTCAGTTCTTTTCAAGCCCTCTTTCCCCAACAAATAGATACCTTAATTTGAAGTTCTTCCTACAAGAATTAAGATATACAATATTAATATGTGATTAGAATTGTAATTTATTGATGTAATTGGAAAGTAAAGAAAACACCAACAAAATATTTTTTTCCATAATGACAGATTTCAAAATCTTGTTTTTTTATCTTAATATTTTGTTTGGCATAACTATTCATATTCCAAAGTAATATTTCTATGTATGAGAAGTGGTATGTGTTTCTACTAATTTTGACCATTTCAGTAAAATTTCAGTAATTTGAATTGTACTCATTTTAAATTTATGATGATTTAACATGTATATGAGATTTGACAAATTCAAGGGATACTTGTCTGGAAACCAGACCATTGATAGAATAAAGTGAATACAAATAGAAAATAAGTGAGGAATATTTTCTAAATGCTACAATGAATAAAAAATTTTTTTTATTAAGTTTAGTACTTTTTTAGTTATCTCTTCAGTAAACACTTATTAACCACTTACTACATGTCAGGAACTGTACTAAGTGCTGAAGATCCTGAGTAAGCAAATTAATTGTGTAAAGTTTATTGAAAATAGGAAGCAGCCTTAGACTTTAAGTTAAGTACTCTTAAAATGCTTGACTCTATTCACATCCATTTAAGCTATGTGCTAGTTACAATTATTGTTATATCTAAAGAATGGAGGGGGACGGAGGGAAGGTGCAGGGAACCAAGAAGAGTATTGAGTGTATCTGTTAATCTACTTTAAAATGAAACTTCCTTAGAAAAAATAACCCTCAAATTTGGGGTATTTTATTCATTTAGACTAACTCCCCCCATTATCACATTAGTAAGAATTAGAAATCAATCAATAAGCCATTATTAAGTGCTTAGTATTTGCCAAGCATTCTGTTAAAGAATCTTTACGTAATAAGCTTATGACCTGAATAACATGATAATGTAGTTAAGCAAATAGTTTCTTATGTTTATTGTGAAAAAAGGAATTAGTTATCAATATGTGATCCTTTCATAAGTGTGATGAGAAAACAATGAATTAATCATACTGCAACATTAATATGTTCCTTGCCTTTTGAAAATTTTTCTAAAATAGATTCATAGATTCCTATTGCATTCTGTTTGAACTCATAAATTTCTTAATACTTATACTGTATGATTTAAATCACTGACTGTTAAGAATTTGTGGTATTGATTAATTGGTGTCTTGTAATATGGTATTGGTTATTAAATTGAGCATATACCTGTTCCTGCCAGAAATCCGTCAGCGGACTACAGCTCAGAGAACCCTTTCTCCATCAACACCAGCAAGTCCGAACCAAGGATCACCTCTACAAGTTCCAGGATCTCCCGGTCCACAAAAGGATGCTTCAGCTCCTGGTGGACCACCAGAAAGAGCTGTTGCTCCAGCTTTGCAGTCAAATGTGTTACCAAGGCGTCTTGGATCCCCTGCTACTTCAATGCCTGGAATGGGTAAACAGAGCACTTAATGTTATTTACAGTTTATATTGTTTTCTCTGGTTACCAATAAAACAGGCCATTTTCAGACAGTATGGAAATGGCATTTCATTTGGAAATAGCAGAGCAGTTATCTGATTAAGCGGGAGTTCCATATTCAATTAGCCATAACTCTTTACAGCTGGCACCTTGTGATACTGAAACCTATTGCCTGAGCTCATTTAACAGTTATGGCTTCTTTGTTTAAATGGCAATAAAACTTTGCAGTATTCTGTAGTCAACAGTATAGTGTACCATTTTATGTTCCAAATTTAGGAAAGCTCCAGATTTATATAAATGAGACCTACAAGCAACACTTTAAGAATAAATTCATTTTTTTTCTATAGCTTAAACATATTTTTAAATATGAATTTTGACAATTTAAGATTTAATTTCACGAAGTATGCTCATACATTATGCACAGTACTCTGTCCTCTTTTTAAAATTAGAATTAGAAGTAATATTGGTAATATTAGAAGTTATTTTTTCAGGATAGTGAAATATTTTTCTTTTCCTATCAATTGTGTTCAACTCTTTGTGACTCCATGTAGGATTTTCTTGGCAAAGTTACTGAAGTTGTTTTTTTGTTTTTTTTTTTCCCATTTTCTTCTTTAGCTCATTTTATAGATGAGGAAACTAAGGGAAACAGGATCACACAGCTAGTTCATATAAGAGATCAAATTTGAACTCAGGTCCTCCTGATTCCAGGTCTGGCACTATCTACTGTGCTATCTATCTGCCCAGTGGAGAGACTAAGATTTTTGTTGTTGTTGTTTTCAGTAATAGATTCTGTCAATTAATGTGTTTTTTTTTTGTTGTTGTTGTTGTTGTTACAATTGGAACAAATGGTGAATAATAGCTGATTAGGGTCTTCACCTATGGCTTTTATGGTAATGTTTCCTTTCTTATTTCTAAAAAAGAACAGATTAATATTTTGAAAAATTGAAAAAATTGGTTAAGGGATAGGCTGGGAAAGTCACCCAACTATAAGACTTGTATGAAGTGTATTTTTTATTTATTTATTTTTTGCTGAGGCATTTGGGGTTAAGTGACTTGCCCAGGGTCACACAGCTAAGAAGTGTTAAGTGTCTGAGGCCAGATTTGAACTCAGGTCCTCCTGACTTCAGAGCTGGAGCTCTATCCACTGTGCCACCTAGCTGCCCTGTGAACTATATTTTTAAAGGTAATTTTAAAAAATATGTTTATATTTGGCATATAGAAAACTCATTATGAGAAATATATTTTAAGCCTGAAGAAAAAATTCAATGAAAAAAAATTTTGATATGTCAAATTACTTGCTTCAGACCATCATAAAATAAAATGTTAAGTGTTGTTTTGTGAGAGGATTTCTACTTCAGCATGAAGTATACATATATATAGACGTATAGGTTCTTTGCTAAAATAATATCAAATTTTTATTTCTAAACTTTGAAGTCATCATAATAAAACAATTTACATCCTGGATTCAGGTACATGAATGACAGACTAATTTTAAAGTGGAAAAAAATTTAACAAGTTTATATGATAATGAAGACATTATTTTAGGAATTATAAATTGAGTTTTATGCATATATAAATATATAAACATATCATTAGAGTTGTCAAAAGTTGTTTTTGTAAAAGAGGCTATATTTCTTTCTAAATTTATGCAGTTTTAAAATAAATGAATCTTTACAGATGACTTAATGATTTCTAATAAAGTAGAAAAGATTAATAATTCATTTTTTTCATTAAATGTGTTTGGTAGAAGAGAATTAATTTAACATGTATTACCACAGAGCTCCCATATGTTTGAAAATTAATAACCAGCAGGTAGTTGAGAGTTTGCCAAGCTTTGCAAAAATGACCAGTCTTCCTACAATGATTGCTTTTGATGTTTATATTAATCACTGTTGTTCATAACAGCATGAGTATGAAGATGCCTGGTTTGAGAGTTATTAGTATGCAAGTAATTGAAGAAAATCTCATGAAACATATTGTTTCATGTGTCTTGATTTCTTTGTGGGATCTTCCTCTTTGCACATAAAAATAACATCCTTAAAAGTATTTCAATAATCCTAGGTGTCTTCTTCGACAGCTTATTTGGTGTGTTTCCTGTTTCAAATCAGATTTCAACTCAGAAGTCTTCCACCAATAGGCTCAACAATCTTCTCTTAGCTGAGGAGTAATGATACACTATTTGCTTTTAGGTTTAATAATAATGTTTGAAGGAATTTACTTACCTCAGAAAAGAATGCACTTTTTTTAATGGTAACTTGGTTTATGATATAACATTCTAGAATCTAAACTTCATGCAAGGGGCTTTTTCTTGACAATCATAACATCCATATTTCTTTTATTTTTAGAATTAGTTCCATTTTTTCTTATTCAGATATAATACTGCTACTTTAGTTTAGCTAAACAAGTTAATTTTAGCTAGCTAGCTAGTTAAACTTTAGTTTAACTGATAAGCTCTTAAGGACTGTGACTAGTTTATATGGGACTTAAGATAATATCATTTCATCAGTAGTCAGTTGTAGTAATGGTATTCTGTTTTTGTTTTAGTTATAGTAAATTTTTGTTTCTCAGTAGTTTTAATGAAATCATTATGATGGAATTTTTAAGAATTGATTTTCATAGCTAAAAGCCCATTTAGAAAAATTGCTACTAGTATTTAATTTTTGATACATTTTTGTTTTATTTGAGGTTTCCCAAGATAACCTAATAACCCTCCCACAATACTTGCCCCCAAAAAATTAAGTAAAACTGCTCAGTATTATGATTTTTTTTTTTTTTTTTTTTTTGCTTTTTGCTAAGGCAATTGGGGTTAAGTGACTTCCCCAGGGTCACACAGCTAGGAAGTGTCTGAGATCAGATTTGAACCCAGGTCCTCCTGACTTCAGGGCTGGTGCTCTATCCACTGCGCCACCTAGCTGCCCCACTATTATGATTTTAACAAATATTCCAGGTCAACTTCTTCCTTTATATTTTATCAATAGCAGCTTAATATCAGTTAATATGAACATCAATGGCATTTTAAACTCTCCTATTTAGTTATAAATTTAAATTAAGTGAATTTTTTTTTAACAGTTGAAACAAGCATAATTTAACTACTGTACTTCGTTTGATAATTTTACATAATTCTTTGATAGGTCTTCATCCTCCTGGCCCACCTTTAGCAAGACCTATTCTCCCTCGAGAAAGAGGTGCTCTGGATAGAGTTGTCGAGTATCTAGTTGGTGATGGTCCACAGAACAGGTAATATTTACTAGGACTACAAATGAATGAGGGTTTTAAAGATCATGGTCAGCTTTGTTTTTGCTGGATGCCAATTCTAGAATTCTGTCACTCCTGTTTGCTGACTTTAGTATTAGTGTATCTTGTTCAAGTATTTTACATGCTTGTGAAAAGAGCATATGGGTCCAATTATTTTTCCCTTTGATTTTGAATAATAATACATTTAAAACATGTTTTGTGAAAAAATCAACCCTAATTGAAGATTATGTTGATTGCTTTCAATTTGATTTTATGGTAAATTTAGAGAAATGGAATAATTTTTATTAAAACATTTAAAAATAAGAAAATTCAATAGCAGTCTTTCAGGATATGATTGATGGCACTCTACAAGACTAAATCCTGGTTTTGATTCTAATTGATATTTTTGGCAGTCATTGGGGTAACAACATATATATATATATATATTTTTTTTTTTTTTGCTGAGGCAATTGGGGTTAAGTGACTTGCCCAGGGTCACACAGCTAGGAAGTGTTAAGTGTCTGAGATCAGATTTGAACTCAGGTCCTCCTGACTTCAGGGCTAGTGCTCTATCCACTGCGCCACCTAGCTGCCCCTACAACATATATGTTTTAAGCATTTAGGTGGCCCACACATTAGAATTATAGAATCAGAATTTAAACTGAATGTAATATATTTGATAAATCATAGTTATATTATAGTGCATAAATCCTTTCTCAGATATTAAATAGCTTTGTGGCTTAAATTCTTAACCTCTGTTTCCTCCTCTGTAAAATAGGTACTATTCCACTTCCAAGTAATGTAATGAAACTGAAATGAAATAAGGCATGGAAAGCATTGTACAAATATAAAGCTCTCTAAAAATGCTGGCTGCTATTGTGAATTTGGGTAGGTCAAATCCATGGAATTGCATTCAGAGAAGAAAAAGAAATTATCTTTATAGTGCTCTTATATTTATACAGTTCTAAATGGTTTACAAATTGAGTAAAACTTGTATGACTCATCTCAGCAAATCTATGAGATGGATCATACAAGTTTTACTTCTTTCTTATAGATGAGGAAATGGAGGCTTAGAACAGGGAAAGTGACTTGGTCCCATCATGCAGCTTATCATGGACATACAAGATTGAGTAGATTGAGCTTTGTGTACGTAGGGCAGGACTGGCCAGCTTCCTACATGAAGGTCATGTGGTAGGAGACTAGTCTAGGAAAGAATTACTCTTTCCCCTCTGCTCCCCTGGTCACCTGGTGCAATCTCATCTTTATAAAGGTGGAGAATCTGAGTGCCCTAGAAGTAAAAAAGGTATCCAGGGGCTGAGACTAGAACCTGGCCCCTTGTACTGAATTACTGAGTTCCTATCTCCCTTTCCTTGTCATGTTGCTTCTCCATGTGCAGTTGTATAGATAAAAGTAAGGAAAGATTGGCAATGTTTGGCGTTAATTAAATTCTCATTAGATAACTTTCTGATTTTGAGCTTCACCTGCTTTAGAGACATGAAGAACTTTGAGATGGTTCAGAACAAAGACAACGAAAGTGTTAAATTAAAGGTCTGGAGATAGGAAGCATAAAAAAGCTTAAAAGTACCATCTTGAAGGAGAGAAGGTGTGTATCCGAATATTACTTTACACTTGGGTAGTCTTTTGAGGTTTTCAAAGAACTTTCCCTGAAATAACTTTGTGAAACAGGTACAATGCTACCGTGACTTTATAGGACAGAAGACTTGAGACCCAGGGGTTTAAGGGATGTGACCATGGTCACACAATTTGGTTCTTCTGATTCCAAGCTGAGAATTTTCCTCACTCACATTGACTTCTAGAAATAGCTTGTGAAGGATTTGAATATCTAAACTAATGGACCACAAACACATTAAGAATTTACAGTGATGGCTAATGTCCATGTTCCTGGCATGCTGAGGATGGAACATGAGTAATTACAAAAGTCATGAATGCATTTAAATAAACTAGAAAGAAAATAAAAGTGAGAGGTGGTACTTTCTCAATATTTTAAGTTCTCTGAAATGAGTTAGATGTTGATTTGTCTGGAATAATTTTTTTTATTTATTAAAACTTTTTATTTGCAAAACATATGTATGGGTAATTCTTCAACATTAACCCTTACAAAGCTTTCTGTTACAAATTTTTCCCCCCTACTCCCCATCCCTCCCCTAGATGGCAGGAAATTCACTACCTGTTAATTATGTTAAAATACTTCACAAATCGAATATATGTATATATATTTCCACACTTATCATTGTTGTGCGAGAAAAATCATATCTACAAGGGAAAAAAAAAAAAAAAGATTTGTCTGGAATAATTAAGGCAGTATGGTTTAGTGGAAAGAGCCAGCATGGTATAATTGGTGGGAGAAAGAATGGACCGAGAGTTAGAAGACCTGAATTCAAGTTCTGGATCTGATGTTTATTCTCTGTCCTCAGGTAAATTATTTAATATGTTTGGGCGTCTCTTTACTTTTGATTTCATGACTCTGCAAATGCAAAGGTTTTGATCTATGTGTTAAGTTGTCTAATCTCTGAGGTTTTTTCCAATTCTTAAGATTTTGTGATTCTGATTCTTTATGGACCAAAGAGGAGTTTTCAGAGTTCCTATAATTTAATTTTATATATTTTGTTTATAAATGCTTTCCCTCTACTCCCAGGTGACTGGATTTCCCCCATTTTTTATCTATTAATAACCTTCAGCTAATTTTTTAAACCTTATTAAATATGTTCCCTCTGTGTTAACTGTGAAATTTCAAATAAAGATCAAGAAAAGAGACCATGAAGTGTAGTGGATCTGGTACTAGACTTGCAGTCAGAACATATAACTAAGTTCAAATCCTGTGTCTGAGAATTATTATTAACTGATCATATAGAAATCAGAGATTCCATGATTTTCATTTCAAGTGCCAATAATATTTGTGGCACTTACCTTATTGGGCTGTTTTAGGCCTGCAGTGAGGTAATCTATCAGTTTGTAAATCTGCTTTACAAACTTTAAAAGACTATGATTATTAGTTGTTGCTGTTACAAGTTAGCTGTTTACTAAATTTTTCTTTTTGTTACCAATTGTCTTAAAAAGAGTGACATTTTGTCTTTTTGTGGAATGTTTATGGAGATTATATCAGATTTCTTATTATTAGACATTTAGCCATATTAAAATAGAGATTTATTATGATGCTAGAAATGAGTTAACTTCTAATAGTTTAGATTTATATACATTTATAATTGATAACCTTTTTTTTTTCTAATTGGTATAGGTATGCCCTTATATGTCAACAGTGTTTTTCTCATAATGGCATGGCTTTGAAGGAAGAATTTGAATACATTGGTAAGAATTACTTTGGGTAGTTAAGAATTGCTTTTTACTTTTAGTGCAATGAAAATTTAACATAATACTATTTCATTATGGTGGCTTATTATCTCTCTGAACATATGTGTTGGGCAAGTTGACCTTTCTCTTTACTTATTGAAGGAGCTGAGATATTAATGATATTAATGATTTAGACAGAAGTTACTTATCAGAGAAAAAGTAGAAAAGAAAGTTTAGTGAGATATACTACTGTTGAATAATCATTTCTCAAGTATGACATATTTTGGAGGTGTGAGTTAACTCCTTCCTCAGAATATATACAAAATAACCACTCATTCAAAACATTAAGATTTCATGCTTTCCACAGTGCTCAAATTAATACAATTTATATTTATTTATTACACTGTTTTTTGTTTTATATTCAGCATTGTAAATTAATGTCTTGCTTAGATCAAAATGCTTTGGTTAAAATTTTTATCTTGATCAAAATATTACTTATTAGTCTTAGAAAGAACAAATCATTTGGAAGTGTTCTTTGTATATTTGCAAACTCATTCTTGTGAATTATACATTTTTTAAACCACAAACCCAAGAAAATTAATTTTCTAATTCTTTGTAGCATTTCGGTGTGCATATTGTTTCTTCCTGAATCCTGCAAGAAAAACTAGACCTCAGGCTCCAAGACTTCAAGAGTTTAGTTTTGAGAAGAGGCAGCTTATAGAAGGACAGAGTTCTGTTGGTCCTCTGCAGTTGGGAAGTTCAGTTTCATCAGAGAATCAAGCTACTGAAGGTATGAACTTGTCTCCTATTAAGTTCAAGTATCCTAATGAAAGTACATTTTTTAATACCCTGCTGGTTTTTTTTTTCCCTTGTAAATTTAAGAATGGGACAGTTTGTCATATTTTGCATGCAGTTGTTAGGTCCTCTTCTCAATGGTATGCTTTTTTTTTTAATGGAGGTTATGATAAGCACTAGTTAAGCATTATTTATATAGTGGCCCATTTTAGTAGATTGTTGGGATGAAATGTTTTCTAAGAGGTTTTTTTTTTTTTTTTTAAAGAATTCAAACCACTGACTGGGGCAGAATGCAAAATTGATAGAAAAATATTTGCAGGATATATGGGTAGTTTTCTTAAAAATCTTTGAAACTGTACTATGAACTGTGCTGAAGGAAAAATCAGAAAGCAGGGAAATTTTGAAACTGCAAAGTATGACTGCTTCAGACCCTGGATGAAGAAAGCTTGTTTAGTGCTGCTGTGAAATGAGTGGAATTTCCAGAGGCCTCCAGGAGTCACATTGCTATTGGTGAAGTGCATGTCTTTGATGTGAAATCAGCCTCCATTTTTGAAGGAACAGGGTTTTCTAGACTACATCAGGTTTTAGTCCATTTGGCATCTCTGCCTTAAGAAATTTTGAGACATGATAGATTCTTAAAAATTTGGAAAAGGTGAGAATGAAAATTTCACCTAAGATCTGGCATCTCTTTCTTGTTATTGATATTTAGGTCAAAAATGCCTCTTTTGCCAAACTTGTAAGTTTAAAATTGCTCTGTAATGTTATAATTTAAAAAAAAAAAAGCTCCTCTGTGAATCCTGGTAGAACGGTGCTGGATATTGGATGTTAGCTTCTTGTGAGTCTTTTGCAGTATTAGGGCACATTCTTCTAATTCCTCAAGATTTCTTTTTTTTTTTAGACATAAAATTTTGTGTTTCCTAGAATTCTAGTGTTTGTTTTTCTTAGTAAACAGAATTTTTTAAAATAATCAATCAGGTTATGAATTGCTTGGTGGAAGAATTTAGTTAGCAAATTTGAACATCTTTTGATGTTCTTGGAACAGTTAACTGAAATTGTATAGTGTGAGCTTGCCTTTTGACTCACAACTCCAAATAAATTTAAATGCAAACAATGACTGGTATATGGAGGTATGTGCATATACATACACACATCAAAAGATGAATAATAATTTCCTCTTCTGTGACTGCAACATTAATAATAAAGAAGATCGAATTGTTTTTCTTTTGCTTGAATCATGCTGTATGCTGCATGCCATCTGTGCCTTGCTAAAGCGGCTTCTTGGAACATTACTGAACACAAAAGAATCTTCATACAGAAGATGGAGAGAGGGAAAACTGAAGTCCAATCACTGAGTCAACAAAATCTGAAGTTAGAAACTTAAGCAAGTAGAGTTGCAACAAAAATTTGATAGCATGTCTCATGCTTTTATATCCTCTGCTAAGGTGGAGGCAATTAGTTAGCAAACAAGACCCAGCTATACTTTTCCTTCTCATCTAATATAGGAGCAGCAGTGCCCCAGAAGTCTTATTGTCTGTCTGAAATCTCCGGAACGAAGTCTAACTGGCTCAAACTCAGCCCCATTAAGGTAATGTTAATAGGTGGGGGCAAGGCTTTTGAGACAGTTACATGGTGTTAAAAATCTTTGATTTAGAGGTAGCATGGTATAGTGGATAGAGTACTAAACTTGATGTTAGGATGATCTGGGTTTAAATCTTGCCTTGGACACTAGCTGCTTGACTTTGGGGGAGTCACTTAACTTTTCTGGACTTCATTCAGTTTCTTCATCTGTAAAATGGGAGACTCAGATTCTGTTTCTAAGGTTCCTTCTAATTTTAAGTCTGTGAACCCACAATAAAATAGTATAGAGGAGAAAGCTTCCTAATTTGTCTTGGATATATCTATCATCTCTTTTCATAAGCACTTTTTTCACTTTGACTTTATAGAAGACCATATATTTTATCCCGACTAATATCTGGCATTGTTGATACATAGTCATCACTTCTAGATAGGATTTCTGCAGAAAAAGCTTGGGAGTGCTAATATATATGACTGTGGTTCTTTTCACCAAGACTACACCAAGTGTTAGGATTGACTTTCAAGAATAATCACATACTTTCAGCCAATCGCTCTTTATATTGTTGACTAATCTAGCTGAGGTTTTAGAAATCTTATCTCTAACATCTTGAATAAGAGGAGGAAAAAAAAACTTGAGGTCTAGAGAAAAAAAACTCTTATATTAGATGTTGCATTTAGCTTACTTGAAGGCACTAGATATTAAAAAAAATTGATGCATAGAAGAAAAGGTAACTTTCTTCCAACTCTCCTCCAGTTGGTGCATAAAGAACTAGAAAAGGCCATGGCTTAGGATTTTGAAATTCTTGGTCTTCAAAGTTTTGTCTCAGTTTTGATGTTAGGACATGCCGCATATAGGATGGCTCTTTTTTTTTCTTTCCCCCCCTTCTTTTTCAACTTATCCTGGTATCAGCTTTTAGAATCTGACAATCTTTAGATTCTTCAAAAGTTATGCCTAGAAAAAAGGCTTAAAAAAATAGATCTTTGTTTATATGAATTCTTAGATATTTGGGTGAAAAAAAATGAATAAACCACCTTTTTAGTCTACACAAATCTTATCAGTGGCAATGCAAAGTATGCAGATGGCATTGTTTTTTGTACCTGAGAAAATTACTGCACATATATTCTATATTAGAACATATTCTTGAAATGGCTTAAAAAGTTTAATTTCTCCTCTTTTAGTTGGCTTTTGTAGCAAGCCATCTTGGCTTGGTAGAATTTCTTTATACATTTCTACCAAGTCATCTTCCAACAGGGTGGTTTATAACATAGTAGCCTGAAGTTGCTTATTTCCAGAGATCATAATATCCTAAATACAAAATAGTCTTCCCCCCTCTTTTTCCTCTCCATTTATGTTACTATCATTATTTTTGGCCCAGGAATACTGTTATTACATTGTTAATGTATATCTCTGAAGTATGCACAGTGCTTTGATTCAGACTGTTATTGAAATAAAACAAAACTACCAAAATGTAGTTACATCAATTAATTAATTAAATAATGGCTTGATTTGTTCATTTTCAATATATTTAATCATATAGCATATAAAAATGGTTGTCTATTTCAGTTTTGTATAAGAATCATAAAGTTAATCATAAAGTTAAATTTGTAAAATATGGAATTTATCTTGGTATTTCATGAAGTTTCTTGAGTTTAAAAAGCAAACTTTATTTTTGAATTGAGATAAATTTTGTAAATTCTGAAAAACTGAAGAATTTGAATATAAATATGATATGATATAAATCTGTTTCTGAAAAGTTTTTACAGTAGTTACTTAATTTCCTGCAATTTACACAAAATTTTAAAAATTTAATCTTCATATCATTTTGTATGTTTACTATAGGTCACTTTAACTGAAATTAATACCCAGCATAACTTTCTACTTCCCTCTTCTAAAATTCCATATAATAAAATTGAATTAATATGAAGAGTTTTCTTCTAGATTTTGCTTATATGAGGAAGTTATTTCATCTTTAAACAGTTTGAAAAGGAGTTGCCAAATGATGAAACAGTACTTTGTGCAGCGATTACCTCCTTTCTTTTTATTTGTTTAAATTAAATTGTTTTCTGTAGGATTGAGTTGAGATGAAATTTGTACCTTTGTTCCTTAAGTTCGTTTAGCTGTTTTCCTTGAGGCAAGAAAATCTTGTAAAATTGCCTTGTTTAAAACTTGGAGTTCAAAGATAAATTGTCAGTTTTAGTTCAGCAAAGTTCCTTTGGAAAAGTTTTACAGTCTCAGTATACAGTGGGTATCTGGCAATTTCTTGTTGTTGTTAATTTTTTTTTAAGGTTTAGAATTTAGTGGTTATCCTGAGTCATACTGAACCTATGCAAATTTCTTCAACATTTAATCAGAATAGCATATGCTTTAATGGTATAAAGCTTAGAAATCTTTGTTTTACTAGGCTACCTAGTTTTAAATTTTCTTGCATCAAAATTTTTTTTAATTTCAAATATGTGAATTGTAATTTGAAGATAAAATGTTATATTTCTGTATTCTGAATAGAAAATCAAATTGTATTATCACAGAAACTAAACATAGTTTTATGTGTAAAATTTCTTTAATCTAGGCTTTACTACTTCTGTCCAAACAACTGTATACTGTGGTAATAGAAAAAGGCTACTTTCTCAAGAATATTGTATATGTGTGTGTGTGTATGTGTGTGTGTGTAGGATCAATTTAAGTGGATAATGTTTAGTTCAAAATTTTTTTTTTATCACTTTTTCTTCTAGAATCACAAATGCCAAAACAGTCTTTTAAATATTTTTAATAGGAAAGGATTAGTGTGATTTTCTAAATATATTACCTAGTGTTTATTTGGTTAGGTATATAAGGATTTTATAGCTCAGCCTTAAAATGGTGCTGACCAAGAAATAGTAGATTTGTTTAATTATAGTTAAAACAAATGTTGGTTTCTAGAATACTACTTTATATCAGTGTGTTGGCACAGTTCTGAAATGCAATTTATATCCCCAGCTTTTTTAAATGACAGCTTCACTGAACAATTTAATGTAACTACTACATTGTGGCTAGAAAAGCAGGCTTTTGAATTAAGAAAACTTAGATTCAAGTCTTGCCTTTGACACATCCTGGCTGTGTGACTTTAGGCAAGTAAGTGAATCTCTCTTTTCCAAGTGACTTTTAAGAAGATAAGTTTTACTGCTGGGATAATTGGAAACTAGTATGGAAGAAATTAGGCACTGACCCACACCTAACACCATATACCAAGATAAGGTCAAAATGGATTCATGATCTAGGCATAAAGAATGATATTATAAACAAATTAGAACAATGTAGGATGGTTTACCTCTCAGACCTGTGGAGGGGGAAGGAATTTGTGACCAAAGAAGAACTAGAGGTCATCATTAATCACAAAATAGATAAGCTCGACTATATCAAGTTAAAAAGTTTTTGTACAAACAAAATGAATGCAGACAAGATTAGAATGGTAGCAGTAAACTGGGAAAATATTTTTACATCCAAAGGTTCTGATAAAGGCCTCATTTCTAAAATATATAGAGAATTGACTCAAATATATAAGAATTCAAGCCATTCTCCAATTGATAAATGGTCAAAAGATATGAACAGACAATTTTCAGACGAAGAAATTGAAACTATTTCTGGTCACATGAAAAGGTGCTCCAAATCACTATTGATCAGAGAAATGCAAATTAAGACAACTCTGAGATACCTCTACACACCTGTCAGATTGGCTAAAATGACAGGAAATGATAATGATAACTGTTGGAGGGGATGTGGGAAGGCTGGGACACTGATACATTGTTGGTGGAACTGTGAACGGATCCAACCATTCTGGAGAGCAATTTGGAACTCTGCTCAAAAAGTTATCAAACTGTGCATACCATTTGACCCAGCAGTGTTTCCACTGGGCCTATATCCCAAAGAGATTTTAAAGGAGGGAAAGGGACCCACATGTGCAAAAATGTTTGTGGCAGCCCTTTTTGTAGTGGCAAGAAACTGGAAATTGAAAGGATGCCCATCAATTGGAGAATGGATGAATAAATTATGGTATATGAATGTTATGGAATATTATTGTTCTATGCTCAAAAAGTTATCAAACTGTGCATACCCTTTGACCCAGCAGTGTTTCTACTGGGCCTATATCCCAAAGTATGAATTTAAAAAAATATTTAAATGTCTCTTAGAGTTGCTAGTCTTCTGACAACTGATGTAATTCCTTTTTACAAAGAGTTTTACTGCTTCATAGATTAAAATGGTGAAAAAATATTTATTAATAGTTTCTTTGCTAATCATTTAGCTATTTAAAAATTCTATATCACTTCATTAGTCCTTTGCTCTTTAACATATTTTCTCAAATAGTTGTAAAAATAATAGCTAAGAGGCAGCTAGGTGGTGAAATGGATAGAGCACCAGGCCTGAAGTCAAAAGGACCTGAGTATCTGGCCTCAGACACTAACCACTTCCTAGCTGTGTGACCCTGGGCAAGTCATGTAACCCCAATTACCTCAGCAAAAAAAAAAAAAGAAAGAAAAGAAAAGAAAAAAAAGTAATAGCTAACATTTATATATTAAGGTATGCAAGTACATAAATGTATACACAGATAAAATTTTGTGAGCTCAATGTTATTATCCTCATATTACTTATGAGAATATGAGAGTACAAGAGGTTAAGTTGGACTTATCGAGTCACAGCTGATAAATATTTGAGTTAGGATTCGAATTTAGGTCTTTCTCTGTAAGTCAAATATCCACTTGATGAAGGGGCCTCCTAGAAATAGTAGTAATATTAATTCACATAATTTTTGTCAAAATATTTTTCTGTTACTAGATATTTCTCAATTGCATGTAAAAAATGGCTTAACATTTGTTTAAAAAAAAGTTTGAGTTCCAAAATTTTTCCCTCTCTAGTTTCTTCTCCTTGAGAAGACAGTTTGGTATCAATTATTGATGATAAATCATGCAAAAAAATTTTTCTGTTTTAGCCATGTTGCAAAAGAAAATGTAGCCAAAAAAGGGAGAAAAATGAAGACAGTAAGAAAACATTGCTTCAGTATGCATTCAGAGTTTATCTGTCCTTTCTCTGGAAGGTGCCTCTCATTTTTTCATCATTATCTTGGATCATTGCCTTTATTAGAGTAGTTAAAGTATTGCTGTGTGTACAATGCATACAATGTTCTCTTGGCTCTGCTAATTTTGTAAGTCTTACCAGGTTTTTCTAAAACCATCCCACTTGTCATTTCTTTCAGCACAAAATAGTATTCCATTATAATCATATACAACAATTTGTTCAGCCATTTTCTAATTAATGGACATTCCCTTGATTTCCAAGTTTTTTGGCCACCAAAAAAATTTCTCTAAATATTTTTGTATAAATAGATCCTTTTTGGCCTCACATGTGCAAGAATGTTTGTGGCAGCCCTTTTTGTAGTGGCTAGAAACTGGAAACTGAATGGATGCCCATCAATTGGAGAATGGCTGAATAAATTATGGTATATGAATATTATGGAATATTATTGTTCTGTAAGAAACGACCAGCAGGACGATTTCAGAGAGGCCTGGAGAGACTTGCATGGACTGTTGCTGAGTGAAATGAGCAGAACCGGGAGATCATTATGCACGGCAACAACAATACTATGTGATGATCAGTTCTGATGGACATGGCTCTCTTCAACAACGAGATGTTTCAAACCAGTTCCAATTGTTCACTGAAGAAAGCCATATACACCCAGAGAGAGGGATGTGAAATGTGGACCACAACATAGCATTTTCATGCTCTCGATTGATGTTTGCTTGCATTGTGTTTCCTTTATCTGATTTTTCTTTCTTGTAGATACAATTTTTCTTGCACAACAATAAGTGTGGAAATATGTATACATATATTCGATTTGTCAAGTATTTTGACATAATTAACATGTAGTGGATATCCTGACATCTAGGGGGGAGGGGTGGGGAGTAGGGGGGAAAAATTTGTAACAGAAAGCTTTGTAAGGGTTAATGTTGAAGAATTACCCATACATATGTTTTGCAAATAACAAATAAATAAATAAATAGATCCTTTTCTGATTTCTTTGGGATGTAAATCTAGTTGTAATTTTAAGTCTTGTTGGATCAAAGGATAAGCACAGTTTTATAGCCTATTTATATAGCCTTGTTGCAGTTGTTCTTTAGAATGGTTGAAGAAGTTCACAATGCTATTAGCTGTGCATTAGTGTTTCAGTTTTTCCATACTTTCCTCCTCCCCCAATGTTTGTCATTTTTCTTTTTTGTCATGTTAGCCAGTCTGATAGATATGAGGTAATATCTCAGAGTTGTTTTAATTTGTATTCCTTTAATCAGTAGTAATTTAAAACATTTTCTTCTAAAAATTATAAATATCCTTTGACATTTATCAGCTGGAGAATTTTTATAAATTTGGCATCATTCCCTGTATTTGAGAGATAAGGCCTTTATCAGAAACTTGCTATACAATTTGGAACTATGCTCAAAAAGTTATCAAACTGTGCATACCCTTTGACCCAGCAGTATTTCTATTGGGCTTATATCCCAAAGAGATATAAGGAGGAAAGGGACCCACATGTACAAGAATGTTTGTGGCAGCCCTTTTTGTAGTGGCTAGAAACTGGAAATGAAAGGATGTCCATCAGTTGGAGAATGGTTGAATAAATTATGGTATATGAATGTTATGGAATATTATTGTCCTGTAAGAAACGACCAGCAAGATGATCTCAGAGAGGCCTGGAGAGACTTGCATGAACTGATGCTGAATGAAATGAGCAGAACCAGGAGATCATTATACATGGCAACAAGACTATATGATGATCAATTCTGATGGACGTGGCTCTCTTCACCAATGAGATGTTTCAAACCAGTTCCAATTGTTCAGTGATGAAGAAAGCCATATACACCCAGGGAGAGGCCTGTGGGATCTGAGTGTAGACCACAACATAGCATTTTCATGCTCTCTGTTGATGTTTGCTTGCATTTTGTTTTCCTTCTCAGGTTTTTTTTTTTTTTTTTTTTTTGGTAGATCTGATTTTTCTTGCACAGCAAGATAACTGTATAAATATGTATACATGTATTCAATTTGTCATGTATTTTAACATAATTAACATATATTAGACTACCTGCCATCTACGGGAGGGGGTGGGGGGAAGGAGGGAACAATTTGTAACAGAAAGCTTTGCAAGGGTCAATGTTGAAAAATTACCCATGCATATGTTTTGCAAATTAAAAGCTTTAATAAAAAAAAGAAACTTGCTATAATTTTTTCCCTGTTTCCTGTTTTCCTTTTAATTTTGGCTGTATTAATTTTGTCTGTGCAAAATTTTGATTTCACGTAAACAAAATTGTTCATGTTACTTCCTGTTATGCCCTCTCTCTTTTGTTTGATCATAAACTCTTCCCTTATCTGTAAAGCTGATAAGTACATGCTCCTCTGGTTTACTTAGGATGTTTCTTTTTATATCTAAATAATTTGTCCAATTTTGTCCTTGTCTTAGTACTTAATATGAGATGTTAGTCTGTTCCAAGTTTCTGCCAAACCACTTTCCAGTTTTCCCAGAATCTTTTGTCAAATGACAAGTTTTTACCCCCACATCTTGGATCTTTAGATTTATCAAACACTAGATTACTATGGTTTTTACTACTGTGCATTGAAATCACATAATTTTTTCCTATATCATATACTTCCAAGCTTTTCCTCAGGTGATCAGTGTGATGAAGGATTCCTTCCCATTTTTGAGCTTTGCATTTTAGAGAGATATTGTCTTCCCCAGAACAGAAATAGACATGTCTTTGGCTTTGCTTTTATTCAGCAATACCTACAACTATACATGTGGTACAGGTGGTCAGTCCTAGTGCAGGTCAAAGATTCTCTCCAAAGTGCCCTTGTTCTCCAAAAGTTCTTAGTTCTTATGTAACTATATTCTAAAAGAAAATGTGAAGTAACTCTAGGAAGAGATGGTATGTCTAATTGCTTTATTTCCGGGCTTTTTACATTTGAAGGAGCTCTGCTTCTGAGAAGAAATATTTCTTTTTCATTGCTAATTTATGATTTTTTTGTTTCCAGGGTCATGATTGACTGAGAAGGCAAAAAACTAGGTTTTGCTTATGTATTATAAACAATACACCTATGTCCTATCTTATATGCATGTAACAACAGATAAAAATATCTTATTTTGTAATTCATATAACTCTGTATCTTATGCAGTGTGACCTTTTTTACATGATTCTAAAATATAGTAAGCAAGCTAAAATATTTTTTTAAAAATAATGTATATAGACATTTTTTATTTTTACTTCAGATCTCCTTTATAGGAGCATGTTTATTGTTATATCATAGTTCCTTTCCATCTCCCTTACCTCATGCAATGTGGATTATATTGTATTGACTAGCAAGCTTTACTTTTCCTTCTGCTACCTAAATATGGCAGCATGCAGTACCCTAAGGCTTGTGTATATGCGAGCATTATATTTTTCAGAATCTAGTTTTCTTTTTGTTATATTAGTTTCTCTAATGCACATGAACTTCAATATTGTGTAATTTTAAAAGATATACTGTTATTGCTGTGCTTGCATCCGCACTGTACTTGGAGCTCATTAATAAAAGATGCGTTTTTGAATAGAATAACTTATCAATGTGATCTATCCTGAATTTTGACACTTCTGTTTTGATATAGTGTTGAGGCATCCTGTCAGCCAGAATTATGACAAAAGTATGTGACCATATATCCAGTCAAATAAATATGTTCACTGTTGTCATACTTTCAAAGCTTTTATTTTTAATTACTTTAACTTTATTGGTTTATTTCAGAAGACTTTCATATACTAAAGTATAATAAATTGTAAACTTCTTGGCAAATGAATTATTCTTTATAGCCAGAGATTTGTGACAAACTAGCACTTTTAAAGTTTAACTCTATGCAAATTCTTTGGGACTAAAATTATAAGTGACATGTGTTTTGAAATTTACCTTAAATAATTTATTTGCCCTTGTTGCAGAAATGTCTCCATGAAATTTTAGTTGCTTTTTCTGTTCTCTCTTTCAGTGAGCAGTAAAATGTACTCAGGAGAAAACTTAAGTCAACTTTTGGTTAATGGAGATCTATTACATAGGTGATGAATAGATCACCAGTTTTCACATAATTAAAAT
The DNA here is from genome assembly GCA_023553655.1 of Myrmecobius fasciatus. Lineage (NCBI taxonomy): Eukaryota > Metazoa > Chordata > Mammalia > Dasyuromorphia > Myrmecobiidae > Myrmecobius > Myrmecobius fasciatus. Next base: position 204,411 of record JAJPUD010000323.1, read on the forward strand.
GTGACAAAATATAAAAGACTAAAACTATACTTTTTTATTATTTGATTTAAGAAGATAACCTCAATCTTTCAGGCTCCTTGGTATGAGCATCAGTTATCACTGTCCTAGAGATATGTAAAACCAATTAATTAAACATTTTGATTGATGTGTTGCCAGATAAACTAGATTTTATATTATTATTAAAAAGAATGTTGTTAACTGTTGAAAACACTTATTAATTTTTTTTCCTGGCATACCATGTACTTATAATTTGCTATATCGGTGCTACTATAACAGTGGATGGTATGTTTTCATATACACACACATATATAAAATACATATACATGCATTTATGTATGCCTGCCATATGCATGGCTTACTGCTTACACATGTGCACATGCTTTTGTGGGTATGTGTGTGTATGTGTCTCTGTATGTATACACACATACACATTAAATCAAACTTGAGTGTCTATCTTGGAACGAACTTTATGTTTTACCATTCCCATTTCCCTGCTTTCTTTATTTTTGTAATTTGTCATATCTGTCTTTTACTAATTAGCAAGAAATTTCTTATTTGTTTAGTATTAGCTTTGTCATCTAAATGTAAATAAGAGTAAATAATATAACTTTGTTAGTGGTTTCTTCATACACAACGTAGGTGCTGTGTTTTCACCCATACTAACAGAAACATCCAATTGTGAGTTAATGACATGTGATTCTTAGATTTTAGCAATAACTAATATCGTGATATTGAAAATTTCTTCGGCATTGTGGAAGTATCAGGAAACTATCTTTTATATTCTTAAACTTAAGTTTTATTTGGAAGTATAATTACTTGAGCACTACTGAAATGCTCGACTTCATTTTTTTTTTTTTTTACAGAGTCTTTAGAAGAACAAGAGGTACCTATTAATTGTACAGATCAGACAGATGAAAAAGCATCAGATGATACAGAACAGACAAATCAAATAAATGAAAAAGCATCTGGTTCAATGAAACAAGAAGACAGCATAGCAAGAGAAGCTGAGAATAAAGAAACTACAGTTAATGAAGCCAAATCTACAATTTCTAATGCTGATTCTGCTGTTGTTGATGAACCAAATGGAGAATCTTTTATGGAAATTGAGTAAATGCTTCCAAGTGCCTTCAACTAGATCTTGTAACTTTGTTGGTCAGTTATTGCTTTCCAGGTGGTTTGTTTCCCCCTCCCCCCACATTTTTTTTGGTTGTTAGGTTTCAGTTTTTTAACCATCCATTTCGTATCTGAACTCTGACTGCCTAGCTATTTCAGTCTGTCAAATCTGTATCTACTAGGTACTTAAAGTTGAAAGGGTATGCTATCAGTGCAATAAAACCCTATAGGATGTACAAAGATTAGCATTATGACAGTTTCTTCTAAACATATATTGGCCACTTTCAGCAAATGTGATAGCAAGTATATTTTCTCATATATGTGACCTGTAAATAATATCCATTTTGTCAGAGGAAGAACTTTAATTAGGAAGAACTATTACAGCATTTAAAGAATGAAAATCTTTAGGATCTTTAATGCTTTAATGTTAAAAAATGGATAGAATATTTAAACTGTAGATATTTGCCAGAAAAAGTGTATATTTAGGCATTCATCTTTAAGCCGTATGAAGTTATTCTATAACTGTAACTATAGACGTTATTACATAAATATTTTTAATAAGAATACAGTTGAACAGTCAAGTGCAGTATTTCTTTTGATGTCACTTACTTTGCAGATGGGCCAAAGGCACATGTGTATGTATCTAGCTAGTGTTTACATAAAGACAAAAATAGGAAATTTCTCTACATTTGATTGTACTTGAATGCTGACCATTATTTATACTTGTATAATAATGATGTAAGTGAATTTTGTGCCTTTGTGTGTGTATTTTGTTAAGGAAAATAAAGATTTATTAGCAGCATTTTTTAAATTTTAATTTTTGTTAAACATTGAGGATTTTTGAAACAACCTTTTGACATGTATTTTTGTCAAACTAAAATTTCATAATGTGAAGAACTCTTGAGTTGATAAGTCTTCAAGCTATCTTTTTTTTTTAAGAGTTTAAATTTAGTTCCTTTTAAATTTTGGAAGAAATAAAATGAATAAAACATATTTATTTCATCATCTTCTAAATACTTTTAATCTAGAATAGGAAGAGTTCACCTAGCATGGTTAATTGGTTCCACAATAACACGTTAGGCAAAATAACATCATAAGGCCAGTTATAGGAATAGAAATGAACGGAATTGAAAGCAGGAGCTGCCCAGGTACTACTTAGTTAAAAATATTTTTAATAGAATTTACTTCTAATGTTATGACAACTTGTAACATACTAATTTATTTGGAAGCATTAGCAAAGAGTGAATCTTTATGCCTATAGATCAGAAGTCACATTTTTAAAGCATTAAAAATACTTCAGTGCCACTTGGAGCTCTGCACTTTGGTAAGAAAATTTATTTATGTGGTAACAGGTGGTTATTCGCTAGCATCTGTATCACAGTTTCCTACAATGATACCAAGGAATACATGGGGAAAAATGGGTATAAATGATTCCTTAAGATTGAAACATGGAAATAGGTAGTTTCATGGTCTTGGGTAGAGTTTTTACTCTAAGATGAAAGTTATTGTTATTTCTTATTTCCTTGTAGGTCTTAAAAAATACTATATTCTTTTGGTGCCAGCTGATTATCAAAAACAAGCTGAAATGAAGCTGTTATACAAAATTGAATGTATTCAGTATATATAACAGCTGTTTCTTAAATTGTACACATGTGCTTCATTAAAAATTGAATGAAACATCATCCTGAAATTTGTTTTAACTTTTGTGATTCACGTAATATAGTATGAATCATGTTATGAGTGTTATCTGTTAACAGGTATAATATCACTATATAAGAGAAAGGGGCACGAATCTTGTTTGCAGAAACTGAAAAGTACAGAATAGCATTGGGCTTGGGGGAGTCTAAACCAAAACCATAGGATCATAAATTTAGCGCTCTTAGGACGGTCCATAGACTCCTTCATTTAGTTCTAGACTCATTATGTTAATCTTTGCTCCATTTACATTTTTCATATTTAAAATTTTTAAGTCAGGGGCACAAGAAATTAGAAATTTCATCAGAATGATACAGATTTTTTTTTTTTTTTGATAAATTTATTCAGGTCCCAACTGTGCTACATTTGGTCCAAATAAGTTTTATCTACATTATGAATAATTTTCTAGTTTTTAATTATGACTAAGTTGAAAGGAATATATATTGTAGATGAATAAACTTTCATGGTAGAACCAAATAAGGATTAGAAAAATGTTATGAATCTGAAAAAAAAGTCTAGTTAATAGTATTTTATCATATAATATCTATGAATACAGAGAAATTTGTTCTGACAAAATTTAGTGACATTGACCTTGCTAACCAAGAAAAATTCATATGAGAAAAGCCAAATTATTAGATATTTTGTTGTATACCTAAAGACCTTTTAAGTCATAGGATTGGGGAGGGCCTTGGAGATAATCTAATCCTACCCATTCATCTTCCAGGGGAAGAAACTGAGGTCTAGAGAAAGTTCAAAATTACAAAATAAGTGAGTGGCAGAATCCATACTAAAACTTAGATCTTCTTCTTAAAAAATGTGCTTCTCCCTGTACCATATTGTCTCTCAGTGAATTATTTTATTAATAACAAAGAGCAAGTAGTTGGAATAATTGATTTCCAGCTCTGGTGAATCTATGAGGTTATTTTTTCTAGATGAAAAACAAGGTTCATATGTAGGTTGGATTAGAGTGCCTTTTCCAACTGAAATTCTGTGTTTGTAATGTAATAGATGATGTGGCTTCATTTCTTGCTTCCTCTGACAAAATGTGTCAAGTATTTTAAAACTAAATCTGTATTTAAAGAACAAAAGAAATAGTTTTGAAATATAAAATACTATTTTAAAGAATAATTTGTTGAATTTTGTGTCCAAATAGTAATTTTAAGGTCTAAAATAGATAACTTTTGGAATCACAGATAGTTTTTTTTGAAAAGAATAACATTTGTTAATGCCTCAAAAGTGACTTTTATAGTGACAACAAGGAAGAGTTTTTTTGGACTCAACTCTTGGTTCACAGGTGAGTCCATGCAGAGATGGATTATAGGAATATGGACTGCTTAATCATACAGATTCTCGTTTATGATTCTGAAAATGTAATAGTCATCTTATTTTTCTTTTAAAATCTGTTTCCCTTGGGGCTGTTGGACCAACAAAATAAAACCTTTTATTATTAAAAGCGAGGAAGTATAAATATGTAATTGACATGGAAAAAAGCTTGAATGAAGAAAAATGTGATTCCTAAGATCTTAGAGCTTTAAATCTGTGATGCATATGAAAATGATTATGCTTGAGTACTGTGATTTCTTCTGTACATGTAATCTCATGAGTTATTTATATGGCAGTGACTCTATACCTTAGGACCAAACTAAAGATGTCTGTTAAAATTTATCCAGGCTGATTGTGGCATGACTCCCAGTTTGTCACTAGTCCTTTCCTCTTATTTTGAAGCCTTTCTTGGTTGATACACTGCTAATGTAGTCTACAAGACTACGATGAATCATCAGAATAAGACTTCAGTGCAAGAAAAGACAAATACAAAATTAAAATAAGTTCTGGCTTCATTTGGATACAATGCATATTAAAATTTATCATTAAAATATAGCTAAATTCTTGAGAAGAGTTTTACTTAGGTAGGTGAAATTCCATTTTAATTTCTGTCCTTCTACTTTGTGATTTCCTAAATTCTAATCCTAGATAGTCCATCTCAGAGCAAGTTGATAATTTTTTTATCCTGCTGAAGATAATGTTTTCTTTCCTGTTGTATTTTTCACCCTCTTTTCCCCTTTCTTCCCCAGGGATGTTGGTATTGATGGTGGTGGTGGAGGAGGATTTTCTTAAGTCTCCTATCCCACCCTCCTTTTGATTACACTTTAGACTCTAGTTTCTTTTGTTTTATACTGCATACCTATTAGACAAATTCTTTGTTGGCAAATGTATGTTAATTTATACCACTGTTTTGTTTTGAGGGAGAATTTTGTTTATGTAGCTGAATATAATTTAGTACTTTTATAAATTTGTACTTGCTGCTTTGGAGAAGGGAGCATATTCTTCTCAAAATATTTTTATTTTATGACTAATATTGGTATAGTTAATCAACAGCATTTATTAAGCACTTTAAAAAAATCTGCTCTGCATATTTTTTTAATTTTTAAAATTTTCAATAGTATTTTATTATCCAAATACATGTAAAGTTAGTTTTCAACTATCTTTTTTTTTTTTGCTGAGACAATTGGGGTTAAGTTACTTGCCCAGGGTCATACTGCTAGGAAGTGTTAAGTGTCTGAGACCAAATTTGAACTTAGGTCCTCCTGACTAAAGGGCTGGTGCTCTATCCATTGTGCCACCTAGCTGCCCTTCAACTATCATTTTAGTAAGACTCTTATGTTCCAGATTTTTCTTCCTCTTTCCCTTGCTTTAGCCCCTCCCCAAATCAGTAAGTAATCTGATACAGGTCAAATATGTGCAATTCTTTCAAACATTTTCATATTTGTCATGTTGTGCAAGAAAAATCAAACCAAAAGGGGAAGGGGAGGGTGAACACAAGAAAGAAAAAAAAAACCAATCAAAAAAGATGAAAATACTATCCTTCAATCCACATTGTCTCCATAGCTCTCTTTCTTGATGTAATTGGCACTTTCCATCCTAAGTCTATTGGAATTGCCTTAAATCACTGAATTGCTGAGAAGAGCCAAGTCCATCACAATTGATCATCACATAATCTTGTCACTACAAACAATATTATTTTGGTACTCACTATCAGTTCATATAAATCTTTCCAGTAAGTGCTTTTTGCGTCAGGCCTTGTGCTTGCTAGTTGCAAGTACAGATAGGAATATGATAATCTCTGTCTAAAGGGAGCTAAAATTCATTATGGAAGATAACATGTACATATATAAGTACATATGAAATAAACATGTAATTTTTTTATTCTGTTAAAGCTTTTTATTTGCAAAACATATGCATAGGTAATTTTTCAACATTGACCCTTGCAAAGCTTTCTGTGATAAATTTTTCCCTTCTACCCCCATACCCCCTCCCTTAGATGGCAGGAAGTCTAATACATATTAATTATGTTAAAATATTTGACAGATAGAATATGTGTATACATATTTATACAGTTATCTTGCTGTACAGGAAAGAAAAAAAAATCTGAGAAGGAAAACATAATGCAAGAAAACATCAATAAAGAGTGTGAAAATGCTATGTTGTGGTCCAGACTCAGATCCCACAGGCCTCTCCCTGGGTGTAGATGGCTTTCTTCATCACTGAACAATTGGAACTGGTTTGAAACACCTCATTGTTGAAGAGAACCATGTCCTTCAGAATTGATCATCATATAGCCTTGTTGCTGTTTATAATGATCTCCTGGTTCTGCTGATTTCACTTGGCATCTCATGCAGGTCTATCCAGGCCTCTCTGAAATCATCCTGCTGGTTGAAATAAACATATGTAGAACAGATGCAAAATAAAGTTGCAAGTTTGGGAGGTGATCAGGAACAGTATGCAAAGGGTGGTTGAATTATGTTTTGAAGGAAAAAAAAAGAAAATTAGGTATTTTCCAAAGGATAATGGAGTAACATGTGAGGTGCAAAAAGAAGCCCAGTTTGGCTGCACTAGAGTATGGGAAGGAGAATGATGAAAAGGTCATGAATCAGATTTTGGAAGAATTATGGTCCCTTGACATAAATAAGGAAGTTTGATACAAGGGTTAAAAATATTTTAGATAAGTTTAAGATATCTCCAAGGCATCCAGTTAAAACTCTGTAATAGATAGTTGGTGATGTGAGACTGGGGCTCAGGAGAAACTGCAAAAATAGTTTATATATAGTTATATATATATATATATATATATAGTTATTATATCTATTGTAGATATAATAGTTCAAGGAGTCATTCATAGAATGATACTGTAATGTAATTCATGGAAGCTGGTGAGCTCAAAGAGAATGTATCAAGAAAATAGAAGAGGACCCTGGACAGAGCTTTGGAGTACATTCAGAATAAGGGATATGAGGAGAGTATCTACAAAAGGAGAGTCAGCAGTATCCATTGCAGTAGAGAGCTCAAGAATGATGAAGGCTGAAACCATCAGATTTTGTAATCAGAAGATTATTAGTCACTGGAGAAAAAAAGATCTAGTTAGATGATTAAAAGTCTGAAGCTAGTGTCAAGAATTGAAAGAGATGAGAAAGTGGAAGTAGCTAATTGGCTCAGAAGATGGTCTTGAAGTCTAGAAGTTCAAATTCTGTCTCAAAACACAATGTGACCTTGGGCAAATCAGTTAACTTCTCTATGCCTCTCTTGCCTCACAATTCCATGCATGTGGGCAACTTTTTTAGGATTTTAAAAAAGAATACTGCAATTTGAGAGGATGGTAAAGTCTAGTGAAAACCTTTTTTGAAATGAAGGAAACTTAGTTATATCTGAAAGCAGTAAAAACAAATGATTAGGGACAACATTAGAGGGGAAAAAGATGTTTAAAGGTCAGTTTGCTAGAGAAGATAGGAGGGATAAGCTCAAGGGTCCAAGTAGAGATACTTAGCCTTGTCAAGAAGAAAGACCACCTCATTATGAGACATTAAAGAAAAGAGAAAATGTGAAGGGATTTGAGGTGATAAGAAGGGAAGGAGAAAGAAAGCATCAATTTTCTCTGTAAATTAGAAGGTGATCCTTACCACAGGGAGACAGAAGGAGAAGAATGTGAGATCAGGGGAGAAGAATTTTCTCTTTGCTATTTGGAATTGGAAATTGGATAGCACTTATGGGTAGTGTACACTTAGGTTCTGATTAGTGTGAATAATGAATTTTCTGAAGTGGTCACATGTATTTGTGCACTATTTGAAACTAATTGTATAAAATATGGTAATTAGTTTCATCCCAATGGAACTATATAGTGCAAATTTGAATAATACAACCACTTCAGGGGAATTATTTGGACTAATTGGGACCTAGCTATACTATAATTATATGAGGAAAAAATTCTGCCATAAAAAGGAACTAGGGCTTATGTGTACATATGAGAGGTCAGAGTTCAAAGGGAGCAAGACCCAGAAATACGGAGACAGTTGATGTTAATAACAAGTGTTAAACCAATAATTTGACTTTTCCTTGCCTTTTAGCTTTCTTAAACTTGTTATTTCTTCAGACATGGTAATTGACTTTTTAATGAAAGGCCTTTAGATCTATTAGACTTTTTCCCGCTAAATAAACTTCCTTTGTAGATTGGCATGGAGTCTTACAAAAGTTATTAAGCATCTAGGTGGTAAAGTAGATTCATCAATGGGCTTGGAGTCTGGAAGATGAGTTCAAATGTGACTTTGTGCACTCAACTGTTTTATTTTGGATGAGTCATTTCACTGCTATCTGCCTCAGTTTCTTCAACTGTAAAATAGAGATTATAGTAGCACTTATTGCATCAAATATCTTCAATTCTCTGGATTGTTTGAGATAATATTTGTAAAGCACTTAGTACATTATTTGGCACATAGTAGCAATGGTGGCACATTAATAAATGCTTATTCCCATCATTCCCTTCCCTTATTAATTAACTTATCTGATGTGAAAAGAAAGATAAAAATGGAATATCTTTTATTCCTGGTTATGATTACAAAATCATCTTAATATCAGGATGCAGTGCAGTGAGAATTTGAAGGATTAATTTTCTATATTTGTATTTTGAGGGCTTGATAGCTTTGTAAATTTCTTTTTCTGTATATAAAGCCATAGAAGTTCAGATTTGGAGTTTGAGTCTTTCAAGGAATCATACAAAACAAAAAACTAAGCACACACAACCAAATAAGGAGAGGTTTATTCATTATGGTCAATTACTTTGCCCATAGCATATATTTAAAAGTTCAAAGCTTCCTATGTGGCTTCCTATGTGCCTTTGAAGCAAAAATTGTAAATAAAATGAAATAAAAAACCTTTGCTCATTTGCACAGAGTTGACATTTTATCCAAGTGTAATTCTTTGTTTTCTTCCGAATAACTTTACCTACCACCAACAACAAAAAGTAAGCTAAAATCCCACAGGTATATTAGTATTCTCAGTTGTATCCATTTGTCCACTCCAAGAAAAAAATGGTATGAATTTTATGAGTTTACCTAAATTATGATTATAGATGAAGATAAATGTTAAGATGTTCAGGAGTTACACTGCATAAAAACCAAGACTTTTGGGGTGGTTGAATTTTGTTCTTATTCCTTTTAGACAGTTTAGTTTTTGCTAGTTTCCTAAGATCTGTTTTTATTTCCTCAACACATTCCCTTTTCTTCAATAAACTGCCCTTAAGTTCAATTACATTTCTCTTGATTTTTTAAAAAAGCCATTATTGAAACGAGGATGGGAATTTTCTTTCCCTTTTTGAACATGAAGCCAGTAGAAAACAGCATTTGTTCAAGGTTCGTTACATTCTGATAAGAGCAATTTATTCATTCAACAAACAGTTGTGAAAGTAGTTGGATGATGGCATGAATGACCAGCTCTTTTCTTATATCAGGACAGCACTAGATTTCTACATCCTGAGTAGAAGCAGGAATGAGGGGTATTGGTATTTAGTGAGAAGCCAATGATATGCTTCCTTTATTGGGTTGAATTGGGAGCTGTAGGTACTTCTTAGTAATGGAGTGCTTGGTGCATTGTGAATGTTTAATAAATGCTTTTTCTATCTAGAGATGTGTTAGCAGATGGTTCTGTTGCCTTCAATGAGCACATAAATACATTGTTTTGTGTATTATAGGCTTTATTGTCTCTAAATGGTGATGTATGTCCTTATTCTTACATTATAGTCCACAAGGTACTGCCCTATGTCACAGGCTTATATAATCTAATTTTTAGATGTATCTTTTCACTAATAACAGCAATTTTAGCTTGTGATTATTGTGCTGGACCTCATTGATAAACTAAGACAGAATTAGATTCATAGTGTTGACGTTTAACCCTGCCACTCTGACTTGTTGACCTTGTGCTCCCAAAACATGGGTTCATTTTTTTTTTTTCTCTTAAAGTTGAGGTAGTTCTCCATTCATTTTCACACATATTGTGGGCAGTTTAAAGGTTGGTCACAATCGAATATTACTCTTTCAAATTTGATAATGTATGAGTACAGAACTGTGACCTTTGATACATAGTAATACATCAACATGACATGAGCAGTAAGTGCAGCAATTACCTTTACTACACTTGAGATTGTGTGTTAGTGCTCATCTTGAAAGCAATTATTGCTACAACAAAAGAAGGTGGCTTTAAGTTAAATATATTTTATAAATCCAGATAATTTATGTTTAGGTAAATATCTAGAAATTATCTAATTTATGCAATTATTTTCTGTCTCCAGGGCACACTTTTAAATGAACCTTCTTTTCATTAGAAACATACAGTGTTTCTGTTCAGTAACAAAGGACCTTAATTCTTGCTCTGATGTAGTTGGCAGGGTATCGAAAAGCTGTTTTTCCCCCAAAGAAAGGTTATTTTTCAAGATGATTAAATACTGTTTCAATGCAAAGCTTAAAAAAAAAACATTTGGACAGAGGTGTGTATGCATGCATGTGTGCATGCATTTATTAAATCCATTAATTAAAGGTACACAGACTAGTTTTCAAATATATTATGTGGCGTTGGCACATTTAAGAGAATTTTAGTCGTAAGATATACTACAATCCTAGCTAGGTACCTCTGTGCATAGAAAGCAACTGATAAAGTGACTCCCAAAATTAGTTTTGCTTCCATAATATCTTGGAGGGACCTGGCTGCCTGGATGTTTTATTAGCTACTAGATTACCCACAGACATGAGCAACAGTTTACACAGGAAATCAGTCTCAGATTTGGAAGAGTTAAGAGACCATATAGTCCAACATAATCTGAACAAGAATCCCTTCTACAACATAACAAATGGTTATATAGCTTTTGTGAAAGACACACTACCCCTCAAGACAACCTGTTCTACTTTGAGATAGCTTTAATCATTAGGAACCTTTTTTTTTTCTGACTCAAAGTCAAAATCATCCTTTATGTGCCTTAAGTCTGATGAAAAGAGGCTACATGTATTCATCAATCTGTATTCATCCTATCTATACATTTGTATAGAAATGCTGAAGTAAGCATAGGAATTAGGATTTTGAGGAGGATTGTAGGAAGTATTTTAATTTCTTGATTATTGTAGCCAAGTGGGATTACAAGGTCCCAAGCAACATGTTTTGTATGTGCCTGGTGGTTTGCACTTTCCCTCTCCTTTTAGAATGTAAACTTTTAGAGGGTAAGGAACTGTCCTTTCTTTGTTCGCACTTGTTACTTCAGTTACTTGTTAAATCAGTAAGCATTTATGATATGTCAGGATAGCTAGATGTTGCAGTGGATAGAATGCCAGACCTGGAATTGGGAATACCTGAATTCAAATCCAGCCTTAGAGACTTACTAGCTGTGGGAACCTGGGTATGTCACTTGTCTGTTTGCCTCAGTTTCCTCATCTGTAAAATGAGCTAGACAAGGAAATAGCAAACCATTCCAGTATCTTTACCAAGAAGACCCCAAATGGAATCACAAAGAGATGGACACAACTGAAAAATGACTAAACAACAATGTGGCAGGAACAAAGGGCTGAGGATAGAAAGACAGAAGAAAGGAGCTCATAGGGCAAACAATACAAAAGCATATGTGTAAACAAGCTATGTGAGGGATGAATAAAGAATGATGAGCGGAAAGCATTGGAATTATAAGAGATTAGGAAAGGCTTTTTGCTGAGACTTAAGGAAGGCTGGAGATATGAGGAAGAAGAGCACTCCAGGTATGGGGAACAGGTTGAGAAAATGCCCAGAGTCAGAAAAGGGAGCATCTTGTATAAGAAACACTAAGGAGGCCAGTGTCACAGGGTTGGATATAAAGTTAAAAAAAAATGGAAAGGAAGGAGGGAATATTGGAAAGGGCAAATCACAAAGGCCCTTGAACATTAAACAGGATTTTGTATTTGTTCTTGGAGGTGATGGGGAGCCATTGGGGATAAGTGGGTAGGGGTGGGGGTGGGGAACCTGTGCTTTAGAAAGAATCTAGCTTAATGGAGGATGGACTGAGTGGGGTGGGAATAGACTTGTAGCTGGTAGACCAACCATCCGGTTGTGGCAATAGTTCAGAAGGGAGGAAATAAGAGCCTGTGCCAGCATATTAGAGAAGAGTTAGAGCATAATTGAGTTGTTGCAGAGCTTAAATTGACAGGGTTTAGCAAGGGATTAGAGATGGAGGGTGAGAGAAAGGGAGGAATTGGGGATGATCTTTGGGTTTTGTTCCTGGAGATCTGGGAAGTTGCTGACTCCATCCACAATTGTTGTACTTCATTTTTGAAGAGGACCAATGACCTCAAAACATGGTGTTTTGATTCGTGTGAATTGGATTTAAACCAGGCAGAGTTACACAAAGTCTTACTCTTCTGGAGTCATTGAAGCTGCCCCAGTGACAAGACTAAAATCAAGTTGATTTCATGGGCTAGGTTACAGGGGATGTCCTTATTCTAAGCACTTCACATCATCTGCTTCAGTCACCTTTGTGTCCATTGGAACCAATTGTTCTCATCTGCTCTTTCCACTGGAGGAAGTCTTCACATACTTCCATAAAAAGGAAGTTGGAAAGGGAGCAGGGAAGGTTTACATTGTACCTGGGACATATAAGTGCTTAATAGATGCTTTTTTACTGACTGGCAGTTCAGGGTGTCTTTCAATTGCTACGCAGACTGCAATAGATGAGTGAACCAAAATTCAAATATAGACTAAAAAAATGGAGTTAAATCCTACAACATTATCCAATCCAAATGTTGGGGTTCCAGACATTCCAAGATTCTATTGCAGACTGATTCTGAAAAAGAAATTTTTTTGCTTTGTACATATTAGATATCTATTTAATGTGTATTTGTTGGTTAATTAAGAATGCTGACTTCAGTACTATGCCAGCCTCTTACTTACCATCAATGTCTTTGTTCAAGCTTACTTTTTTTTTTTTTTTGGACAATATAATTCCTATAGTAAAAATCTAATAATGTCTAATAAATCTAAAAAATGTCTAAAAATCTAATAATGTAAGTACAGTTCTTCCCCTCCACACAGATTCAATTGTCTTAACCACATTTCTTGTTATGCTTGTGAAATTTGTAGTATTTTTGTATATTTGAAGTATTTTTAAGTTTTTAAAAAAATTTTTTTATTAAGAATTTTTTTTTATTAGAGTCTGGAGATTTCATGCAAATTGAGTCCCCAGGCTCAAAGCCAAAAGACATTATTAGAGGTTTAAAAAGTCATGCTACAGATTAACAAATAAAGATTGAAATGCAGTAAATTCTGTGTTTCTTTAGGATACTGGTGCTCATGTATCAAGAGTAACATCTGCGACAAGAAAAGAAGCTGGTAAGAATTTTGCAAGTAAGTGAAAATTTTTGTAGTCCTGAAGATTTCATTTATCTTTGAGGCTGGACTAATGTACCATGCAGTCTCTGCAGAAAAAGGAATTATGAATTTGGTGGGGGGACATAAGGAGGATGAGACTTTGAGAGGAATATCTATTGAATTTGGGTAGTATATATGCTATGACTTAAAAATGGAACAAAAATATGAACAAAAGCAGTAATCTACCTTTTTGGATTATAATCTTTGCCACTACCTTTTTAATGTAAATTAACTCATAGGGTCTAAGACTTGGAAGGAACTTAAAAGATAGATCTTGTTTTATAGTTAATGAAACAAAAAACCATTTAGTTTGTCATAACATAGCAGATAGAGTGTCAAGATTCAAACTTAGTTCCATGGATTCCAAATGGTCACTATTAGGTATGAATGTTAATTATTGAATACTTTATATGATTCTAGAGCTTCCTGTCAGATGATGATAAATTTTTGTCCTTTCCTCTTTACTAAATTCAAAATGGTGACCTGAATTCATATTCTTAAAATTCCCCATATCTAATCTTATTTTCCATTAATTATGTCAATAATACTTAGGAAGCATTTAATAATAGCTTTAAGGAATCAAACATTATGGAAGGAAAAAAAAAGAATGTTTGCGTATGAAATATGTGTGATTTATCTGAGAAACCATCCAAAAATTTGGAATGTTGCATGAATACACTGGGCTTGAATTATTTATATAGAATCATAGGTCTAGTGTCAGCAGGTACCTCAGAGGTTATCCCTATTCTAACCCCTTCAGTTTATAGATGAGATAACTAAAACTTCAGAAAGCATAAGTGACTTATATAGGATCACACAGTATCCAATGGTGGGATTTGAAGCCATGTCTTCTGACTCCAGAGCCAGTGCCCTTTGCATTATAAGATCTGGTTTCCAGACTCCCTCTGATCTTGCTTTGCAGAAAGTGGTTGAGTTAATAGTTTAAATATGTATGGATTGTATGTATGTATATACATATTCCTGCAATCAAGGGGGAATAAAATAGATATTATTAGGATGCAGTTGTATCAGTGTGTTTATTGTCTTTTATGAGCTTACAGCTCAACAAAACTGAAAAAAAAAAGGATTTTTTTTTTGGTGTTGAAAAATATATTTTAATAGTATATACTCAAATTGTCTTTGAATGTAGATAGCAATATTTTTGTTTCCAATAATGAATTCTATTCCAGTTTGTTCTATTACCATCAATATTCTTTATTATCTACCTAGAAAAACTTATCTTTAGTGATTGGCTCTTTACAAGGCTGATCTATATGTAAATGCAAAGGTTCTGCATATTACGGTGACATGCTTAAATAATCAAAGACCCTTTGAAAGCTGGTCCAGCCATAAGGACCACCCTCAGTTAAAAAGTTAATCCTTTAATAGCTAAAGAGGTTGCCCTTTCAGGCACAACTCAGGGCAGAAAATTTATTATCTGATGCACAATCTCATTGGCTATGCAGGGTAAATAGCCTCATTAAGAATGGAATGTGAATGAGATACAGTACTATTCAAATAGGGCAAAAAAGGTGAACAAGATAAGAAGAAGATGTAGTGAATTAGAAGTCAACCCCCTGTTTATTGTGCTTTTAATATTTTGTACTAATTAAGGGGCTAGTTGCTTAGCTTTGGAGAAAGGCTAAAAAACATAATTGGCTGAATGCTTTGTGGTCCAAGAAGGTTTCAGAGAAATAATACAACAGCAAATCACCTGTTGACCATATACATGACTGCTAAGCCAAAAAAAAGGATTGGCTTACATTATTTTTTATCCTAAGCACATATTTGCCAGGGGACCAAGTACCCCTAGATTCATAATGATAATGATAATAGCAGCTAACGTTTGTATAGTGTAAGTTTGCAAAGCATTTTAATATAGTTCTCTTTTGTTGCTCACAATAACCCTGTGAGGAAAGGACCATTATTTCCCCTGTTTTACAGATACTTGCCTAAGTAAAGTCACACAATGAATGTCTGAGGTAGAATTTGAACATAGGTCTCTCTTGACTCCAAATGCTCTATCCACTAGCTACCTCACTTCTTTAATTCTCTGATGAATCATTTGGTTAATGTCCCACTGGACTAAACACATCTGGTCTCCTATTATTTATTGTCAGAATTTCAAAATAATGAGCTTTTAAAAGAAATCTCCATCTGCAACAGACATTGGCAATGATTTCCCACAAAGTTATTTCTCTTTTTCTTCTTGTTTACCTGATGTGTTCATTATAACAGGATCAAATCTGAGAGAATTTCCCTTACTATCTTCGAAATTGATAAGGTGATAGAGCTGAAGGATCTGGAGAAAGTTCAGTTTCTTGCCTTAGATTGCAAGGTTAATGGCTCAACTCTTCAAGACAAAAGTATATGTCTGTTAAAGAAAGCTACATTTTTTGGTTCTCCTTTCAAATATTTAAATATCTGCATGGTCTACTTTGACTATTCTTTAGTGCTCAAAGTATTGGTTTGGTTGAGTGTGCTCAGTGCTTTTGATCCTTTCACCCATAGTTGAAAGAGACAAAATTAGAAAGGATACTTAAGGACTAGAAGAATGGCATTTAACCCTTGATAGTTAAATCTTTTAATCTTTGTATTTCTTTCCTTTTCCTAGAAGGGAAGCATTTAAAAGACCTGTTACCTTGCCTTTTTTTTTTTTTTTTTAAGCTCCAAAGTGTCAGAAGTTTTTTACAACCTTAGAAAAAGTGCTATGCAGCAATCAAGAAAAATTTTGATGCCATCATCCTAGGGATGACTTTAAGTTCATGACTTTGCAACATTTATAGTGTTGGTTTATGGCTGAAGACCTCTTTTAACTTTATTGTTGAAGGTAGAATTGTGGGGTTTTGTAGGGATCTTTTATGATGACTGCTCTCTACCTAGTCATTGTTTTTTTAAGTCAATATGTTATTGATACCTTTTAAAAATATCATAATCATTTCAGAATTAGAGCCTCTTAAATTCCCATCTACTCAGTTACAAAGGATAGTTAAAACCTCGTTTTACAAAAGAAAATCAGTTGAGTAAAGCCAGTTGATACACTGATTATGTTTATGTAACATTCTAAAATAATAGTCCTTTACCTCTTCAAGGAAAAGACACATTTCCTTATTTCTTTGCTACAACTAAGATTGGTCATTATGATTACAGAGTGTTTAGTGGTACCCTAGTACCACTTTTATCTATTTATTGTAGTTTATATATAGATACAAATATAGTTTTCCTGGTTCTGTTTACTTTACTCTGCATCATTTCCTATAAGTTTTTTCATATTTCTCTGAATTTTGAATATCTATTGTTTCTTATGGTGTATTATGTTCATATACCACAATTTATTCAACCACTTTTTCAGTCAGTTAATAACCCCTTTGTTACTAGATTTTTGTTCCAAAAAAAAGTGGAATTGTGATTATTTTGGTATATGGAAACTTTGTACCTTTGACCTCCTACGAGTAGGTATAAGAGTTATGTGTGGAATCTCTGAGTCAGTTGATATAAACAATTTAGTGACTTTCCTCTTATAATTTCAAATTGTCTTCCAAATTGGTTGAACCAATTCACAGCTTCACCAACAATCTGTTAGTGTCCTTGTCTTGTAGTTCCTCCAAAATTGACAATTTCTGTCTTTTTTAATCTTTGTCAATTTGCTGGTTATGTTGTTAAGCCTCAGGATTGTTTTGATTTGTATTTTTCTTGTTATTGGTGATTTGGAACAACCTTGATGTATTTTTTTATAGTTTGTAATTTTTAAAAAATTTAATAGTTTTTTAGCATTTAGCACTTGGAAAATGATTCTTCTGTAGGCCCAATTTTACTCCAGAGAAAATTTAGCTTTGGTGGCCCCTACCTTTTCTTTTTTTTTTTTTTTTAAATGATACTCCATGATTTTCCATTTCTGCTTGATTGCTCTATAAGCTGTTAATTTGATAAATTCATCCATGCAATTTTGGTACTAATGTGTTACGTTTCTCTTACAGGTTAACACATTGATATTTCACCAGACCTTCTGGAGACATTGCCTTCATCAAAAATCACTGGTCAGGCAATTAATTGGGGAAATAGTGAATAAGGGCTAGAAGGCAGAGTTGAGGACAGATATTTTGAGAGCAAGATGGCCTTTTAGTGTCCTTCAAATCATATCCCACTGGGATTATCTACTCTGTCTGTTCAGAGGCCGATTCTGGTCCCTTACTAAATGTCCCATCTGTATTTGTGGTAAATAAGTTGGGAAAGGATCACAAGACCATTAAGATAATGAGATTTAGAGTTAGAAAAGACAGAAAATCACTGCATAGCCAAGTTGTAGAGATCCCTTATTTTGAAATTTGTTTCATTCTTCAATATAGCTTGTCCATGTCTATGTGTATGCATGCATGCATGCGTGTGTATATAAATATTTTGTAAAACACCATGTAACTCCTGTGCTATATTGACAGTCAAAATATCCCATCACAAAACTGGCTTGGAATAATGAAAATCCTATGAAATTGAATTGATCCTCAAATCATTGCTTAAATGATACTACAGTAGAAATTTAAGAGCATGTTAATGCTAATGGGAATTGCTCAGTTATTGCTTTGCATGGCCACTGGAGAAATGCTCTTAGAATCTGCCCAAAGGCCATTATGCTTATCTTCTCAAAGATGCATGATTTGTTTTATTCTGAAAACATTTGAAGTTTCTGGCTTTTACATGATGCATTAAGAATAGACATGTAATGATGTTGAAAACTGAAATACTGCTCTCTTTACTGTGAATAGCAATACAAAAAGAAAACTTTAGTTGAATCATATACAGTGGAAGCTGTTTAGGGTTATTTTAGGGGGTGATGGTATGTATAAAGGGTTAATCAGTTTAGATTTATATTATTTAGCACATCCTAGATTTAGAATATTACAGAATATTTGAGTCAGATAAGAGCTGCTAGGGTAAGATATGTTTTAAATCATGAAGGTTCTTTATATCAAATTGCTTCATCTCAGGGATGGGAGAGGTAAGGGAGGAAGGGAAAAAATTAGAATTCAAAAAATTTTTTAAAAAGAAATACTATAATTATCCACATGTAATTGGAGAAAATATTTTTAAAAATAGAAAAACAACAACAACCCATAAATGTTCCCTAAAGTGAAAGTACCTTTATGGTAAGACCTGTTACTTTAAAATATTTTGCTGTTTTTAATCTGAATTCAGCCCTAATTATGTAAGCATCTCACCCAACCTAAACATAAACTGATCTTTTATTTACGCTTTGAAAATAGAGCAGATAAAAAAGCATAAGTGTGTTTGATATTACGTTGTGTCATATCTAGCTAAAAAGATTGAAATCCTGAGAAACAATTTTCTGAAGAAATGAAATACCATGCCCTCCTGAACCCTTGGGGAACATAGCTCGACTGTTTGCTTAGAATATGAAACTACAAAGCAGCATAAGTAAAATGGACAGTCATGTCACGTGTCACATTTCTATTTGTATAGTTTGGGAATGATGTTTTAAAAAAATGTTTTCTGCCCCTGTATGTGTGTATGTTTTTGAGTATGTTTTAAGAAACAAATGGTGGCAATAACATCTGCACAGCTCTGCTGAGAGGATGCTTTCCAAATATGAGTTATTTATTTATTTTTCCAGAGGAACTTGGAAAGCTATTTTGTAAAATTGAGGTTGTACCAATTCTGGGAAATTTTGCAAGGAAAAATATATTGAGAAGCTATTGTGTTATGATCCCTGAAAACATTAATGGTGACTTCAAAATTGTTTGGCTACTGGTCATTTGAAATGGCCATGGTAAAATTAATTTGCTTTGTTAAATGGTGAGGTGTGAAAGGTCTGCTTGTTAGGAAAGGAGGGAGGAAGGGAAGTATATTTTTTTAAGACCAAAATAAATAACAGTTCATATATTTTAGTCACCAGATTTTCCAAAGATTAAAAAATATTTTCTCTTTCTATTTAGAATGAATTTCTGGCTATTGTCACATCTAGCCTCCCAAATAACAAAGTGCTCCTTAAGGTAAGAAGACATAACTTTGATAATTCAGCATTGCTAAGGTTAGAGGTGAAGATTGTGCAAAATCCAGAATGATACTTTGCAGATTAGCCTATGTATAAACACTTTCTGACTACATAACTCATGTTCTTGCTACAAGATCCCAAATTTGGAAAAATAATTTTTTTCCTTTATAGGTTCAAATAAGTCTAATTAAATTAAAGTTTTTGATAAAGATTTTTTTTTTACATAGAATATATGCCATGTTATACAAGCATGAAAATATATAGCAAAGCTACTTACTGGTGACAGAAATTCAAGTAGCAATTCCTAATATTAATATAAAGAGCATTTTCCCACAGGGTATAAGAAATGTGTGTCATCACGTTTAGGCTGCTAAGGTTTATAAGCTCTAATTGTCTTTTCAAGGACTTATAGTACAAATTCTGTAAAGAAAAAAGGCCAGTTTGAGACATGGTACAAAGACTGGAAGCTAATTCATTTTTTGAGTTAGTGTATTTGCAAAGAAAGAGAAGAAGGAAGCATTTATCACATTTATCAAAAACCTATGGGTGAGGCACTATGCTAAGTATTTTGCAAATAACACAGAAACCTTGGGATTTAGGTGCTATTATTATTTCCATTTATAGTTGAGGAAACTGAGATAGATAAGAGGTCAAAGTCAAGAGTTACATAGTATGTGTCGAAGGTCATTTTTAATTTTTTCCTGATAACAGGACTTTAGGCAACTAGGTGGCACAGTGGATGCCTACCTTGGCATCTAGTCTCAGAGACTTAGTAGCTATGTGACTACATAATCCTATTTACCTCACTTTCCACATCTTTAAAATAGAGCTGCAGAAGGAAATGGCAAACCACTCCCATATCTTTGCCAAAAAAATGCCAAATGGGGTTACAAAGTGACTGAACAACAGTAAAAACAAGAGTTGCCTCTATGCAGAAAAGGAGGAAATTAGGAGGAAACCCAGGTCAGTGGGCTTGATTTCTAGCTTGCATGGATTAGGCCAAATCATAGGAATATAAGGGGTTCTTAGGGGTCATTTAGTAAGGTTCTTCCCAGCTCTTAATCTTAGGATCTTATAGCTTCTTACTTTTATAATAGGAAAGCTGTAAAAGTATGAAGATTTAGGTTTTAGGCCTGCTATTTGAAATAATTTGCAAAAGCCCCTACTTAGGGTTCTTAAGATGATCTAACAGGAGTCTCTTATTGTCTCAGACTGCATTCTCTTCAGCATTAAAGGTATTATTGCTGCCTGTTTTCCTTTATTTCCTTTAATTGTGATAGAGATTGGAGGAGACCAGATTTTAGGCAGGAGAAGCAAGAAACATTTGAAAATTTTATGTGGGCTCTTTACAATAATTCATGTTTTCAAAGTGCTTTTCCTTATGTTTAAAAGGAGTATGCATTTATTACCTATTTCAGATTGCTTGCTGTCTTGTGGGGAGGGAGGTAAGAAAAGAAGGGAAAAAAATTTGGAACTCAAAATCTTACAAAAATGAATACTGAAAACTATTTTCATATGTAATTGGAAAAATAAAATATTATTGAATTTTTTTTTATTAAAAAAGGAAGGCTGAAACAAAATAAAGAAAGCAATACTCAGTTCTATTCAGGAGGAATGGAATTGAATTTAATGCAGAACCTTAAAATATTTAAAAGTCTTTTCAAGGGAAATTTAAAGTTATTTAGCGTTCTGCCATTCAATTCATTGGGAAATGTTAAGTCCGTGACTCTGCTATTCACCTGTATTGGTCCACTTGCAGATTCTAGAGCATGACCCTCCATAATCATTCCTTTATTCTGACTGTCCCTTTTGTCTGGAATGTTCAGCCTCCTTATCCTCAAGCTTCTAGGGTTCCCTGGCTTCCTTCCAAGAACCACTTCAAGTACTACGTTCTGCAGGTTTTTCCCAGTCTCCTTTTCTCCCCACACTCCCCTTCCTACTAGGGCTTTATTCTCTGAAATTGACTTTTATATTCTCTATGTATATCTAATATGTAATTTGTTGTATAAATATTATTTCTTCCATTAGAATGTGAGCTCCTTGAGGGCAGGGGCCATGTTTTTACTCACTAGCAAAGTAAGCACTTAATAAATGTTTATTGACTTGGTGATTGACTGAAAGACAAAACAGAAACTCAGCTTGGTATTTAAGTCTATTCATAATCTTCCTCCCACCTATCTTACTATTTAATAAATTTCACATTCAATCATAATGAACCTGTTTTTGATTCCCTCAACTCAATACTCCATCTCCAGCCTTCTGCATTTTTACAAACTGCCTGATGCTTAAAATGTACTACTTAATCATTCCTGTCTCTGAGAATCCTTTTCTTCCACCAAAATTCAACTAGGGTGCTACCTTCTCTGTGAAGTCTTTATTGATTCCCCTATCCTGTGCCCTTATTATCCCTCTTTCACTCTTTCCCTTATTCTTTGTACCAAGTTTATGTGATTGTTGTATTCCTCTAGCAAAAAATATAAACTTCTTGAAAACAAGCACTTTTATTTTTTCATTGTGCCTTATATATAGTATGAGCTTTCTATATAAAAAAAGTTTTACAAATGCCTTTTGTATTTATATTTGTCATTTCCTCTATTCATCTTCCAGAATGAACCAACCATTGCGACAAAGAGAAACAAAAAACATCTAAGTGTTCAATACAGAGACTATCTGATTTCACATACCATATTCTGTTTTATTAGTCCTCCATTTCTCTGCCATGATGGAGGAAATATATTTTATCATTTCTTTTCCAGGATCTTCTCTGTTTTGTCTTTTACTCAGAGCTCCATTTCATTTAGTGGACTGTTCATCCACAATGTTGAAGACATGTCATTGTTCACTTGGCACTGCTTGTTTGCATCAGTTTATGGGCACAGCTTTCCCTTAATTCAAATTTCAATTTAATTTCTTTGAATTCCCCATATTTTCAATTTTTTTACTTCACAATATTATACTATTACATTCATATACCATAATTGGTTCAACATAAAGAAAAAATAAATATAATAAACCATGTTAAAATATAAATAAAACATACCACATTATTAGGTAATGGATAATAGATAATAGACCAAATCTAACCCATTTCAAACTCTTAACTCTAAAAATCATAGGAATAAATGAATCTTTCCTAAATACAGTAAATGACATTATTTGCTATATTGTATAATAATTATATTTATTTGAAATCAAGAACAAATATAATGGAGAAAAGTTAATGGCCTTTTCAATAAAATCAGAGGTAAAGTAAGGATGCCCATTATTTCCACTGCTATTTCACAAGGTATTAAAAATGCTAGCTCTCACAAAGAATTATAGAGTCAGATAAAAATTAATTGAAGTAACTTTAGCAAAGGGGCAAGATATATGATAAATATGCATAGATCAGCATTCACATATATATGTAGCTATACAGTATCTAGTCTGTTCACAAGGCAACATGCAAGCTGAACATCTAGTTCACTTTACATTGTTAACATTTGAGGCATAACCAGTTCTAATGTGAATCTGAAATCATATTTAACAATTAGTGGGTATCTACCTTGTGTGGGCACATATACTGGGAGAGGGGGCAACCACATGCACTAACCAGCAACCAACCATCAATGAGTAGGTAAAAAATCTTTGGAATCATGGAGCTGTGTTTTCTTTGCAGTCATCCCTTCTCCTCAATTAGGTTTATATCCTAACATCCATGATCAGGGGAGGGGTGGAGGAGGAAGTGGCAATCCATGGGCAGATATGCCATAATTGCCTCTTAAAGTACTTCACCTCCCATCCCCCAAGCAGTCACAATTACTGAAAACACAGAAAAAGAAATTTCTTTTCACCTAAATCTTTGCCCATTTGGTTCAGCATCAGGAGAAGACATGGTTTTATCTATGAAAATGATACCAAAGATGATAAGAATATTCCTACTTGTATTGTACCCAAAGGACCATTGGATCTTTCCATATGTCTTGTAGCTGAATGATTTTATAAATGTTGACTTTCCTTTTTAGAATGTGGGAATCTCAAGAACAGGGATGTCACACCTTTCTAATTGTTTCCCATTGCTTAGTGCCATGCTTGGCACATGGTAAGACTTTATTAGATACTCATTCACTCATCCAGGAGCTAGTAATTTAGTGATCAAGGTGAAGTATACACAAATTATTATTATATTTTAATTAATTTGTAATCTCCTCCATGTGGATAATCCTTCTAGCAGTGCAACTGTATAACCTCTTCATGTCATTTTATCTTATGGGATTCCCTCCTCCCCCCAAAAAAATCTTCCATAAATCCTTCATTGAATGTGCTAGGGAACTCCATTTAGGTCTTTTAACCACATGTGGATACTGTGAGACTCTTGGACTATACATCTGTTATTTCTCACTCTCACCACCTGACCCACTGTTTTTTTTTTTTTCTCCCCTTATCACACATATTCTTTTTTTTTTTTAATTTTATTTTATTTGCATAACATATGTGTGGGTAATTCTTCAACAATAACCCTTACATAGCTTTCCGTTACAAATTTTCCCCCCAACTCCCCACCCCTCCCCTAGATGGCAGGATATCCACTACATGTTAATTATGTTAAAATATTGGCAAATCGAATATATGTATACATATTTTCAAACTTATTGTTGTGCAAGAAAAATCTTATCTACACAAACGATATTTCAGATAAAGGAAACACAATGTAAGCAAACATCAATCAAGGAGTATGAGAATGTTATATTGTGGTCCACATTTCGCATCCCTCTCTCTGGGTGTATATGGCTTTCTTCAGTGAACAATTGGAGGTGGTTTGAAACATTTCATTGTTGAAGAGAGCCATGTCCATCAGAATTGATCGTCATATAGTACTGTTGTTGCCGTGTATAATGATCTCCTGGTTCTGCTCATTTCACTCAGCATCAGTTCATGTAAGTCTCTCCAGGCCTCTCTGAAATCATCTTGCTGGTCATTTCTTACAGAACAATAATATTCCATAATATTCATATACGATAATTTATTCAGCCATTCTCCAATTGAAGGGCATCTATTCAATTTCCAGTTTCTAGCCACTACAAAAAGGGCTGCCACAAACATTCTTGCACATGTGGGGCCTTTTCCTTCCTTTATGATTTCTTTGGGATATAAGCCCAATAGAAATGCTGCTGGGTCAAAGGGTATGCACAGTTTGATAACTTTTTGAGCATAGCTCCAAATTGTTCTCCAGAATGGCTGTATCCGTTCACAGCTCCACCAACAATGCATCAGTGTCCCAGCCCTCCCACAACCCCTCCAACATTCATCATTAACTTTTCCTGTCATTTTAGCCAATCTGACAGGTGTGAAGTGGTACCTCAGGGTTGTCTTGATTTGCATTTCTCTGATCAATAGTGATTTGGAGCACCTTTTCATATGACTATAAATAGTTTTAATTTCATCCTCTGAAAATTGTCTATTCATATCCTTTGACCATTTATTGATTGGAGAATGGCTTGAATTTTTATAAATATGAGACAATTCTCTATATATTTTAGAGATGAGACCTTTATCAGAACCCTTAAATGTAAAGATGATTTCCCAATTTATTGCTTCCCTCCTAATCTTGTCTGTATTGATTTTGTTTGTACAAAAACTTTTTAACTTAATATAGTCAAAGTTATCTATCTGGTTTTCAATTAAGAGTTCCAGTTCTTCTTTGGACATAAATTTATTCCATCTCCACAGGTCTGAGAGGTAAACTATATTATGTTCCTCTAACTTGTTTACAAAATCACTCTTTATATCCAGATCATGAACCCATTTAGATCTTATCTTGGTATGTGGTGTTAGATGTGGGTCAAGCCCTAATTTCTTCCACACTAGTTTCCAGTTTTCCCAGCAGTTTTTGTCAAATAGTGAATACTTATCCCAAAAGCTGGGGTCTTTGGGTTTATCAAAAACCAAATTGCTATAGTTATTGCCTAGTTTGTCTTATATCACACATATTCTAAATGATGTCTAGTATATTATTCTTTGAGCACAAATCATTGATAATATGCCACATCCAATTTATACTGACCATGCATATTTCCCCTACCCTTTGGGTTACCTTTAATTTTGATTTTTCACAATGTGGTGACGCAGCTATGTGGAGCAGTGGCTAAAGTGCAGGACAGGGAGTCGGGAAGATCTAACTGCAAATCCAGTCTCAGGCACTTACTAGCTGTATTATCCCAGGCAAGTCACTTAATCTCTCTGGGCATCAGTTTCCTTATTTGTAAAATGGGAATAATAATAACATCTCTCAGAGCTATTGTGAGAATCAAATGAGATAATATTGGTAAAGCACCTAATACAGTGCCTGGCACATAGTAAATACCTAATAAATGCTTCCTCCTTTCCTTTTTGTCCTTTCTTTCCATGGTCATATTGTATCATCACAAGAATGCCAGTGCTTTAATGATGGATTTTTGCTTCAAGTATCATCTTAGATTATTATAAATACTGGTCAATTTTCCAAATATAATCCCTCCACCTTTCTTCCTAGTTAGTCCTTGAGAGTAGCTCATTATTCATCTGCAATTCACACTAAAGTTATATTTTCCAATGAATCAATTAAATTGGCTGTCAATACAACTATATGTTAATATTTAGACAATTGGCATTATTTATCCACTTGATCATTCCAATTCATAATATTAGGACAAAGTCTCCAATGGTTGTGAATTTAATTCATAACTGGATGTCTCTCATGCCAGAAATATTTTCTCTCCTCACCTCCACATCTTAGTTTTCCTGGTTTCCTCTAAGACTCAGCTGAAGTGGATCTCCCTGCTTCACCCCTATTAGCTAGTGCCTTCTCTTTGAGATTGCCTTCCTTCTATATGTCATATATACAAAATTATTTGCACATTGTCTCCTCTACTCGAATGTGTAGTCCTTGTGGGAAGGACTGTGTTTTTACCTTTAAAAAAAATTTTTTTTCATTTCCAGAACAGTGCCTGGCACTTAATAAATGCTCAGAGACTGACTAATTAATCTATAATAACCTATTGATTTAATATCAACCAAAGCATAAACCAAAGAAATAAATATTTGTGAAAGGTGTTTGCTGCTTTCGTCAGTGATAGCCAGTATAGTGCAGATGGAAGAAGAATGGCTTGTAGATGATGAGATCCTCCAGCTTTGCAGATGAAATTTGCATATTGCATTAGACTCCTGAATAAAAACCTGATAAATTAAATAGCAACTATCTAGGTTGTCACTGCCAAGCAGAACATTTATATTTTAGCTTGAAGGGAATACTGGAAAAATAAAATTTGATGGCCAGGTGTGTGTGTGTGTGTGTGTGTGTGTGTGTGTGTGTGTGTGTGTGTGTTTTGGGGCAACATAGTCAAACCTGCACTTTAGAAATGTTGAATTGAGTTCCTTCTATTGAAAAAGTCTAGAAACTACTTTATATTGCTTTATCTTCTTGTCCATCAGAGAAATACTATAGCCCAAAGCACTGCTAATTTAATTAATTGTTTTAATTAATTAGACTTAATTTTTGGTTAATTTAAAAAATCTTATGGAGTAATTCATGGAAAATTATAAACATCTATTACTCTACAAAATTGTAAGAAAAGGTGAAAACTGAATTTGCAGAAAGGATAGCATGAGACCAATTAAACTAGATCATTCCAAGAATTACACAAGAAACTTGAGAGTGGCTACAAAGAGAAAAAAATGGAATAGATTTGTCAACATTTCTATAATAAAGTATTTTCTTCATCACGGATTGTGTAGTCACTCCATTTGGGACTCTGACATCTCAGTCCACAATGTGCTAAATGAAAGAAGACAAAAGGCATTAAAGTAGATAAAGACCAGGAACAGCTAGACCAATGTGTGCTGAGAGTGACCCAGTTCTGAAGGCCTTGAGGAATAGATTCTGAAGATATCTGAAAGAGGTAGGAAGATGTTGAATGATTGGAGGGACATTGCAAATAGTATTATGACTGAAAAATCCAAAGGATGTCAATAATTACTAATGCATATGCCTACTTTCTTATGTCTGTAAATTTTTTGTAAGAATCATCTGAATGTGTATCAGGATAGCTTTGGTAAAAATAGTTGAAGGAAATAGGTAGGCTTTCCTAAACAATATTAATGTACTGCTTTTTTGGGTTGATTTTTCTAATGCATTTGATATAAAAGGTCTAACTTCCTTCTGCTGCAACAAGGTGTTTCCCATGCTTATATTAAATAATTATTATATAAGTCCTAGAATATTAGAAGTGAAAAGAGGACATCTAGAAAAAGTGATTATCCCTATAGGGTTAGTAACAGCAACTGGGCAGCAGTTAAAAAACAAGAGTTATTCATATGTCTGACTTGGGTGGCCCTCAATTTCCCATGTATAGAGCCTTTCTTCTGGATATGCAATCTCATTCCACTCCATTTCAGAAGTCTTCTAAAGATAATCAGTGCTCCAAAGGGGCCTATGGAAAGTCAAATCATGTCAAATGAGAAATAATTGAGGAAAACTCCAATGGTTCCTATCACCTCCAGGATCAAATATAAAAATCTTCTGCTGGCATTCAATACGCTTCCTAACTTGTTCTTCCCCCTACTTTTCTAGTCTTCTTAGACATTATTCACCCCTATGTGTTCTGTAATCCAATGATATTGACATCCTTGCTGTTACTTACTTTAAAAAAATTAGCATTTTTAGTGGCTGTCCCCCATGTCTGAATGTTCTCCTTTTCATCTCTCCAGGCTTCTCTGGCTTTCTTCAAATCCCAGCTAATATAACCCCCTTTAAAGGAACATTTTCCCAATCCCTCTCAATGTCTTCCCACTGTTGATTATCTCCAATTTATCCTTTGTTTTGTTTGTACTTGGTTACTTACATGTTGTTTCTCTTTTTTTGACTGAGTTCCTTACTACCAGGAGTGTTTTGTTTTGTTTTGTTTTGTTTTTGCCTTTCTTTGTGTCATTAGTGCTTAGCACAGTTCTGACACATATAGTAGGCTCTTAAGAATTATTGTTGACTGTTGTTTAACACAGAAAAGAGAAGTTTGGTGAAAATGGGAGAATGAGTGCTCTAAATATTATTTGTTCTATGTAGTTTAGAGGGCTGAGCTATAAATAAGAAACATACATAAAAATACAAATATGAAATAATATAGTACATACAATTTAATGAGAGAATTGAAGTGTTCTGTGACATACTTAGGGCTGGAAGTTGGAAGATGGCTATCTTTTTGGATAGGCGAAAAGACCAGAAAAAGGTTATGGGATAGAAGTGGCTTTGGGGAAAGGGGAATGTTTTCTTTTCTTTTTTTAATTAAAGCTTTTTATTTGCAAAACATATGTATGGGTGATTTTTCAACACTGACCCTTAAAAAGCTTTCCATTACAAATTCCGCCCCGCCCCCTGCCCTAGTCCCCACCGCTCCTGTAGATGGCAGGAAATCTACTACATGTTAATTATGTTAAAATACTTGACAAATCGAATATGTATATGCATATTTTTACAGTTATCTTGCTGTGCAAGAAAAGTCAGATCTACAAGAAAGAAAAAAGAATCTGCGAAGGGAAACATAATGCAAGCAAACATCAATAGAGAAAATGAAAATGATGTGTTGTGGTCCATATTTCATATCCCTCTCTCTGGGTGTATATAGCTTTCTTCACTGAACAATTGGAACTGGTTTGAAACATTTCATTGTTGAAGAGAGCCATGTCCATCAGAATTGATCATCATGTAGTATTGTTGTTGTCGTATATAAGGTTCTGCTCATTTCACTCAGCATCAGTTCATGCAAGTCTCTCTAGGCCTCTCTGAAATCATCCTGCTGGTTGTTTCTTTATTATTATTTTATTAAAAGCTTTTTATTTACAAAAACATATGAGTGATTTTTCTACATTGACCTTTGCAAAAACTTTTTTTTTTGTTCCAAGCTTTTCCCCTCCTTCCCCTCACCCCACCCCTAGATGACAGGTAATCTAATACATGCTAAATATGATAAATTATATGACAAATCCAATACATATATACATATCTATACATTTATCTTACTGCACAAGAAACATCAGATCTAGAAAGAAAGAAAAAAACAACCTAAGAAGGAAAACAAAATGCATGGAAATATTCACAGAAAGTGTTAAAATGCTGTGTTGTGGTTCACACTCAGTTCCCACAGGCCTCTCTCTGGATGTATATGACTATCTTCATCGCTGAACAATAGGAACTGGTTTGAATCACATCATTGTTGAAGAGAACCATGTCCATCAGAATTGATCATCGTATATAGTATTATTGCTGTGTATAATGTTCTCCTGGTTCTGCTGATTTCACTCAGCCTCAATTCATGTAAGTCTCTCCAGGCCTCTCTAAAATCATCCTGCTGGTTGTTTCTTATAGAACAATAATATTCCATAACATTCATATACAATAATTTATTCAGCTATTCTCCAATTGATGGGCATTCATTCAGTTTCCAGTTTCTAGCCACTACAAAAAGGGCTGCCACAAATATTCTTGCACATCTGGGTCCCTTTCCTTCCTTTAAGATCTCTTTGGGATATAAGCCCAGTAGAAACACTGCTGGGTCAAAGGGTATGCAGAGTTTGATAACTTTTTGAACATAGTTCCATATTGCTCTCCAGAATGGTTGGATCCATTCACAGTTCCACCAACAATGTATCAGTGTCCCAATTTTCCCACATCCCCTCCAACACTTGTCATTATCTTTTCCTGTCATTTTAGCCAATCTGACAGGTGTATAGTGGTATCTCAGAATTGTTTTAATCTGATCAAGAGTGATTTGGAGCACCTTTTCATATGACTAGAAATAGTTTTAATTTCATCATCTGAAAATTGTCTGTTTATATCCTTTGACCATTTATTTATTGGAGAGTGGCTTGAATTCTTATAAATATGAGAAAATTCTCTATATATTTTAGAAATGAGACCTTTATCAGAACCCTTAAATGTAAAGATGGTTTCCCAATTTATTGTTTCCCTCCTAATCTTGTCTGCGTTAGTTTTGTTTGTACAAAAACCTTTTTACTTAATATAGTCAAAATTACCTATCTGACATTCAGTTAAGAGTTTCACTTCTTCTTTGGACACAAATTCCTTCCTTTTCCACAGGTCTGAGAGGTAAACTATCCCGTGATCCTCTAATTTGCTTATAATATCCCTCTTTATATCTAAATCATGAATCCATTTAGATCTTATATTGGTATGTGGTGTTAGGTGTGAGTCAAGCCTTAATTTCTTCCACACTAGTTTCCAATTTTCCCAGCAGTTTTTGTTGAATAGTGAGTACTTATCCCAAAAGCTGGGGTCTTTGGGTTTATCAAACACTAGATTGCTATAGTTATTGCCTAGTTTGTCCTGTGATCCTATCCTATTCCACTGATCGACTACTCTATTTCTTAGCCAATACCAAATGGTTTTGATGACCGCTGCTTTATAATATAGTTTTAGATCTGGTATAGCAAGGCCACCTTCATCAGCCTTTTTTTTCATTAATTCGAAGCGGGAATATTTTCAGCATAGGAAACAGAAAAAGATGTTCATAAAAGTGCAAAGCAAGTTTAGGAGGCCATTAATAATCAACTAATTATAATAATTATAGTCAACAACTAGATAATATAATTATTTAATATAGTTAATAACTAACCATAATTAATTGTTAACAATAGTTAAGCCAATAATTAAGGTTGCCAAAACATTCAGTATGTGAAGAGAAATGATATTGAAAAAGTCTAGAAAGTTAGGGTAATAGCTGTGGATGACCTTGAATGTTAGGCCAAAAAAAAAAAAATTATAGCTGTGCTTCATAGAAAACAGAACCATTGATGAGTTTCAAGCATAATAAAATGGAAAAGTTTATGTATAAGAAAATATACTATTTTGACAGTGATACAGAGAACAGATAGGAAATAAGAAAACATTTTAATGGGCTATCATTAGTACAGGTCCTGGATTAATAACTAGCATTTATATACCTCCATAAGTGTTTCATATATAATATATAATATTTCATTTGAGCCATAGAACAACCCTATGAAATAGGTATTACAGATGGCATGAACACACTTTACATATGAGGAAACTTGTTTGTAGTGACAAGCCTAGAGGCAAAATTCAAACCCAGTTTTCTACATCACTCTTTCCACTCTACTCTGCTATCTCACCTAGGTAGTGGCATTAAAAATTAAAAAAGAGAAAAAGAAAAAGGTGATCAGTTATTAGAGATGCTGTGCTGATAAAACCTCTAGGATTTGCTGACTGACTAGATAGGAAAGATGAAACCAAGGAGAGAGTCAAAGGGAACCCCCAAATTTTGATGAAGAGAGAGACTAGATAGATAGACATTATGAAAGGCAGAAATCCGGAAAGTATGAGGGGCAGGTTTTCACATGTTGCAATTGCCTCTACTCTTGTAGGCAGTTAGAGATAAAAGACTGAGATTTAAGATTCATTAGACTAAAGATGATGATTTCTTTGTTAGTGAACAGAATTGAGGAAATCTGATTATTAGGAGAGAGGGTTCTGAAAGAAGAGAGGACCAGGAGCAGAACCTTGGGGAACCACTGACCTTAAGGAGTTGAGATTATGATGAACCAGAGGATAGATTAAAGATAGAAGAGAAAATCAGGAGAATATGTTGAAGAAAAGGGGGAAGAGAATGTCAAATACTAGATGCTATGGAGGGGCTACAAAGCTGAAAGCCTGGGGATAAAAATTATTGGATATATCAATAGTGATTGGTTACCTTCAAAAGTTTCTGTGGAATGGTAGTTATCAGACTGGATTTTAAACAGATGATGATGCAAGGAAGTAGAGGAATCAGATGGAGACAACTTTCCCCAGAAGTTTATGAGTAAATGGAAGGAAAGAATTGGTAAAAAAAAAAAAGTTAGGCTACCAAGAAGAAGCTTTTTAAAAATTGAAGATAGCTGAATATATGTATTTGTAGCCAGATGGGAAAGAGCTATTGTCAAGGAAAAGACTGAACGTGGAAGAGACAACAGGTAATCCTCAGATCAAGGTAGGAGAAGGTAGAACTAAGCATACAAGGTTTACATTTAAGAAGAGGGGGGTACCTTTTCCTCTGGGATTTCAGGGAGGAATAATCAACTTGAATTATGAGTTTTAGAATAGGGAACTAAGTTCTTTTTGAATCACTCTAATATGTGAAATAGGAAGCAAAGTCAACTGTTGCAAGTATAGGAGTTGAGATTTTGAAGGGAGAGGACAAATTTTTGAGCAGGCATTCAGGGGAATAAAGTAAGGAGTCAGTTAAGAGTAGAAAACCACAGTGAAAACCTAGCTTAGGTAACAGGTATAATTGATTTGATTCTGAAAATGTCTTCTCCTTCCTCTCTCCCTTTCCCCTCCCCCAGTGGTGCTTCAGTTAAATTGGAGTGAGGAAACGAAGTTTTTCTCAATTCACTCAGAGATAAGGATTATCTGGAGAGAAATGGCAGACTGTGTGAGGAGGAGTGATTCCAGTATGGTGGAAAACCATGGTATCAAGGTTAATATGGAGGCAAATACAGCTAAAATAGTGTGGGTGGATGGAGGAAGTAAGGACAGATCAGAGACCTAATAGGATCACCATGAAGTCAAAGAGCAATTTGAGTGAGAGTTGGAGAAGAGATCCTGGTCAGAAAGCATTATTTTAAAATTCAGGATCTTGGGAGTAGTAGAGTATCTTAAAGTTCCCCAGTGATTTCCTAATCACCAAATCCAGTGGTTTGTTTTTCAGTTTTCATGCTGCTTAAAATAAATTTTTCAAGGACATTGGTAATGAGTTTCCATAGTCTCCAGGATACAGAATTTTCTTCCTTGCATTACCAGATCATGACACTTTGCCCTCAAACTTCTAAGGCCATGGATGTTTTGGGGATTTTGAACGTGAGTGAGTCGAGGACTGATGGAAACATCTGATGCTAATAATTGCATTCAACATTGCTTATCTCTGATGAAGCTATTAAAATTTGTTTATGATTCATTCTTCAGATTAAACCTTAATCTCAATATTCTTTCATTTTATCTCCTCTTTGCATTTATTTATTTTTCCTTTTTAGACCAAATAAATGTGCAGTTATTTGCAGTCTTATGCTGTAGTCTTTATCTCATTCCTAGATTACCTTTTAATTGTTCTTCCTGCTTCATCTCTCTTTATTTCAGTCCGTTCTCCATTAAGCCATCAAATTGATTTTCCTAAAGCACAAGG
This sequence comes from Myrmecobius fasciatus, assembly GCA_023553655.1. Taxonomy (NCBI): domain Eukaryota; kingdom Metazoa; phylum Chordata; class Mammalia; order Dasyuromorphia; family Myrmecobiidae; genus Myrmecobius; species Myrmecobius fasciatus. The sequence continues at coordinate 238,134 of JAJPUD010000323.1, forward strand.
ATAACCATGTCACCACCCCTTCATTCAATAAACTTCAGTGGTTCTCTATCACTTCCAGGGTTAAATGAAAACCCTTTATTTATTGTACAAAGACCTTTATAACCTGTCTCCTCCTCCTCTAACTTTCTAATCTTTTTATGTCTTACACCTATCCCAATCTTCTCCCAGGAAATAATTGTTCAAGTGACAAATCTGAATTATAAACATTGAAAATATGCTCAAAAAAAGGATATTGTCCTTCTCTTATTTTTATTTGTACATATGAATACCTATTTTTAAAGAAAATTAAAATAAAATAGTTTTATATGAATACATGTTTGAATTAAAGTGCATTTTAAAATGGTTTAGGCATTGTGCTAAGCACAAGGAATGCACATACAAAAGGGAGAGAGTCCTAGCCCGAAAGTAACTTATGTTGGAAACAATACATAAATAGGAGTGGTATTGGGGAAAGATAGTAGTCAATCATCACTTTTCATGGGGGGGTGACATTCCTAGAAAATGACACAAAAGTTTAAAAAGGGAATGCTGATACATTGAATATATGGGAGTTAGTTTCCACAACTATCAAAATTGTAATCTTTTGCTACAAAGTACTGAAATCATGCTTCTCTGCATACAATTATTTATAAGAAAACATTAATCCAGATATTATGTGTTTTTCCTAGCACAGTAACCATGAAATAATCTATAAAATGCAGCACACAATATAAAACTGGCAACATACAAAACATTTTTTCTTCTCCAATACTTCCCTAGAATTCTGTGACCTTTTGTGCTAACATCACAATAACAAAATTACTTCAGACAACATTCACTTTTCACAATACATGAAGTCTATGGTACAAATATTTTCTTCATTTTGCAGTTATGATGAATCTTTGAGTTGTTAACACCAAATTCAAGGCCAACAGCTGCTGTAGACATTTTGGCACAAAATTTATTTAATACCGTCATTTTTTCAGTAAGCCCATCAGTGATTTTGCAAGCTCGGATTTAGAGCCCAAAGGACTTGCACTATGCTTTGGAGACTTAATTACAACACAAAACTTGAATTTTAAAGAAAAACAACCAAAATATGCAGTGACTGCATGGGGAGCTCTTTATTTTACAATGATGGGTAAATAAGATCAGTGAAGCACCTAATAAGATACTAAATACTCCACAAACTTGTGGACACCATGCTTCTCATTTTTTTCTCTACTGTGCATAATCATGAATATGCATGCTTGCTGAAATTACTAATGAAACTGCATGATCCTTGAAGTTGCAAAAGTCAAACTTATAAATGTTGAGGATTGACTATATCTAGGAAGTCATAGGAATGGTGAATTGATCTACAGGGCAGTTAATTGACATACTCTTTCCCAAAAACAGTTGTAGTATGGTAGTATTAATTTGATCTCTGAAGCCAGAAGAAGACATGAAAAGGTATACATGTTGGGGTGAGTAATGAGAAGAGTGAATGCCAAGTAATGGTGGTATAAGGGAGGTGGTTTGATGGGATTTGAAATGTGGTATGGTGGTCTGGGGCCCATCTAGATATATTGGTTTAATTGAGTTTATGCCCCTTCATTTATATATGTACAAAAGAATATCTGTTCAATAATTGAATAAAAGAGTTACTTTTGATTTTCTTTCATTTGGGTCTGCATTTATAACTGCCTCCCATAGCAATGGGTTAAAAAAACACTAGCTTTGTCCCATAGCAATGTAGCATGAAGTCCTCCACAAAAATCCCCCCTTGCAAGACAACATAAAGGAAAGGCAAGAGTTATTAATTTACCCATTTAATAATTCAGTGAATATTTATTATGTGCATGAAGTGCACTCTGCCAGGGGATGAATATACAAAGATGAAACAAGATATAGCCTTCAATTAGAATGCAAGCTCTTTTCAAATAAGGATGTTTTGATTCATTGTTGATTGGTTGATTGATTGGTTACTTAGATAACCAATTATGTGGTTATGTTATAACCATGTTATAATGAGAAAAATTGCATAGGAGAAATCAAATGGAGAAGCATGAGAGATTCAGAAAGGAGTATCTCTTAAATCAGTTGACTAATTTCTCCTAGGGCCTGCTTATGAGATCATCTTATTTTTATGGTTCTTTTTCTGCCTATGAAGTAGGGGAAATGAGAAACCTGGAAAAAATATATGTTGATTAATCTCTCCTTTTCTAGACAAAACTTATCTTTCAGGTTAAAAATCTCAGGTAACATACACATGTGTGCATTCCATACAGTGTACTTTAGGCATATATTATGTAATGCTAAAACAACTGACTAGTAGGCCCTTCTTGCTTCTATTAATACTGCAATTGGATCTCTTGTGTTCTGTACTATGAAAATGGTGATCATTTTAGAAGTTTAGAAGCAGAATCTGAATTTGAGAATAAAAAGAGACCTTAGTGGCCACCTAGCCCCACTTGCTCATTTTACAGATGAGGAAATTGAGGACTAGGGAAGTTAAGTTTGCACAGGTAATATGAATCAAGTACTAGATCTGATTCCAGAGGCACCAGAGATAAGAGAGAAATAGATGGTATTTTTCTTAATCTTTGAATGTAAGATTATACTTTCATTCAAATGGCAGGACACAAAGAAAACAAACAATTCTAGTGATCCCAAAAGAAGATGAAATTTGATTCCTAATACTAGTCAGGCTTTACCTTATACACGAAGGGGCCAAACTAAAAATAGTGAGTCTGCTTTGAATAAATCTTGTAGCTGGTTTTGGCAGCTTAACTTAAAGCTAAGAATAGGAATCCTGTCTTGGTTGACCTTAATTGCTACGGACTAAGGACATTGACCTCCTCCTCTCTTTCTTGGTTCCAGAATTTTTTAAATGATGGGTGATTTGTTTGAATTTTTCATGTTTCAGCTACGGGTAGGTTGTGTTGATGAGGCATTGCCTAGGGGAGATCAGAACTTTTTCTTCCTCCAAATCACAGTTCAGGAGTATTCACTAGAATAAATTTGTAATATTCATTAGGATCAAAAAACAGGTTGCCACTGAGAGGCTCCTTCTGAAAAGCATGTATAATAAACTTTGCCTGGTTTCAACACATGTGGAATCTTGGTGAGCCTGCTGCCAGAAATGTTATAATTATGCATAATGGAGAGACTTTGCCCCCAATTCAGAACTTTCCACTATTTACAATTGGCTTATTTCTTGGTTACAAAAACATTTTAATAGGACGATGAACTGAGTATTAAGTATGAGAATTGAATATGTATATAAAATTGGCAGAAATAGGAAGTATTCATTCTCTCTCTTTCCCTGGGACTTTCAGGTATAGCAATTTTTGAAGGCTTGGGAAAAGAACTAAGATTCTCTCTCTCACACCCAGATACCTTGTGATTATGAATGCAAAGTACTGCTTTATTCTGTCTCTGATATATTTCTCTTTTCTGGATCTTAGGTCAATGAGTATCAGAGACAACCTTGAACTTAGAAAGGTTCAAAGAGCCATCTCTTTGGCTCTTTGGTCCAAGAGCTGAAGTCCATAGCTTAACATATTGTGTTATACTCACAATAGCCAAAGTAGGTTAAGTGCCAGCCTTGAGGAGTGACCTGGTTGACTCAAACTAACAGTAGATCTACAAGTACCTTGTGCTGCAAACAGAGGAGTGACTTACTCATAGCTGTGCCATTCCCAGAAATGAGCTTGGTGGTGAACTTTGGAGCAATAGTCTCAAGATAATTCCATTCTCAAAGAGACCGAGCAGGTTAATAGATGAGAGAGCATGCTCCAATTTGGGGGAATGTTTTTCGTGTTTAGTTCTTTTTTTAAAATTTTTTTTTAATTTTTAATTTTTTTAAATTTTGTTTTTATTTTAAGCTTTTTATTTGTATAACATATGTATGGGTAGTTCCCCAACCTTGATCTTTACAAAGCTTTCCAATACAAATTTTACCCCCACTCCCCTCCCCTCCCCTAGATGGCAGGAAGTCCACTACATGTTAATAATGTTGAAATGCTTGAGAAGTTATGCAAGAAATATCCTATCTACAAGAAAAAAAAAAGAATCAGAGAAAGGCAACACAATGCAAGCAAATGTCAATAGAGATCATGAAAATGTTACGTTGTGGTCCATATTTCATGTCCCTCTTTCTGGGTGTATATGGTTTTCTTCAGTGAACAACTGGAACTGGTTTGAGACAATTCTTTATTGCAGAGAGCCATGTCCATCAGAATTGATCATCATGTAATAC